>CAMRHE010000526.1:600000-1117524 GCA_947044405.1 Leptodactylus fallax
ATAAATAATACAAAAATATTTATGACAGTATGCAGGTTATACCAGTTATAACATACCTGTATTACAGCCCAAATATTAATAAAATAAACACACTGTGGCATACGGTAAGATAGAACATACTACCAGGTGCGTAACTTGAGGGGGTGCAGAGGGTGCATTCACACCGGGGCCCAGGAGCCTTAGGTGGCCCATAAGCACTGGCATCAGTATTGAGATTGCAGCTTCCATCTGGCCCATAAGCCAAGGAGACCCACAGATTACCCTAACCACACTAAGGTTGATTAAACTCCTTAGCACCCGTAACCATCACTATCAAGAATTCACTATAGGGATGAGGTAGGGGGCCCCGGACAAAAGATTGCATCGGGGCCCACAAGACTTTAGTTATGCCACTGCATACTACCTATAAACATATATCTAATAATGTACAATTGAAAATATAAGCATATCTAAAAAATAATGAATGTCATGTATAAATAATATAAATATATAATATAGAACAATGAATATAGAACCAATCTATACATATATAATACACCAATGTATAAAAATATCCCAAAGTAATCCAACAAACTTTTTTTATATATATATATATATATATATATATATATAACACTGTATTCATAAGGTGTCCCAATAAAAAAATACAGATAATAGACCAAATGCACAAAACTGCAACTGATTCCCTATGAGAAAATGAATACAAACATACCCGTGGACATGGTGCCAAAAACTTTTGCAGTATGTCCCAGCTCTACCCCAATTAAGCCAATATACACACTAGACTAAACTAGTAAGCATACAGTATAGGAAAGTAGGACAGAGATATCTGTCAGTCAAATGTTTAGCTATCTAATGTGTATGGGCACCTTTAGTCAGAAAAAGTATTGTATTAAGTACTAACATTTCTCTCAGGTTGCCTTAATATAGAGACAATATATTTTTGGCTCATAAAAAATAAAGCAATGAGTTAACCTGTGCAGCTAGGGTTGTTATATCCTTCAGGTGGAGAAGAAAAGTTTACTAAGAAAATTTCTAAGAAAGTTCCTGATGAAAAGAAGATAAATATAAATGGACAGACAGATAATCTGCACAATATCATTAGAGAGAATACTAAGAAATACTATATATGGAAAGTACACAAGAAACACAAAGGAAGCAGACCATACATCATTTTAACATGAGAAGATCTGCATAGCATTAAGTGACAGAATGACAATTTTCTGTACATGTAAATATGAGAGCATTTATATAGGTTTATAGGACATGAGCGCTGCAGCATGCTTAGCTTCAAATCCTATTTTATGGCAAGAATTCTTTATGTACATTCTGACATGGTCATTTTATTCATAAACAATACATACTTTAGCCATACTTTGGGTTGTGTCTCTTGTAAGGTCGTGTTTCCTTCAGTGTCTTTCAAATGATTTTCCTATAACCAAGAATGTTTCATTTCATTTGTCATCGAAACTGGGAATTAAGTTCAGAATTAAAGCTCAACAGATGCAAACAGTATTTGTACATTGTGCCCATGTTATCTGCAAATTGAAAAAACACCATTCCTTCTAAGAAAATGGTAACACGGGTGTATTGCATAGTTTCTCCATCAAACAAAATATGTCAAAATCATAGCTTTAGGTTATAATTTCCATGGTTTTGTGTATCAGGACATTAGGACAATAAAAAAAACATCTCGTACTAAAATTGAGTAAATGCAACCTCTGAACAACAACAGCACATAACATAGTCAATCCTTTAATTATTTATTTGGTAAAAAAATACCAAAATGTCGAAGAAGTGTGTGAAAAATTAAGTATAGCCTTACTTCTTCCATAGGAGTGAAGAGAGTAAGTGCTGCTAATGAAATGTCCTTGATTAATTGATCATCAGCAACTGTGACCACTTCTAGAAAAGCATAGATTTCAGCAGTTTTCTGATCTGGAGAGTTCAGATGTGTGTTAACACAATGCCAATGGGGAAAGAAATCAGCAATGATTTTAGAGAAGCAATTGTTGCTGCCGATGAATCTGGGTAGGGTTATAAGGATATTTCAAAACAATTTTAAGTTAATCTTTCTACAGTGAGAAAGATTACTAACAAGTGGAAAACATTCAAGACAATCTTCCCAGAGTGGACATGCCAGCAAATTCACCCCAGGTTCAGACCATGCAATGCGCTGAGAAATTGCAAAAAAAGATGACATCTATGACTTCAGTACAGCATGTACAGTGGGTATGGAAAGTATTCAGACCCCTTTAAATTTTTCACTCTTTGTTTCATTACAGCCATTTGCTAAAAGCAAAAAAGTTAATTTTATTTCTGATTAATGTACACTCAGCACCCCATCTTGACAGAAAAAAAAAACAGAAATGTAGATATTTTTGCAAATTTATTAAAAAAGAAAAACTGAAATATCACATGGTCATAAGTATTCAGACTCTTTGCTCAGTATTGAGTAGAAGCACCTTCCTTTTTTGCTAGTACAGCCATGAGTCTTCTTGGGAATGATGCAACAAGTTTTTCACATCTGGATTTGGGGATCCTCTGCCATTCTTCCTTGCAGATCCTTTCCAGTTCCGTCAGGTTGGATGGTGAACATTGGTGGACAGCCATTTTCAGGTCTCTCCAGAGATGCTCAAATGGGTTGAGGTCAGGGCTCTGGCTGGGCCAGTCAAGAATGATCACAGAGTTGTTCTGAAGCCACTCCTTTGTTATCTTAGCTGTGTGCTTAGGGTCATTGTCTTGTTGGAAAGTGACCCTTTGGCCCAGTCTGAGGTCCAGAGCACTCTGGAAGACGTTTGCTTCCAGGATATTTCTGTACTTGGCCGCATTCATCTTTCCTTCAACTGCAAACAGTCATCCTTTCCCTGCAGCTGAAAAACACTCCCATAGCATGATGCTGCCACCACAATGTTTCACTGTTGGGATTGTATTGGGCAGGTGATGAGCAGTGCCTGGTTTTCTCCACACATACCGCTTAGAATTAACACCAAAAAGTTCAATCTTCGTCTCAACAGACCAGAGAATCTTATTTCTCATAGTATGGGAGTTCTTCATGTGTTTTTTGGCAAACTCTATGTGGGCTTTCATATGTCTTGCACTGAGGAGAGGCTTCCTTCAGGCCACTCTGCCATAAAGCCCCAACTGGTGGAGGGCTGCAGTGATAGTTGACTTTGTGGAACTTTCTCCCATCTCCCTACTGCATCTCTGGAGCTCAGCCACAGTGATCTTTGGGTTCTTCTTTACCTCTCTCACCAAGGCTCTTCTCCCACGATTGCTCAGTTTGGCTGGACGGCCAGGTCAAGGAAGAGTTCTGGTCGTCCCAAACTTTTTCCATTTTAGGATTATGGAGGCCACTGTGCTCTTAGGAACTTTGAGTGCTGCAGAAATTCTTTTGTAACCTTGGCCAGATCTGTGTCTTGTCACAATTCTGTCTCTGAGCTCCTTGGGCAGTTCCTTTGACCTCATGATTCTCATTTGCTCTGACATGCACTGTGAGCTGTGAGGTCTTATGTAGACAGGTGTGTGCCTTTCTTAAGCAAGTCCAATCAGTTTAATTAAATACAGCTGGACTCCAATGAAGGAGTAGAACCATCTCAAGGAGGATCAGAAGGAAATGGACAGCTTGTGAGTTAAATATGAGTGTCACAACAAAGGGTCTGTATACTTATGACCATGTGATATTTCAGTTTTTCTTTTTTAATAAATGAACTAAAATGAACTTTTTTCCTTTTAGCAAATGGCTGCAATGAAACAAAGATTGAAAAATTTAAAAGGGTTTGAATACTTTCCGTACCCACTGTACAATACAGCTTCATTCAGCATTAGACAAGGGTGAACTTCTCACGATTCTTTTAGTGTTCAGTGGCTCAGGTCCTCGGGTTCATTTCAGGATGAACAAGTTTGGTACGAACCACACTTTAATTTAGCTTTAAACATAGTGCAGAACACTGTTAGGGTTCTTAGGAACCCATATATCCAGCCAAAGTTATATCAAAGTGAATGTGACATGTATGTCTATGGAAACACAAATGGTAAGCAGAAGATACAAGCTCAGAGTTTAACCATATGTTGTGCTGACACTCGCTAGCTCCCTTACCAGAACAACTACCATTAGTAGTAGCATCACACCCCCTGCCACCACTACCTCCACCACCAAAAGTCATCATGTCATCCTCCTCTGCTTGCACACAATGCTGACTGTTCTCATCCAGCTCATCAAAAATAGGGGGAAGACTGCTCTGACTAGGAGAAATAGATTGCCTAGCAGGTGCCACATCACTACCAGGGACCTGAGTAAGTAAAGAATGTGAATACACGTTTGACAGTCCTGACAAGCTCTGCAGTAAATTTCATTTTATGTAGGAGGAGGAACACACAGAAGCCTGACTCAAGATCACTCTCGGATATCCTCCTGTAACTGAGATGGCAGCTAAATAGTCAAGAACTTCATCCACATTCTTAGGAACTATAACAATCCTGCAGCTACTGGTGATGCCACCAAAATCAGAAGCAGTGTTGCTCTTGCCACCCACATTCTTATTGTTAGTAGTACTTACACGAGTGTTTCCTCCTCCCCCTCCTTTTGTCTGTCGCCTACCCTGCACTTGCACATACAGAGAAACACTTAAAATATTTTGTTCAGACTTACAACAATGCTCTTCTTCCTTAACACTGTGATCAGACACCACACCAGACAAAAGTGAAAGAACAGCAGGAAATTCCTATTCCTAAATGTGTTTTTTAAGATTACAGAAGGCTATACTGTATTGGGTGAATGTACACCAAAAAAAACCCCCCCAAAAAAAACGCCCAAATAACAGATTCTTTTTTTTTTTACATTAGTGAAGGATGCACTACTACTAGTAGTATCATGGCCACCACTGCTACTTTACTATTGTGTGAGACATATAACTAGAATTAAATATGCGCAGTGTACTTGTGCATACAGAGAAATGCCTAAAATATTTTGTCCAGATTTACAATCCTAGAAAGAATGAGTTATGTGTATAGAGAAGAGATGAAATTGTTCTATTATATGTACTGTCAGACAGTATAGATTATTGCCTGGCAATTAAAGGGCTACCTGCCTGCTCTGCAGACTCACTAACTGAACCTGTCGTATATGATTGTCTATGTCTGTCTTTTCAATTCTATTCTAGCACTGCACTACTAATCTGCCTGTGTATATTGCTTGATTCTCCCTGAGTACTCCTATAACTATTGTTCAGCTTTCAATTCTTCTGACTTGTGCTGCCTATAGCCTTGCTAAAAGGATAGCATTGAGATAGATGTGTGTGCATTTCCACCACTACAGCAAATAAAGGCTGGGTCACGCGTGTACAAGCTTTATAAAGTGTATATGACATCAGTACTATAAGGTCCACCTACCACTGTTTATTGGCGGAGAGGCTGTCACATGTTGCTATCACATGATGTGTGAGTCACTGCACGCATGACATTGTCTGCTCTGTATTTCTTGGTCTAATTCATGGCAGTGGCCATTTTCTTGTATCTCAGCCTTTTTTGTTCGTCCAAAGCAAATTGCCATTTGTTTGGTTTCATTAAAAAGTGAACAATTTGGAATATTGCAGATGAACCCGACTCATTGCAAGCCAATTTCCCAATCTCTAGTCAGCATGTTAACCCTTCCCGACATCCGCCGTACTATTACGGCAGATGTTGGGTATTTAAATATGGTGGCCACTCAGGAGTTAAGCAGCCACCAAAGCTGCCGGTTCTCTTTTGTAATCTACAGCAAAGATGCGGTGCTAATGCCTGCAATTATTGCCTGCACTGAATGTGGGCATTATGGCCTCCATTTTTGTGAAGCCTCATGGGCGCCGGCATCTTTGTGTAGATCACTGGCGCCAGCAATCAGTTGCTATGACAGCAAGGAGCCTATTGAAGGCTTCCAGGCTTGTCTCTCATTTATTTGTATTACAGTCTACTCTACGCAGCCTGTAGTACAAATGCCGGTAGTTAGACCTCCAGGGGTTCAAGACCCCTAGGGGTCTAATAAACACAGTAACAAAAAAATATATATATAAAAAAAGTGGAGAATTAAAAATTCATATCACCCCCCTTTCCCTAGAACACATATAAAAGTAAAACAATACTGTGAAACACAAACACATTAGGTATCCCTGTGTTCGAAAATGCTGAATTTACAAACGTATAAAAATATTTTTCCCATACAATGAAAAAAAATCACCCGAACTGACATTTTTTCGCTGTTTCGCCTCTCATAAAAATTTTAATAAAAAGCGATCAAAGCAATAGACATTCACCAAAATGGTATAGCTAAAAAGTACATTTGGCCCCACAAAAAAAAAAAAAACTCCCTACGCATCCTCGTACATGGAAATATAAACAAAACTATGGGTGTCAAAATATGGCGACTACAAGAAAAAAACATTTTTTTTTTGCAAAGTTTTGGAGCAATTCAGGTATACCTATGGAAATGCAGGCATTTTATGTATAGGTATAATAGGGACAGAAAGTCCGCAGAGGAAAACTGGATGGATAGGGGATACGTATTTTTTATGGTATAACACCTTTAATTAATTTCCCTCTAGAATCTACAGTATTTGATAGAATTGGAGTAATTGTATTTTACATACATTGAAACTATGTAACTTGTTGTTTTTTTTATTCTATTTTTTCCTAGGAAACATTACTGAAAAAGTGAGGAGTGCCCCGCAGCTGATCTTGAATACATAAATGCAAAACTATACTGGTGAACTGCTTTGCACTTCAATACATTTAAATCTGTTTATTAACTGGAAAAGCTGTGCTCAGAGTAGAAATATAGCTTTACTTTACAGATCATTCCAGTTTAGAAAGTACATTCAGGAATAAATTCTTTCTAAAGCTAAGTTCACATCTGTGTTAGAGTCTCCATAAGAGACTCGGTTGCAGTGTTCACCTGAAATTGGCAGATGAAAAATAACTTTTTCTTCCACCAATTTCAGTTTAAAAACTACAGAAAGTCAATGTAGTCAATGGGGTCCATCAGGCTCTGTCTGTATCCATTATTGTAGCAGACAGCTTACAACAGCCAAGCGCAGAGGTGAACTTAGCTTAAGGCCTCATGAACATGACCATACTTTTCATCTTCAATTGTGGACCCTAAACACAGCCATCATTTTTGTGGCTGTTTGTCCAGGCTGAATTGAAGAGCAGCAAAATATGGAGCAGGTCCTATACCTGTCAGTATTTGTGGCTCTGTCAATTCATTTTCAATGTATGGGTCAGTGAAACCCAAGGATAACACACGGATGCCAATTCATGTTTTTTTTTTTACTGACCGGTAGACTGCACACAACCTTGCTAATGCAATGAATTAAAACAGAACCAAGCCTAACTTTACTTCTTTAGTTCTTTAGTTACTCCTATGTTGAGATAGCCTAGAGCAGCAATCCCAGATCAGTGACTTGGGTAGTCACATAAGTTTCACAATCGCCTGCTGTGTTGCTTATTAGTATGGAGTTGCTAGGATATGACTAGGTATGCGTGAATCAGTGCATAATGGCGAGGTTTGTTGCAAATTTTCCAAAAATTTCATTTCATTTTGGGGATCACGACCCATAAATCACTCTTTTACTTTGGGATCTCTTCAGATTCTAGAGTTTAATAAGTGAAGGCTCAGGGAAAGTGTATAATAATAACAAACAATCATACTCACCTCTTCTTGGACTATTTCAGTGTCTGGCGTGGGTCCTCAACTTCTTCGGATCTCCTCTGGCCTCCTGAATGAGGTCAGTGACCCTGGGAGACAACTGATTCCTACTCACAGGCATCAGTTGTCCTCCAGGCCACTGATGTCATTCAGGAAGAGGCCTGAAGAGGATGAGGACTCACACCAGACACCACAACAGTCCCAGGAGATGTGAGTATGATTATTTGTTATGTTTACACATTTCTCCTAGGCCTCTGATTATTATACACTTTGGTCTTAAGAGACCCCAGAATATAATAGCTGTTCCAGTTTCAGACCTCACGAGGTTCGCCCAGCAAGTATGACATCCAATACTATTCAGATGACACTGAGGAAAAGAAGATTACCTTCACTACAATTTGCATCATGTAGCGTTATAATGGGCCAGAGAATAACATTTACCGTGGCAGTGCTTCTTTTAAATAAAATAGAGCAAATCCATGCATTCTTATAGCAGCCATATATCTCATTTTTGGTTTTAAAGACAGCACAAGATGTGCCGAATTTAGAGCATTGTGCTCCAGCACTTCAGTTTAAGACTCATATATGAAACACTAGTCTTAATAAATTCCCCAAGATATGTCCAAGGACAAACTAGCCTATCTGTCCTATATGTCTCTCTATTGATCAATTCCCAATTATTCACGTAATGTAAAATAATGTGATGTGTCTTGAGGTTTCCCACATTATTTATGAGTTGTATTAGCATGAAATTAATTATTATTTTGATGATTTAGTGTAATTTAAAGTATAACTCTGGATAGTACTGTACAGCAATACAGCACGATGGACCTAAGTGATTAGCTAAGACTTGCCAACAATTTGTTGGATAGTAGGAACATGAGTATGGGTGAGTGCCATTATTTCACTATGTACTGCTTGCTGTAGTTGAAGGTTATTTTCTTCTTTAAGAAGAAATTTACTCTTAAAGAAGCACTCCTTATTCTCTGTCCTGTTAGAAAGGTGATGTAAAACTGTAGTGCAGGTAATATTCTGTAATGCCCTTTACTATAACATCCCAGATAGCTGTAGGCCTGCTGACTAGAACCCCTGCACATAACTGGTGGTGTAGTGTAGTTATGTCAGATACATAAACAACCAGACACTCTTTAAAAACAGAACTGAAGCTTAAAGGAGTATTCCCACAAACATAACCATATTTAGATTTCTAGGCAAATAGAAGTTAAACATTTTTGCAAATATATGCAATTAAAAATTTAGCAGAGTTTTAAGCAGTGTCGCCACTGAGATTATTAGAGAAAATCTATTGTCTTGACCGGTTGCCAATAGATATCTTTCTATGGTCTGGCACTTGTCATAAAGCCAGACAAGATTTCCTTTTGGTGGGCCAGGTTGTCAGGTAGAAACACTATATGTACAGTGGGTATGGAAAGTATTTAGACCCCTTTAAATTTTTCACTCTTTGTTTCATTGCAGCCATTTGCTAAAAGCAAAAAAGTTCATTTTATTTCTCATTAATGTACACTCAGCACCCCATCTTGACAGAAAAAAAAACAGAAATATAGATATTTTTGCAAATTTATTAAAAAAGAAAAACTGAAATATCACATGGTCATAAGTATTCAGACCCTTTGCTCAGTATTGAGTAGAAGCACCCTTTTGAGCTAGTACAGCCATGAGTCTTCTTGGGAATGATGCAACAAGTTTTTCACATCTGGATTTGGGGATCCTCTGCCATTCTTCCTTGCAGATCCTCTCCAGTTCCATCAGGTTGGATGGTGAACATTGGTGGACAGCCATTTTCAGGTCTCTCCAGAGATGCTCAAATGGGTTGAGATCAGGGCTCTGGCTGGGCCAGTCAAGAATGGTCACAGAGTTGTTCTGAAGCCACTCCTTTGTTATTTTAGCTGTGTGCTTAAGGTCATTGCATTGCTGGAAGGTGAACCTTCGGCCCAGTCTGAGGTCCAGAGCACTCTGGAAGAGGTTTTCTTCCAGGATATCTCTGTATTTGGCCGCATTCATCTTTCCTTCAATTGCAACCAGTCATCCTTTCCCTGCAGCTGAAAAACACTCCCATAGCATGATGCTGCCACCACCATGTTTCACTGTTGGGATTGTATTGGGCAGGTGATGAGCAATGCCTGGTTTTCGCCACACATACCGCTTAGAATTAAGTATGTGATCAGACCAGAGAATCTTATTTCTCATAGTCTGGGAGTTCTTCATGTGTTTTTTGGTAAACTCTATGCAGACTTTCATATGTGTTGCACTGAGGAGAGGCTTCCTTCGGGCCACTCTGCCGTAAAGCCCTGACTGGTAGAGGGCTGCAGTGATTGTTGACTTTGTGGAACTTTCTTCCATCTCCCTACTGCATCTCTGGAGCTCAGTCACAGTAATCTTTGGGTTCTTCTTTTCCTCTCTCACCAAGGCTCTTCTCCCACAATTGCTCAGTTTGGCTGGACGGCCAGGTCTAGGAAGAGTTCTGGTTGTCCAAAACTTCTTCCATTTAAGGATTATAGAGGCCACTGTGCTCTTAGGAACTTTGAGTGCTGCAGAAATTCTTTTGTAACCTTGGCCAGATCTGTGTCTTGCCACGGTTATGTCTCTGTGCTCCCTGGGCAGTTCCTTTGACCTCATGATTCTCATTTGCTCTGACATGCACTGTGAGCTGTGAGGTCTTATGTAGACAGGTGTGTGCCTTTCCTAATCAAGTCCTATCAGTTTAATTAAACACAGCTGGACTCCAATGAAGGAGCAGAACCATCTCAAGGAGGATCAGAAGGAAATGGACAGCTTGTGAGTTAAACATGAGTGTCACAGCAAAGGGTCTGAATACTTATGACCATGTGATATTTCAGTTTTTCTTTTTTAATAAATTTGCAAAAATATCTACATTTCTGTTTTTTTTTCTGTCAAGATGGGGTGCTGAGTGTACATTAATGAGAAATAAAATGAGTTTTTTTGCTTTTAGCAAATGGCTGTAATGAAACAAAGAGTAAAAAATTTAAAGGGGTCTGAATACTTTCTGTACCCACTGTATGTATGAGCCGAGAACCTGGCCACAATAAGGAAATCATGGCTGGATGTCAGAGTATTGAAAGTTCCTGCATTCACGGTCATATCCATTGGTAACTGATCAAGATAACAGACTGAGATTATGAGAGAAAATCTTTAAAAGTCTGCAAAATTTTTAATTATTTATATTTGCAAAAATGTTTAACTTTGAATTGTCTATACATTTAAATATGGTTATGTTCATAGGAAAACCCCTTTAGCTTTCATTGTAGTTAACAAGACAAGCAATGTGTACACACAGGATAAGTCACACAGGAACTCACACCCATGAATCAGCTGGCACACTCATAGAGAACAGGCTCTGACTTTTTGACACAGTAGCTGCTTCCTGGAACAACATGGACCAACCTACTGAACAGACTCGCCACATTAACTGCTTTGGAAAGGAACAAAGGCACGCCTTATAGCAGTATAACCCAATCCTCACGCTGCAGCTAGTGTGGGAGCATACCATGTTACATGCCAGACACCTCCTCTTGTGGTACAACACCTACACCTAACCAATGTTCCTCTGTTACATGTTGCACTTGCAAAAGAAACACATCATTATACACTTTGCATTACCGACACTTACACAGTGTATCCAAACAAAAGTCATAATCGAACACCGTTTCTCAGGGGACACTGCATATGGCCATTTATAGTTCCCTATCTAAGGTTGCTTAATTCTGGAGGTTAACCTTTATTTTCTTATGTTACCAGTGGCTGTTATCAACTTCCTCCTGGTCTTCAGCTGTGTCATGTGACCACAAATAAGACTCACCAACTGACACAGCTTCTTGTGTGTGGAGAGAAAGTCATTTTATCTCTTTATTCCTATGAGAGCCTCAATGTGAGTCTCATAGGAATGAATAGAGAAACTGACTTTCTGTTCACACATACAGTGCTGGCCAAAAGTATTGGCACCCCTGCAATTCTGTCAGATAATACTCAATTTCTTCCAGAAAATGATTGCAATCACAAATGCTTTGGTAATAATATCTTCATTTAATTTGTCGTCAATGGAAAACCACAAAAAGAATTGTCAAAAAGCCAAATTGGATATAATTCCACACCAAAAATAAAACAGGGGGTGGACAAAAGTAGTGGCACCCTTTGAAAAATAATGTGATGCTTCTCTAATTTGTAATTAACAGCACCTGTTACTTACCTGTGGCACATAACAGGTGGTGGCAATAACTAAATCACACTTGCAGCCAGTTGAAATGGATTAAAGTTGACTCAACCTCTGTCCTGTGTCCTTGTGTGTACCACATTGAGCATGGAGAAAAGAAAGAAGACCAAAGAACTGTCTGAGGACTTGAGAAGCAAAATTGTGAGGAAGCATGAGCAATCTCAAGGCTACAAGTCCATCTCCAAAGACCTGAATGTTCCTGTGTCTACCGTGCGCAGTGTCATCAAGAAATTTAAAGTCCATGGCACTGTGGCTAACCTCCCTAGATGTGGACGGAAAAGAAAAATTGACGAGAGATTTCAACGAAAGATTGTGCAGATGGTGGCTAAAGAACCTCGACTAACATCCAAACAAGTTCTAGCTGCCCTGCAGTCCGAGGGTACAACAGTGTCAACCCGTACTATCCATCGGCGTCTGAATGAAAAGGGACTCTATGGTAGGATACCCAGGAAGACCCCACTTCTGACCCAGAGACATAAAAAAGCCAGGCTGGAGTTTGCCAAAACTTACCTGAGAAAGCCAAAAACTTTTTGGAAGAATGTTCTCTGGTCAGATGAGACAAAAGTAGAGCTTTTTGGGAAAAGGCATCAACATAGAGTTTACAGGAAAAAAAAAGAGGCCTTCAAAGAAAAAAACACGGTCCCTACAGTCAAACATGGCGGAGGTTCCCTGATGTTTTGGGGTTGCTTTGCTGCCTCTGGCACTGGACTGCTTGACCGTGTGCATGGCATTATGAAGTCTGAAGACTACCAACAAATTTTGCGGCATAATCTAGGGCCCAGTGTGAGAAAGCTGGGTCTCCCTCAGAGGTCATGGTCACTAGAAAATGGATTGAGAGAAAGCACTGGAGACTTCTAAAGTGGCCAGCAATGAGTCCAGACCTGAATCCCATAGAACACTTGTGGAGAGATCTCAAAATGGCAGTTTGGAGAAGGCACCCTTCAAATCTCAGGGACCTGGAGAAATTTGCCAAAGAAGAATGGTCTAAAATTCCAGCAGAGCATTGTAAGAAACTCATTGATGGTTACCGGAAGCGGTTGTTCGCAGTTATTTTGGCTATAGATTGTGCTACCAAGTATTAGGCTGAGGGTGCCAATACTTTTGTCCTGCCCATTTTTGGAGTTTTTATGTAAAATGATCAATGATTTGACTTTTTTTTTCATTCTCTTTTGTGTTTTTTCATTGCAAGCAAAATTAATGAAGATATTATTACCAAAGCATTTGTGATTGCAATCATTTTCTGGAAGAAATTGAGTATTATCTGACAGAATTGCAGGGGTGCCAATACTTTTGGCCAGCACTGTAAGATGCTGTGTAAAGCTACGGTCACATCTGCGCTGGAGTCTCCTTTGTAGACTTTGTTGCAGTGTCTGCTGAAAATCGGCAGAGGAAAAAGTCCTGTTGGAAAGTCTGATTGCAGGTAACATGACATAGCCAAATCACAAATACAGCTAGTAGTAAGAAGATCATCAGCAATACAATTTACATACTTTTCCTTTCTAATGGGACAAGAATAAGCATTTTTGTGGGGATGCTACTTTAAAAATGTGATTCTTTATTTGCTACAGTCATTTTATATGTTCCTATTAATAATGAGGGAGATTTGAAATATTTGACAATTGATTTTATATATCAATTATATTATTTTGTAGCACATCTTGACACAGTTCGCTAATATAGCAGATGCTGAATTATTTGCTGTTGTTTTTCAGGTATATCCTTGGATGTTCTCTAAATGTCCTGGGCTTGGCAGAACAGCATCACCCTGTGGATCTAACTTATAATACAACTGTGTATATGAGAAAGACCAGAGATACAGTATACATAGTCTAGGGCTTGACCTGAATGCATACCTTTTACAGTATATTAGGACCTCTTGTATTTCATAGTTTAGTGACTTTAGTATAATACATGAAAATGGAGTTGCGAAACATCTTGTTTTGATTACAGTATTATCACTGCATATTTCTGTGTATGTGTTATGATAACATTAAAATACTGTTCTGCTAAAGAATATCACATAGATTCCAGAATATGTGCATTCTGTGGAAATTCATGTGGTGTGTATGACAATATTTAAATTTTTATAAACTTTATCCTGTTTCCCCACATTCGGTTGTTTACAAAGTAATTATAGTGGTATTTTTTTCTGAAAATCAATAGTACAAGCATAGATACTGTAAGAAACGTTGTATTTCACAGTGAAATAACCATGAGACGACCGCTCTAAATTGCATTAATAAATAACCTACTAAAAGGGTTGTGTTGATTAAGGAGTATCACTCCCTGGTTGATAATAATCTATGCACTAGGTTTTTCTATCTTAAGTACATATGTGTCATGCAAGGCTGTCTGTAATTTAGTATCTGTACGCTCCTCTTTACTAGAATCAAAGACTTGGGAAAGGACTATGGCAAGAGTCAAATATGTGTATGATCCTTTTGAGGGCACATTCGTATTATTATCTTTTACTCCGAGCTTGATATAGGTTTTTAGTATATATTAAGTTTTAAGTGTTTTACCATTGCACCCCAGTAACACTGCTTATCACTGTTGTATAATGTACTCCATGCTGCTGCTGCTGCTTTTGTGTGAGGGGCAGACATAGGGTATCAGGATCTCTACTTTTCTCTGTGTGCTGTGTTTAGCGGTTATGAGATTAGAGAAAACTGGCAATTATAGATGGAGCTTAAAGAGGGGAGAAACTGTTGAAAAATGCATGGTACATATAATAAAATATAATAAAATAAAATAAAAATATAATAGATCATATAATTGCCAGATATAATTTTATTCCAAATGTACACAAACAGCTTACTCTGAAATTATAAGTACACCTTAAATCAACCAAATCACACAAATATTTGTTGGCCAAATTCAATTCTAATTTCTTACTCCACTCAATCTCATGCTCAGTTACTGTCAACCAGTGCTGTCAATTACTCACAGTGGGAAAGAAGACTTGAATCACTCGTGGCCAGGCATCTTTCACAACAATATAATAACACCATAATGTCACATTCTAATGCCATTCTAATGGAAAGTATGGTTTTATAGAAGAAATAAATAAATTGTTTTGAGGTTTAATTAGGTATCGTATGAAATTTCTATCAATATATTGTTTCACGGTTACTGATGGCAAGACCATTGCAATCATTGCAATCATCAGGATTGCTAGAGATGCATTTTCCTGACATATGCTTGCCTTCTGTAGGCTTGGTAGTAAAATATAAGATTGGTATTGTACAAACTATGTTGGAGAAGGTTGAGAAGTGTACTAACTGAAGAGACCGTGGGTCTCATTGTTCTGACAGATGGCTATTGTGGGTAGTACCTGTAGCTTTACTTACACCATCTTTTATTAGGTTGTCTGTTTTACACAAACCATTTTTATATTCAAGAGGACCTTTCACATTTCTCATAGATGTGCGGTATTATATACCACTAGAGAGCCAACAGTGAGCTGAATTCATCGCACTGTCAGCTTTTCCGGTGTGCGCCTCGGTGCTGGCGATATCATTGCCGTTAATTTTGGCACTGATATCTCCCCACTGTCAGAAGGGTGGGCCTTACAGCTCAGCGTCAGAAGGTCTAATGAAGAGTTAAGTCAGGGGAGGTGTTCCTTACAGCCCAGCGATGACTCTGAGTTGTAAGGCCTGCCCTTCTGACAGTGAGGAGATATTGTGCCAAAACTAATGACACTGATATCTCCAGCACCAGGGCTCATACCATGAAATCTTGGCCTCCTAGCGGTATATAATACCACACATTTTAGCATATGAAGAATAAACTAATTTGTAAAGTAACAGAGGAATATAATTATACTAAAAGATTTATTACCAGGCCTGATATTTATTTTATGTTTTGAAATAGCATGAGAATGATACCAAGGCTAAATTAAAATATCACTGAAAAGTGGGTTAAAATAAAAAAAGAAATAACATGCAACTACCTCAAGGTGGCATGTCTCCCATTCTGTCCAGTCCATGAATTGCAAGGACGGTAGTGCAGAGGGTCAGGTGACTGCTGCAGTCAATCACTGGCCGTAGTGGTCACATGCTGCCTACTAGTGATGTCTTAGCAGTGATGTCATCGGTACCCCTGAGGCCAGTGATTGGACACAACATCACCTAACCCTCTGCAAATCTGGCCCAGGCAGTCCTTACCTCAGGGGATACACCACCCAAACTGAGGACCAGTGGCAGGTGGGTATCATTTCTTTTTTTATTATACCCCACTGTCAGCCACAGTGACATTTTAATGTAGCCCAGACAAGCCCTTTAAAACATAACATGATAAAGGCAACATCACATCATTGGTACAGGTGACTAATAGCAAGAAGAGGAGACCACAACATTGTAGAATTCTTTTCAAGAAACATTTAGCTTAAAATGCACACACCAAAATCTTCTAGAAGGCCTTCCCAGAAGAGTAGAAACTGTTTTAGCTGCAAAGGAAGAGGGGGGGTGGACAACTCCATATTAATGTCTATGGATTTAGAATGGGATGTCATAAAAGCTCCTGTAGGTGTAATGTATAGTTGTCCCAGAATGCAGCATTTCCCTGAGTCTCACAACTGTTTTCGAGCATGAAAAAGTGTGAATCCCACCAAAACATTGCACTTTTATGGATGTTTTTACCTTAATAAACTAAGTTTTCTAAAGTAAATCTACACTGTAAGATAGATAGATAGATAGATAGATAGATAGATAGTGTGACAATTGTGGGGGTAGTTTAGCATCGAAGGTGGCAGCTTCCTGGACTTCACAGGGGTGTTGGTGGTACTGGGTGCCAAATAAGCAGCATATCAGGTAGTGGCAATCCAAAATAAATGGCTTTATTCAGCTTGTAAGTGATAACAGGAACAAAACAAAAAAACAGCCTAGCCCACACACAGGGCAATACCTCACTTCTTGAACCCTGACTCACTTCTGAGGGCAAGCTTTGCTGAGGCTTCTTCTTAGTGGTCTGGCTCACACTGAGCTTAACTAAGTCCATTGTGGAACCACCTGTCTGTCTCTAACTGGTCCACAGTTACCTGCTCTCTGCAGGTCACCAGCAGCATTCTCCTGCTGTCTGCACCTCCACTGGAGCGATGCCCGCACCTATGGGTGTGGTTGAAGACTTTTTTAACCCTGGCTTTGGGTTGCTCACCAGCGCCCTCTAGGTTCACACTCTCACAATAGATAGATAGATGATAGATAGATAGATAGATAGATAGATATATTATTGAGTTTCTGGGAAGGCTTTCTACAAGGTTTTGGAGTATGTCTGTGGGAATGTTTGCCCATTTATCCAGAAGAGCATTTGTGTGGTCAGATCTTGATGTTGGGCTAGATGGCCTGGCTTGCAATCTGCATTACAATTTATCCCTAATATGTTCAGTTGAGTTGAGATCAGGTTTTGTGTGGGCCAGTGAAGTTTTTCCACACCCAACCACACTTTCCTGGACCTTGCTTTGTGCACTGGGACATAGTCAGGTTGGATTAGAAAAAGACTTTCTCCAAACTGATCCCACAATGCAAAAAATTGTCCAAAACGTTATGGTATGCTGAAGCATTAAGATTTCCCTTCACTAGGCCGGCCTTTGAAAACAACCCCAAAACATTATGCCTCCCCCTCCAAACTTACAGTACACTATACAATCAGGCAGGTAATGTCCTCCTGGTATTTACCAAACCCAGACTTGTCCATTAAACTGCCAGATATTCAGTAGAAGCATCATTTATTACTAATCAGAACACATTTCCACTGCTCAAGATTCCAGTGTTTTATACCATCATATGCAACGCTTGGCTTTGTACTCGATGAAGTAAGACGTGGATTCAGTTGCTAAACCTGGAAGCCCATGCCATGAAGCTCCTGTTGCACAGTTTTTGTGATGATGTTAGTGCCAGATGAAGTCAGCAAAGCATTGGTGACTCTTATACACTGTGCACCTGAACTGTGTAACTACGTGGTATGCCACTTTCTCGATGAGTTGCTGTGGATCCTAAATGCTTTCACTTTTCAATACCACTCACAGTTGAAAATAGGACTTTTCCAGCAACAGATAAAGTTAGAACAAAACAGATGTATTTTTATTCAGCAGAGCAAAATGTTAAGTATTATATACAGGGCCGCTTTAACCATAGGGCCAAAGGTGCATTTGCATCGGGCCCTATGAGAGACGGAGCCCCCTTGGGACAACAGAACAGTCCTGCATTTGTTGTCCCGCTGTTCCACACTGCCACAACTTCAGCTCCTTGGCGTTAGGGCAGGGGGGGACGGTGGCAGAGAGAATATAAGGGGTCATTGGGAGTATTAATACTATAGAGGGAAGATCATTTATGTAAGGAGGCTTAAAGAATATAAGGGGCTGCATTTTTTATATATATATATATATATATATATATATATATATATATATATATATATATATATATATATATTAAATGCGGCCCCTTATATTCTTTTAGCCCCCCTTACATAAATGATCCTCCCCTTATAGTATTAATACTCCCAGTGACCCCTTATAGGGGGCATTATTACTGGGGGAGATTATTTATATAAGGAGATTTAAAGAATATAAGGGACATTATTTATAAAAAGGGTCTTTGGGGATATTGTGAATATAAAGGGTCATTAGAGGGCTTTATGAATATAACTGGGGTCATTAATATAAGGAGACATCAGGGGAGCAGTATTTATGTCAGGGGGCATAATATGAGGGGGCAATTGGGCAGTATTAAATTAAGGAGCACTTGGGCTTTATTACAGGGGTCTTCCAGCTCATTTTTATTGATGATCAGTCCTCAGGGTGATGGGGGGGGGGGGGCAATTATAAACCTTTGCACTTGGCTCACCAATGTGTTAAAACAGCCCTGATTATACATAATCAAAGTTCAGTTTGTTTCCTCACACAGAAAGTTCAGATTTTGGAAAATGCTTTGCGCAATTAGGAAATGCCCAGCAGACTCAGCCCTTCAGCTTCTGCACTGCACAAGACAATTGGTTTCCTATCTAATTAAACTAGGAACCCCACCTTGACTCCAAGTCCAACAGAGTAAAATCTTAGACTTATTATGGGAACAGCCTACCTACACTCCACTTACTCCCAAATCCTAGACCAGGGGTCGGCAACCCCTGGCACGCGTGCCAAGAGTGGCACGCGAGGCTTATTTCCCTGGCACGGGCAACGGAGTCCTCACCCAGATATGTGCCTGATCCTATTAAAATTTTATTAGCGCCGGGTGCTGCCTGAAGATGGATGTGGTAACACCCGGAGTCTGCACAGTCTATGTACAGTAGTGAAGCCGGTAATTGCCAGCTTCACTACTGTACCTGAATGAATTGCTCAGGATTGGTTAAAGCTATAAAGAAACACTTGAACTCATTTTAAAGATGAGAATTTCATCTTTAAAATGATACCAAGATCACCATGATCGTCCTTAAACATCCTGAGCGATTCGCTGGTGAAAACGATGTTCTGCATTGAAATCCCAATGCCATCTCAATTCCCGACATCGTTTTAACAGTGAATCGCTCTGAATCTGTAATGTCTATCATGGCGATATTGATATCTTTTTAAAGATGAGATTCTCATCTTTAAAATGAATCCAGTTGTATCTTTGTGGCCCTAACAGATCCTTAGAAATGGGGCTCTAAAGTGCCCCCCCCCCCTCCTGCCTCAGGCAGCATCTTAGAACTAAGGAAGGAGGGGGAGGAGGAGCTGCAGACTGCAGAGACAATGATAACTCATCATTGTCTGTGCATAAGCTAGAGATGACCCCAGGGGGGTAGCAGGGACTTCTGTACATGTTATCCCCTCTCCTATCAATCAGAGAGCATACTGTACTTTTGCTCTCTGATTGTCACATACAGGAATAATGTAATACCCCTCTGAGCCTAATCACAGGGGTATTCTTATGTAATACCCCTCTGAACCTAACCAGGAAGTTTATTGGCGCTGTGACCCAGATGTTTACCATCATCCAGGTCGCAGCGCCAAAAGTGTTGCACCAAACACTTACACAACACATGCACAAAGTCACTAATAAAATGTATATTTTTTCACTGTCCCTGTCCTGTCCATACCTGATCTTTATAGAGTAAATTACGCCGCCCGCCTCTCTAGTGATATCCGTTACACGCTAAAATAATAGCAATAGCAATTATCACTAGTGATGAACGTATAAAACATTTCTGACAAACGGAAGTTCCGTCAGTCAAATAATAAATTTTTACCCATTAAATGTGTATAAAATACTAGTTTTTGGCAGTTTTCAGATACTGTGTGCAGGGGCCGCTATGGGGCATAATACCGTGTGCAGGGGCCGCTATGGGGCATAATATCGTGTGCAGGGGTCATCAAACTTACAATGATTGACCCGCACTCCGAGTACCTCAGCTTTGATTTATTTAATCGAAATCGGCACGCCGAACAAAAAAGGTTGTCTACCCCTGTCCTAGACCATAAAATCCAGTTCCTTTGGGATTTATGTTACTGCGATACCTACAATCCAGCACTCCCCCTACTAGTTGCTTAGCATATCTATCTATCTATCTATCTATCTATCTATCTATCTATCTATCTATCTATCTAGCACAAGCATGCCTAAATATAACTCTATCTTTCTATGCATTCAGAGGTACTGTGGGAGAAAATTATTCTGCAACAAGCATTCCTAAAGCTTTTTAAGGCTCCATGTATATGTATATTCCTAAATAACATTGTTTTTTTTTCCTTCCAAATATTCCTAAAAATGGTTTCTAATTTGCTTTCCAGATTATAAGCTGACAAACTTTGCAAGTGTAGAAGGAAAGTAACACTTGAGAACTCTGGCAGCTGATAATTACTATCCTTTGTCAAGTGCTCTATATAACCCAAGCATTGTGAAGACTGAAGATGATTACAGTACTCAGACACTAGCTCAATGAGCATTTGACTTTGTTAGGTAAATACTTCTTATTTTGTCTTTTCCTTCTGGTTTACTACAGGAATTCTCTGCAGAACTTAACATTTTCAACACATTTGAAATCCTACATTTAATAGGCAAAGGCTAAACAAACTGAAAATATTAACAAGATGCTCAGTATGTGTTTCCTTTTAACTGTCACTGAGAATATTGGGAGTATTTCCTAATGCTTAACTCCAATGCTATTACACTATTGCATATAGAGAAGAAAAAGGTTTGTGATACAGTCATATGAAAAAGTTTGGGCACCCCTATTAATCTTAATAATTTTTAGTTCTAAATATTTGGGTGTTTGCAACAGCCATTTCAATTTGATACATCTAATAACTGATGGACACAGTAATATTTCAGGATTGAAATGAGGTTTATTGTACTAACAGAAAATGTGCAATATGCATTAAACCAAAATTTGACCGGTGCAAAAGTATGGGCACCTCAACAGAAAAGTGACATTAATATTTAGTAGATCCTCCTTTTGCAAAAATAACAGCCTCTAGTCGCTTCCTGTAGCTTTTAATCAGTTCCTGGATCCTGGATGAAGGTATTTTTGACCATTCCTCTTTACAAAACAATTCCAGTTCAGTTAAGTTTGATGGTCGCCGAGCATGGACAGCCCGCTTCAAATTATCCCACAGATGTTCAATGATATTCAGGTCTGGGGACTGGGATGGCCATTCCAGAACATTGTAATTGTTCCTCTGCATGAATGCCTGATAGTTTGGAGAGTGAGAATCAGGCGTACCCTTTAGGCCGATTTTTTATTTCCCCCCCCCCCCCCCGCCCCTCCCCCCCCCCTCCCCCCCCCCCCCCCCGTGGGGGGGGGGGGGGGGGGGGGGGGGGGGGGGGGGGGGGAGATTTGGAGCTGTGTTTTGGATCATTGTCTTGCTGAAATATCCATCCCCAGCGTAACTTCAAATTCGTCACTGATTCTTGTACATTATTCTCAAGAATCTGCTGATACTGAGTTGAATCCATGCGACCCTCAACTTTAACAAGATTCCCGGTGCCGGCATTGGCCACACAGCCCCAAAGCATGATGGAACCTCCACCAAATTTTACAGTGGGTAGCAAGTGTTTTTCTTGGAATGCTGTGTTTTTTTGACGCCATGCATAACGCCTTTTTGTATGACCAAACAACTCAATCTTTGTTTCATCAGTCCACAGGACCTTCTTCCAAAATGAAGCTGGCTTGTCCAAATGTGCTTTTGCATACCTCAGGCGACTCTGTTTGTGGCGTGCTTTCAGAAACGGCTTCTTTCGCATCACTCTCCCATACAGCTTCTCCTTGTGCAAAGTGTGCTGTATTGTTGACCGATGCACAGTGACACCATCTGCAGCAAGATGATGCTGCAGCTCTTTGGAGGTGGTCTGTGGATTGTTCTTGACTGTTCTCACCATTCTTCTTCTCTGCCTTTCTGATATTTTTCTTGGCCTGCCACTTCTGGGCTTAACAAGAACTGTCCCTGTGGTCTTCCATTTCCTTACTATGTTCCTCACAGTGGAAACTGACAGGTTAAATCTCTGAGACAACTTTTTGTATCCTTCCCCTGAACAACTATGTTGAACAATCTTTGTTTTCAGATCATTTGAGAGTTGTTTTGAGGAGCCCATGATGCCACTCTTCAGAGGAGATTCAAATAGGAGAACAACTTGCAATTGGCCACCTTAAATACCTTTTCTCATGATTGGATACACCTGGCTATGAAGTTCAAAGCTCAGTGAGGTTACAAAACCAATTTTGTGCTTCAATAAATCAGTAAAAAGTAGTTAGGAGTATTCAAATCAATAAAATGATAAGGGTACCCAAATTTTTGCACTGGTCAAATTTTGGTTTAATGCATATTGCACATTTTCTGTACAATAAACCTCATTTCAATCCTGAAATATTACTGTGTCCATCAGTTATTAGATATATCAAATTGAAATGGCTGTTGCAAACACCCAAATATTTAGAACTAAAAATGATTAAGATTAATAGGGGTGCCCAAACTTTTTCATATGACTGTATATACCAGCACAGTGTATCCAAAATGACAATCTTTGGCCATATGCCAGGTAAATAGAGCCCTAGCTATACATTATCAGAACTCAATTGATATTTCTATCTTATATGCATCTTAGTGTGGCCACCAAGTGTTTTGTGAATTGCAGACTGATAAAGATTTTGCTAGCATGTCACAATATTGTATTTATTATTTTTTTTACCTTGAAATTAGATTTGTGCATCAAATTCAAGCAAAGGAAAGGAGACATCTCTATGTTTACATTGCCATCACACACACCAAGTATACAGGTAAAATCTGCTATTGTGCAAAACCAGCTGTTGTAATACAACAATTCCTTCCGCGTCATTATGCAGCTAGGACACATTCACATGGCTGTGATAGTTAATAGGACCCAGACCTCGGACAAGGTATTTGTTCAAATATATGGCAAACTGGTGCAGCGAGCCAGGATGAGAGACAGGATGCTTTCAGTTAAAGAGGCGCATAAAGTAGCACTTGGGAGATTCATCCGCACAATTATAAAAAGCAGGATTTCTCAACATGATAGCATCAGTTGCCCATAAATTGGTACCACTGGAATCAGTGTCAACTGCTTTACAGTACTATGTGTTTAGTTTACAACTGTGGTCCCTGTTGACAGACTCCAATTAAATGAGTACTCCCACTATTTAAACTATATTAAACTAGGATGTGAAAACACTTTTTAATAGCTACACGTACTTCAGCAACATGAAGTATCAGTATGACAATGCCTCCTTCTGGATTCTCTAGACCTCCAGGATTACGATCAGTAGAGATTGCGGGGATCTAAATTCTAAGCAGTGGTGATTTTTAGCTGTTTTCAGGGTACATACAATTTCAATAGTAGAATTTAAACATATTCTTGTTTTTCTAGGAAGTCTGTACATACTGTACTTCTCAGTGCCGTGAAAGTCATCTGTATAAACAAGAGGGTTTATTTTTGTCTGTTGATTGATGTGGTAGAAATGACTTGATAGGTGTGACTTTCAGAGGGAATAGAACTGATCTCAATCTTGGAATCCTTGGAAACAGCAAAGTCTTCAAATGTTCATTCACTTAAGATGACAAAATTGATTTATGATTCAAGACATTTTAAAGAATCTAGGCATTAATATTTTATTGTATCAACACCAATAGATAGTGGCTGAAAATGCATGGTCTCCCACAAGTAGGATTGTATGTCATTCTACCAGTTGAAGGCCTTGAGCTTGCTGTATAACTATGGGCAGACAAGGTAAAATGCTATAAAATGAGGCAAACTAGAAAGCACCAATGTTCAAAAAACATAAGATGTTCTTTTATAAACATGAATTACAAAAGCTACAGTAGAGATGTAGATTGAGAGAGTCCATGAGTCAAAATCACACGAGTAAAGCTAAAAATCCAAATAAAAGCTGAATGTATCATCAGAGCTAAAGGCACAGATCAGAACTGAAACACCAGAACAGTAGCTGGACCACATTAGCAGGAAGAAGCAAAAGCAACAGTAGCAACGAAGACAGGAATGTTTGAACTTGCATGAAATATCAACATTGTTGATCATGTGAAGATGTGCCTGAGTGAGAAATAGAGAAGTACTAGTTTAGCTTGATAACCCACATGGAAGACACAGATTTCATAAGTTTGAGGTCAGGCTCCCCAGGAAGATAAGCGTCCATATGAGGTTTAGCATATATGAACCTGTGGCTAAGCAGCAAGACAATTGCTTAAGTGCAGGAAAACCAGGGATAAAAATGTACAAATGACAAGCAAAAACAGTGGGGTGCAAAAAGATGCCGATATGTTACAATGTGTTCATGAGAGTTGCCACTTTGGTCAATTGAGAGGAGACTTGCCATGAGTGCATGCAATCTAAATACTGCCATTATTGGAATACTAGTGAAAGTGGAATAATCATATAGCTTGTTTGTAACATTAAACGTATGTTTAAAGTGTGAAAATAACCCATATCAGGCTTTTTTCACATCTATGTCAGGACTTCCATTTTTTTATTGCATTATAGTTCCATTAGGTATCCGTTACATTGTCCATGATTTCACCGGATGTAAAAGTCCTGTATGAAGGACTCTTTTATCCACAATTTTAGATGAAATCAACATGGAGGATCCTAATGTAACCTCTATCGCAGGTGTAAATATAGCCTTACCACTGTTTTGCACTATAAGGTTGATGTTGATTTGGGATTAGTACAGTATCTGTGAACGTAGCGCTGGAGTCCTGGGTTCGAATCCTGCCAAGGACAACATCTGCAAGGAGTTTGTATGTTCTCCCCGTGTTTGCGTGGGTTTCCTCTGGGTACTCCGGTTTCCTCCCACACTCCAAAGACATACTGATAGGGAATGTAGATTGTGAGCCCTATATGGGACAGTGACTGTCAATGTCTGTAAAGCGCTGTGCAATATGATGGCGCTATACAAGTAAGCATAATAAATAAATAAAAATAAAATACATTTTCATGAGATAAAATGTTAAGGTGTTGTTTTAAAATATATAAACATATTACCTTAGGCTAAATGTTACATAAATTATTAATAAATTATATAAATATAGGGGCTCAATCATTAAATCAAAACTGCTATCATAAAATAACAAATTTGGTGCACAGTCCACATTTTGATCTTTTTTTTCTGCAACTCCTGTTGCTTTCTGACAAAGAGGGTAGTTGTTGAGTGAGGATTGCTATGGCCGTTACAGCCCGACATATTTATCATTACTTATGCTTGAAGACGTGGCGTAAATACTGCTGTAGCAGTGGTAGCAGCTGCCACAGTGCCTGGGACATTAGGGGGCCCGGCGGGCCCCTGATGTTTTTTTTTAATAGGCCGTTAACTGCTGGAGTAACCTCAGCAGGAAACAGGCCCTATTTACTACCGATAGCCGCCCCTGCTCACGGCAGCCTGCTCTTCCCCTTCTGCGGAAGTGGAAGCGGCTGTGAGCAGGAGCGAGGATTGGTAAGTAAGGCTGCAGGCCCGCAAACCCCACAAACACTGCTAACATTATACTCTGGGGTCTTTTAAGGCATCATTATGCGTCGCAACGCCGCCCTGGCTCATGTGGCGTCTGGTCCAACATTGAAGAAGATCGAAAGTAGCAGGGAGTGCGCCGGAGTCAGGCAGAGGTAAGTAACATTGTTTTTTTATGTTTGTATCTTCCCCTGAGTCTCTGATCATTATACTCTGGGGTCTGAAAAGACCCCAGAGTATAATATTTGTTCATGGGTGGTCCACAATGGAGTATAATAATATGTGAAGGGGCCACTAAGGGTCATAGTATTGTGTGCAGGGGCCACTATGAGACATAATATCAAAACAATATAGATGAAGATCTATTAGAACCTATTTTCTAACATGGAAGGGCTATAGAGACAAAGGTCCTTTCTTTACCATACTAAAGATAAATAAATTGAAACTTAGCATTTATTTAAATATAAAAATAAAATCAAAGTGACCAAACCCCATGATATGTGTGTTGAGTGTATATAAAATATACCAAACTGTCAATGGGCAGTAACTTGGTAATAACGCTGCTACTAAAGAGTGTAAACTCTTATTAAATTATCATAAGATGCCTCTGCAGAAGTTGAAAGAAAACATAGCATATTTCCTGCTATTGTATCTGGTCCTCCTTAAAATGGTGGGGAACCCAGCAAAAAACAGTCAGGAGGATTAGGTATTTGAGAAAAATATCTCTCTTAGTTTTTAGAATAAAGAGAAATATCTATAATTAATCGACTCAAAGAAAATTCCCTATATTTTTGGCATAAATAGTGCCTATTATGTTCCTTAAGGCTCAAGTGAACCTAGCCATTAAGGAAGGGGATATTTAAATAGATTCTGCAGAAGACCACTAAAGTAGCATTATTAGAGGTTAATGATAACAAAAAAAATGTTAAAAGCATCTCTACCCGTTTCCCCTGCCTAAAGGTTCATCAGGAGATGATATGGCATTATGTACCGCTCTGATAAAGGTTCAGAGTGGCAATGACATGGGACATAATACTGAGTGCAGATGCCACTATGGGGCATAATAGTGTGTGTAGGCGCCACTATGGAGCATAATAGTGTGTAGGAATGCGGGGAATGCGTTTGTGCGGGGGGGGGGGGCATGTCAGATGTTTGCCTTGTGGCCCAGCCATTCCTAGTTAAGCCACTGCTTGAAGACTAGCATAATTACCAACGACACCAACGGACCATAAAAAGATATTAATAAATACCCCCATAGTGTTTGGAACAATATGCAGGGAAGTTTGTATAATAAATACAGTATGCATCTCCTCTTGCAAACATGTGCCATAACTTGCCATAAACTGGAAGCAGGAAACAGGAACTGGAAGCTTGCTTTGGTGCCAGACTCCTTCTATCATTCAACATTCATGGCTTGGCCCCCCTCTTAGGTAGAAAATTCACTAGTTCTTGAGTTCTGAAGGCAGTATTATCAATCATTATATAGCCAATTGAGTATTGGAAAGGATTCTGACTGTAATGATACAAATATTTTGCTGTATTTTTGTATACAATCTGACACATTTTGCACTCCAAAATGGTGTACATGTCTTGTGCCATATTTGTGATGTTTTTTAGACTTTTTTGACTCATCTGGCAGGAGGGTGTGGCCTAGCAGGAAATGGATTTAGCATCCTGAAACAAGTGTAGCATAAAAGGGTGTTCCGGTACATTTTTTAAAAAACATAAGGAGGCCTAAAATAACGAACAGGATATACGGACCTGTCCAGCCGGCTGGCTGGTGATCTACCAGAGAGTCTCCATTCAGGTCCAAGATCTTTGTAGACATTATGACTGCGCATGAGCATTTCAGCCAATCACTGGCATGAACATAGCATCATAGCTCAGCCACTGATCGATTTATGTGTAGGCCAAAGGTCAGGAACACTAGGAACTGAGACTCTCTGCTGGATCCCCGACCGAACAGACAGGTGGGTATTTGCTATTTTAGGCTTCCCTTTGTGTTGAATATATACTGGAACACCTCTTTAAGATGTGAGAGTGTGCTGCAAATTCTGACACAAAATAAAACAACTAGTAGGTGGAATAAATCACACTAGACAGTCTAAAAATGCAAGTTTAAGTGACATAAGTATTAATAAATCTGATCTTGGTAACTGCCAGTGTCCAGATGATTTAACATGACATGTGTATGTAGTTTGCAATCTTCTGTGGCTTTGCAATTCTTAATAAACAGCAGTTGATGTGTTACAATACATACTGTAAGTGTAACCTTCCAATATATTTTACTTGGCACAACACATGAAAGGCAAAGGTGGTGATGTAATTATCTAATGGTAATTAACACTATGCTGGGGTGTGAAGCACTTCCAATGTTCCTCTCTTTGTGGAACAGAATGATTGATGGCAGTCTGCTATGTCCCCACAAGTCGTTGAAGGACATCTAAAAAAGTGTGAGTGAAAAATTTCAACACAAGACAAACAAAAGTAAGCATTACAGAATTATAACTCAATTGTTTGTGATACATTTATTCTTATTTTATATAATATCAGTCAGCAAGGAATATTTTGACCTTATGAAAGCATAAAGTCAGGCCATAGTTAATGGTCATGGTTCATGGACAGTCTTATTTTTTATGGTGAAACCCTTACATTCTTTTCAATATTTTTTTTTCGTTTAGTATATATTATTTATAATCTATCAATACCCTGCAGTAATTTTAGATTGCTCCTGAGAACAATGCCATAATATCAAGTATTAGCTATACTGCCAGTTTCCCAATAATCCTCCTCTTCTTACTACTACTACTACTAGTACTACTACTACTACTACTACTACTACTACTATTATAATAATAATAATAATAATAATTTCAGTTAAATAGTCAAATTAGATGAAATATAGGGATGTTAAATTGACTTTCTACAATATTTATCATATTCAATTACCAGGTTTAAATAAGGATCAACAAAATAAAAATTCTCAAATGCTAGCTTGACCCTAACCAGTAAGTGTAGTTGTCAAACTCAATTTTATGTTTTTATGGACAACAAAAGCAAAAATGACAATTGAACATTTTGTGAACACCTTATTAAACTATGAATATAATAAATTATCGCATTTTGTTACAATAGTAAACACTAGTTTCAGTATGTCTTTTTATTCAGTTATAGGATTGGTGATAAATGCTTGATAAGATGCACTTTAGATACCAAGACCCTCCAAGTTGATGAGACTTGTCCTCTATAATCAGGCTTAGGCCGGGGCCCCACGAGGCGGAAACAGCATGGCAAAAACCACAGCGTTTTACAGTTCCTGCAAAGTGGATGGGATTCTAGCGAATCCCATCCATACATTGCAGAAAAATACGCGCAGCAGAAATGCTGCGATTTCCACAACCGTCATGTTCTTGGAAATCTCAGCATGTCAATTATACACACGTGGACAAAATTGTTGGTACCCCTTTGGGGTCTCCACAAGAAAGGAAATCAAGATAGTTGATGAGAATAGAGATATGTATCCCTCTTTCTACAATCAGATCAAGAGAAGCTAAATGGGGTGAAGACAACACATGCACACAAAGAACTGCATTTTAAAGATGAGGAAACATACTTAGCAGAAGGCTAGTTTCCATATCCACCATCTACTTTCATGCAGCAAGTTGTGAGCATGCATATATTCCATGTATCTCTGCTAAGGCTAAGGCACCACGTAGCGGAAACACATCACGTTTTTTTCCTGCAGTACTTTTCACAGAAAGTCTGCAGAGTTTTCCTCTGCGGACTTTCTGCTTCAATTATATCTATAGGGAAAATGCTAGTGTTTCCGTAGCTACACACGTGGGCAAAATTGTTGGTACCCCTCATTTAATGAAAGAAAAACCCACAATTGTCACAGAAATAACTTCAATCTGACAAAAGTAATAATATATATAAATTCTATGAAAATGAACAAATGAAAGTCAGACATTGCTTTTCAACCATGCTTCAACAGAATTTTATTAAAAAAAAAAGAAAACTCACGAAACAGGCCTGGTAAGAAATTATGGTACCCCTGAAAATAATGTGACCAAAGGGGCATGTTAAATTGAGGTGGGTCCACTAATTAACATCACAGGTGTCACAATCTTGTAATCCTTCAGTGGGCCTGTATACAGGACTACAGATACTCACTGTGCTGTTTGGTGACATGGTGAGTACCACAACAACATGGACCAGAGGAAGCGAAGGAAAGAGTTGTCTCAGGAGCTTAGAAAGAAAATTATAGACAAGCATGTTAAAGGTAAAGGTTATAAGACAATCTCCAAGCATCTTGATGTTCCTGTGTCTACAGTTGCACATATTATTCAGAAATTTAAGATCCATGGGCCAACTTCCCTGGACGTTGCCGCAGGAGGAAAATGGATGACAAATCTAAGAGAAGGATAATACGAATGGTAACAAAAGAGTCCAGAAAAACTTCTAAAGAGATTAAAGGTGAACTTCAAGCTCAAGGAACATCAGTGTCAGATTGCACCATCCGTCGTCGTTTGAGCCAAAGTGGACTTCATGGGAGACGACCAAGGAGGACATCATTGTTGAAAACAAATCACAAAAAAGCCAGACTGGAATTTGCCAAACTACATATTGACAAGCCACAAAGCTTCTGGGAGAATGTCCTATGGACAGATGAGATAAAAATCGAAATTTTTGGCAAGGCACATCAGCTCTATGTTCACAGACAGAAAAATGAAGCATATCTTGAAAAGAACACTGTCCCTACTGTGAAACATGGAGGAGGCTCTGTTATGTTCTGGGGCTGCTTTGCTGCATCTGGCACAGGGTGTCTTGAGTCTGTGCAGGGTACAATGAAATCTCAAGACTATCAAGGGATTCTAGAGAGAAATGTGCTGCCCAGTGTCAGAAAGCTTGGTCTCAGTCGCAGGTCATGGGTCTTGCAACAGGATAATGACCCAAAACACACAGCTAAAAACACCCAAGAATGGCTAAGAGGAAAACATTGGACTATTCTGAAATGGCTTTTTATGAGCCCTGACCTAAATCCTATTGAGCATCTTTGGAAGGAGCTGAAACATGCCGTCTGGAAAAGGCACCCTTCAAACCCAAGACAACTGGAGCAGTTTGCTCATGAGGAGTGGGCCAAAATACCTGTTGAGAGTTGCAGAAGTCTCATTGACAGTTACAGGAATCATTTGATTGCAGTGATTGCCTCAAAAGGTTGTGCAACAAAATATTAAGTTAAGGGTACCATAATTTCTGTCCAGGCCTGTTTCATGAGTTTTCTTTTTTTTAAATTCTGTTGAAGCATGGTTGAAAAGCAATGTCTGACTTTCATTTGTTCATTTTCATAGAATTTTTATATATTATTACTTTTGTCAGATTGAAGTTATTTCTGTGACCATTGTGGGTTTTTCTTTCATTAAATGAGGGGTACCAACAATTTTGCCCACGTGTGTAGCTACGGAAACACTAGCATTTTCCCAATAGATATAATTGAAGCAGAAAGTCCGCAGAGGAAAACTCTGCAGACTTTCTGTGAAAAGTGCTGCAGGAAAAAAACGTGATGTGTTTCCGCTACGTGGTGCCTTAGCCTTAGCAGAGATACATGGAATATGTGCATGCTCACAACTTGTTGCATGAAAGTAGATATGGAAACTAGCCTTCTGCTAAGTATGTTTCCTCATCTCTAAAATGCAGCTCTTGGTGTGCATGTGTTTTCTTTACCCCATTTATCTTCTCTTGATCTGATTGTAGAAAGAGGGATACATATCTCTATTCTCATCAACTATCTTGATTTCCTTTCTTGTGGAGACCCCAAAGCTCATTATGCATCATTTATGGTATATGATCATCTAAATTCTTCTAAATTACAACTTTTATGCTGCAGCTCAGAAAAAGCATTTTAACACCTTTTAAGACTCTACCATCATTTGTGTATTTCCCCAAACACATAACAAAAGCAATCTAGTTTTCCTGTTCTATTCTCTCAGTTGCTAAGGTACTGTCAGGTGCGTCGACTAAAGTAGTGGAAATTTCTGTTCAACTCATAAAAAATTGAAGAGCTGGACTTGGTGAAATGTAAAACGAGTAAATATTCCATCTTATCCTGGAGGGCAGATCGAGATTCAGTCTATAATGTTGTCATGTCAACAGTGGCACTTCTGCTGTTCATGATGCCATGCTATAAGTTATTCATGTGAACACAACAAACAAAAGGTCTAGCTTAACCAAATGCTGAATGTTTCTCTGGCTGAAGTGTTCAACCTACTTTAAGAGGAGGACTTAGAGGTCACACTATCCAGTTAATATATGCTATGGACTCTAGGGTCAGTGGTGCTTTTGAAGCTAAAGTAAAATGGGATGATGACTGACTTGGAGGTGTATTATGGAGTTATGGAGCCTGAACTGAAAACAGTATGCAATAGTTTAGTCTCAGACATCTACAATTTTTCAGATTTTGTGAGTATAACTTGTTTTCACAGAAAAATATTTTGTCAATAAAATGCTATAACTAGCAGATATCTTATCAGGTGGTGACAACATGCCCTTCTATTTTACTCCTGACAATATTATTAAAAACTGACGGCCAATCCAATTTAGTTGAAAGTAGCCCCAATAAAGAATGCTAAAAATGCATTGACAGTAACCAATCAGGTATGTAGACTCTATGTACCTCATAAATTACGGTTAATGCATTGACAGTAACCAATCAGGTACGTAAACTCTATATTCCTCATAAATTACTGTTAATGCATTAATTTAGAGCTGTAGATTATTTCATGCAAATACAAAAAAATAAAAATAAAAGGGAACCTTTTCAACCCTAAACAAGCCCCAGTATACGTAGAATTAAGTTACCACCTTCCCTATGCTACCCTTCACTAAGCTTTCTTTTGCAGAAAAGTAAAGTTATAACCTTTTAAAACCTGAGAAAGTTCTATGGAAATGAGACCTAAGTGGTCACGGGGGAATGGGGGACCTGCTTGAGCTAGTCATGTTGTAATCGCTCTCAGTCACTCCCATGTGAGCTGTGATTGACATGAACCTAATGCGGTGACCAGATGGAAGGTAACGCTGCAGTTGGGATTGCGGGGGTGCAAACAGCGCAGACTTCCCACGGTCCCTGGGCACGGGGGCGCAGCGCTGGTGCTGTCCCACGTTACCACCACTGATACCGGTGATGAGGGGGCTGCACAAATGTTGGTGGTGATTGTTCCCCCGGGGTGCTTCCCCTATACTGTGCCGACTGGTGGTGTTTGGGGCGCCCTGATGTTGTCGGTGCAGAGTCAGACACAGAAACGGTTGTAAAGTTGAACTTTTACTTCCATGGGTGTGGAGGCACAAATGCTTAAACAGTTTCTTCAATACAAAACAACGGGGTACGCCTGGTGACACAGCAAAGTCCTGGGGTGCAGGGTAGACTTGATGAAAGGTGTTCCTAGCCCCTTATACTTCAGTGTTACAGTCCTGAGGTGCGTCTGGGCTCCTATTTGGCTCATAGGAGGATGCCCACCATGATACTAGTACATAATATTCCCCACTCACGTTATGTGGTCCTGATAGCTCAGAGTTTCGTGGTGCAATAGTCAGGGTGGCAGGATATTCCACAGGTCTGGCCTTGGCCCCTGGATCCTGTGATACTTGCTATGGAGCACGTGTTCCAGAATGTTCTCTCCACAGTCTCAGGCTGACAAGATGATGATGCTTGACTTCCTTCAGGGCGATGGCTAGGCAGACAGGGGACAGGATCTTCTGAATAGCTGGAGTATGTCAGCTCTCCAACCTTCCTGGGCCTGTCTAGGACTTGAGATTCCTGCACTAAACTCACTGCTTTCTTCACAGGACATCACACTTATCTCCTCACCTCCTCCTCCTAACACTCCACACTTCTAACTCCTCACACGCAGGACCTTCCTGCAGGGGTGTTACCATGGGGACCCAGTGATCAGCTGACTCCTCCCCTTTTCCCAGGCGATGTCCTCCCATTGGACATTTGGTTACTATTCAATCCTATGGGAGGTGTAATGCATGTGTGAGGCTCACTAGGTGGCGCTGTGTTGTGTGAGACTCAGGACCCCCTGCTATGTCACACAGGCTATGAAGCAACAGGAAATAATACAATGCACAGAGATCACCCTCAGCCCAGCCATAGCCAGCTCTGGGATGCCACACCTAATATCAAAAACAAGGTGCATGAAATAGCAAAGAGAAGCTGGTCTAAGGATGAAGCCCCACGTTGTGAAAATGCAGCATTTTTGACATGGTAGAAAACGCTGTGTTTTAGAGTTCATGCCAAGTGGATGGGATTCTGGCTAATCCCATCCACACATTGCAGATAAAAATCTGCGTTTTTGAAAATCACAGAATCACAATTATATCTACGAAAAACACTGACATTTTCCATATGGGTATAATAGGGTCAGAAAGTCCGCAGAGGAAAACTTAGCAAAATCGCAATGAAAAACACTGTAGAAAAAACCTATGTGACTGAGGCTCCATGTTGCAGAAACCCAGCTTTATTTGTTGCAGATTTTGCTGCGTGTTTTTGAGCCAAAGCCGGGAGAGGATTGAGCAGAAGGTAGAAATATAAGTAATTCCTATATATTTCCCATTCCTTTTGCAGCCATTTTTTACTTTGGCTCAAAAAAAGCACAGCAAAATCTGCAACAAAAAAAGCTGTGTTTCCGCAAATGGGGTCTCAGCCTTAAAGAGGCAGAAAGATTAGGTATAGAATAATTGAGGGAGAGACTAGCTACTTTAGACTACCCACTATAATACAATACAGTCCATTCAGCCTGTCCGATACACATTACAATGGAGGGTTGAGCTATGTGTTAAGCATGGCTGGCCCTGCTGTTATTAGCTTAGGAGTGGTTAAGTGGACTAAAGCAGCTGAGGGATGCCAGGGACTGCAGCCAAACAGCTTCTCTCGGCTTATACAGGTCTGGTGGCACTGATATCTCTCTTGAAGTATTTTAATAAAAGTAGAGAAGTTTTAATAAATCATTAAGGGCGCTCCCTAGGTGTGACTATATAACCAGTTATACACTACAGTTGTCAGATCAAGTTAGTAAGCATGAGATACTCTGGCACGTATCAGCAGTCAGGTGAACACTGTGAGCATTGGTACGTGTATTGACTATAGTGGAGCTGAGAAGTTCATATTGTGTTCAGCCCTAGTCATCTGAATTAGTTATCATTTAGCACCATTTCAAGTGATATAAACCTTCCTGGAAAATGTGTGCCAAATATAAAAATGCAATATAAAAATGCATTCTTGTGGAGGTATAGAAGCACGTCTTCTTTTTAGGTGCCATATCGCAAGTAATAGATAGACTTTCCAGTGGCATAACTAAAGTCTTGTGGGCCCCAGTGCAAACTTTTGTCCAGGGTCCCCTACCCCCTCCCTAAAATGAATTCTTGATAGTGGCGGTTACAGGTGCTGCAGCGATATCTCAGATACTTGAAAGGGATACAGCTGTAGTACCCACAACAACTGTGGTTATCAAGAATACAGTGAGTGAGCAGTGAAGTGCCCGGCACGTAAACTATACTGGGACAATATTATATGCTCCACAGTAGCCACCACACAGTATTATATGCTCCACAGTGGCCTCCACACAGTATTATATGTTCCACATTGGCCCCCACACAGTATTATATGCTCTACAGTGGCTCCCACACAGTGTTATATGCTCCACAGTGGCCCCCACACAGTATTATATGCACACAGTGGCCCCACACAGTATTATATGCTCCACAGTGGCCCCCACACAGTATTATATGCTCCACAGTGGCTCCCACACAATATTATATGCTCTACAGTGGTTCCCACACAGTATTATATCCTGCACAGTGGCCCCCACACCCACACAGTATTATATGCCCACAGTGACCCCCACACAGTATTATATGCTCCACAGTAGCCCCCACACAATATTATACACTCCACTGTGGCCCCCACACAGTATTATATGCTCCACAGTGGCCCCCACACAGTATTATATGCTCCACAGTGGCCCCATACAGTATTATATGCTCCACAGTGGCTCACACACAATATTATACACTCCACAGTGGCCCCCACACAGTATTATATGCTCCACAGTGGCCCCCACACAGTATTATATGCTCCACAGTGGCTCCCACACAGTATTATATGCTCCACAGTGGCTCACACACAATATTATACACTCCACAGTGGCCCCCACACAGTATTATATGCTCCACAGTGGCCCCCACACAGTATTATATGCTCCACAGTGGCTCCCACACAGTATTATATGCTCCTCAGACCCCAGAATATAATAAGTAGAGACCCAGGGGAAGTGATTATAAATAACAAACACTTATACTTAACTTGTCTTACCTCTGCTGGGCATCCTTGCTCCGTCCTGCTGTCTGCAGCATCTTCCTTGGTCCTCTTCTGCCTGACGCCTGAGGTTACATGCCCCATGTGACTGCTGTGGCCCAATCACAGGTCCAAGCTGTGATGTTGGGGGTGCGTGACCTCAGTCACCAGCAGGAAGAGCCCCAGAAAGGATGCTGAGCCCAGGAGAGGTGCGTATAAGTATTTTTTTTATTTTTGGTCACCTCCCCTGGGCTGGCATCTATTGCAAAGGGGCCCGGCGATTGCCAGGCCCCTTTCCATTAGCAGTATGTATAGCGGTCGGGGAACCAGCTTTCCCCAACTGCTACCATGATGGCCGGACCCCAGCCATTTCCATCTGGCCGCAGGCCCCATACGACCCTGTGACCACAATCGTTACACCACTAAGTCTTTCCCTTCACATCTATGTATCTATGGGTTGGTGGATATAGGAAAGAATGGGGATGCTCCACCTTACCAAAATAGCATGCACGATGTTAACTCTGCCTATTTCAGCATTATTTTATATACGATAATTTTTAAGAGTATGAATAAAGGTTATGTTTAAGTCATTGACAACATACCCTAATATACAGTCATGGACGTAAGTGTTGGCACCCCTGAAGTTTTTCAAGAAAATTAAGTATTTCTCCCGGAAAATTATTGCAATTACACATTGTGTTATATACATATTTATTTCCTTTGTGTATATTTGAACAACACAAAGAAATAGAGGGAAAAAAAAAGGCAAACTGGACATAATTTCACACAAAACTCCAAAAATAGCCAGGACAAAATTGTTGGCATCTTTTCAAAATTGTGGGTAAATAACTTTGTTTCAAGCATGTGATGCTCATTCAAACTCACTTGAGGCAAGTAACAGGTGTGGGCAATATAAAAATCACACCTGAAATCATATAAAAAGACTCAATATTTGCATTGTGTGTATGTGTGTGCCACACTAAGCATGGAGAACAGAAAGAGAAGAGAACTGTCTGAGGACTTGAGAACCATCTCCATTGATCTTGATGTTCCTTTGTCCACGATGCACAACACAATCAAGAGGTTTCCAACTCATGGCACTGTAGCTAATCTCCCTGGATGTGGATGGAAGAGAAAAATTGATGAAAGGTTGTAACTCAGGATAGTCCAGTTGGTGGATAACCAGCCTCAATCGAATTCCAAAGAAATTCAAGCTGTTCTAAAAGGTGCATCATTGTCAGCACAAACTATCCATCAACATTTAAATGAAATGCAATGCTATGGCAGGAGACCCAGGAGGACCCCACTGCTGACACAAAGACAAAAAAAAGCTAGACTGCAGTTTGTCAAAATGTACGTGAGTAAGCCAAAATCCTTCTGGAAAAACGTCTTGTGGACAGATGAGAGCTAGTGTTAAAGCAAGATAAAGCTTTTTGTTAAAGCACATGATTCAACTCTTTACCGAAAATGGAATAAGGCCTACAAAGAAAAGAACAAAGTACCAACAGTCAAATGTGGTGGAGATTCAAAGATGTTTTGGGGTTTTTCTGCTGCCTCTGACACTGGGTGTCTTCACTGTGTGCAAAGTATCATTGAATCTGAAGATTTCTAAGGGACTTTGGATCTCAATGTAGGGCCCTGTATCAGAAAGCTGGGTTTACGTCCTAGATCATCGGTCCAGCAGGACAATGACCCCAAACATACTTCAAAAAGCACCCAGAAATGGATAGAAAACAAAGCACTGGAGAGTTCTGAAGTGGCTGGCAATGAGTCCTGATCTAAATCCCAATGAACACCTGTGAATAGATCTTAAAACTGCTTTTGGGAGAGGGCACTCTTCAAATATGAAAGACCTGGAGCAGTTTGCAAAAAAAGAGTGGTCCAAAATTCCAGTTGAGGGGAGTAAGAAGCTTGTAGATGGTTATAGGAAGCGATTGATTTCAGTTAATTTTCCAAAGGGTGTGCAGCCAAATATTAAGTTGAGGTTGCCAGTAATTTTGTCATTTTTGGAGTTTTGCATGAAATTATATCATTTTTGGCTTTTTTTAATCAGTTTTTTGTGTTGTTCCAATACACACAAAGGAAATAAACATGTGCAATAATTTTCTATGAGAAATACTTCATTATCTGGAAAAATTTCCCCTCACCTTCTTTTCCCTTCCATGTACCTTGCTTGTCATTTATTGAACACCTCTGTGTATACCACTATATAATACTGACATCATATGGTGGTGTGTACCAAAGTGTTCAATATATGAAAGAAAATACCATCCTCCCAACATAGGGAACTTGTGTCAGTTAGGTCTGATGTGTCAATCACACCTAACTGGGCGTGACTGAAAGTTACATGGCACACAAACTGAGGCGACTGCACTGGGAGTTGTATTTGACTACACCCTATTGATCTAAGCTATGTAACTGCAAGGAAACCATACTTTCGAATAAGGGACACTTATGCAGGATCTTTGCCGAATAGCATATATTGTATAACCAAAATGTGTGCATAATGTATCAATTAATATGTAATATTTATTAACACTCAAAAGTACGAAATAAATAATTTCCTTTAAAACCTGAGGCAAATTCAAGACTGAAAGAACCCAATGGTTGGCTATGCAATAATAACACTAAAGTATAATAATTATACTTTAAGTACAATGTAAAGTACAATACATAAGAATGAGCTACTATAGGCATTTAATCTTAAAAGAGGTAGTCATTTTTTTTTTTTCAATAATAATCATCCAGGCTAACTATCACAATGCACAAGCCACCAACTCCAACCTTTTGAGCTCATCCCCACAAAGATGTCAGTTGGTGGGAATAAAATAGACTGTATAAACTTCAATAAAGACTTCAAGACACTTCATTAGATTTGGCTCTTACAAGAAAGATAACAAAAACTGCAAAACTGCATGATACAACATAAATACACAAAACATTATATTTTGTAGATATTGGTATATAGACATATTTTCCTTTAAGGCTAACACAAGGAATACACAGTTAAGCCGTTTGCACATGACCATGTGCTAACTGGCTGCCGTAAATGAATGGCACAGGCAGCGCACAGGGGACACACATCATCCATGTGCCGCCCGTGCACTGGCCGTGCTTCTGTGGCCCCTTTCATTCAATGAATAGGAGCCACAGAAGCAGGGCCTCAAAAGATTATCGGCCTGCACACATGACTGTGTAATTCACGGTCATGTGTATGGGCCCATAGAAATGAATGGGTCAGTGTGCTATCTGAGAAAAACCTGGATAGCACACTGACCATTCATACGGTCGTGTGCAAGGGGGCTTAAAGTCATAACTTTACATTCACACCTTTACATACACATTCAATCTTAGCCCACATTCCCTCTCCATGATCAGTTAGGATCCCTGCTTTATTTCAAGAATGTAAAATGTCAGACAATAATTTATTTCTGCTCTTATTTCTTTCATCACATTTACAGTGGTTCAGAAGTTTGCATACATGTGGTTAGTTTTTGGCACATTGCCTTTAAATTGTCTAACTTGGGTCAAACATTTTCAACAGCTTTCCACAAGCTTCTCACAAAATGTTGCTGGAATTTTGGGCCATAGCTCCTGACATAATTGGTGTAACTGGACCAGAATTGTAGACCACATGCTTTTTCAGTTCTGCCCATAGATAGTGGTTAATTTCCCTTTCCATTTAATGTTCAGTAACGGGGCGGCCCTCCTGCAGCGCGATCGCGGGAGGCATCCCATTACCATGGCAGCCTGGAGCCTTCTGAAGGCTCCCAGCCCTGCCATAGCATTGTATCTACTGCATCAGGCTTCAATAGTTAGCAAGACATAGCAAATCTGCTATAGACTGTAATACAGTAATATAGCCTCTAGGCTTGAACATGAAGAAAACTATATACATTTGGTATCACTGTGATCATACTGACCTGCAGAATAAAGCTAGCAACATTTTTAACGCAGAGTGGAAGCTGTAAAAACAAAACCTGTAAGAAAATGGCGGTATTGCATTTTTTTCTCAAGTCCACCTCATTCTGAATTTTTTTTCCTGATTCCCAGTACATTGTACAGAATAATAAATGGTACTATCTTGAAGTACAACTTGTCACGCAAAAATCAAGCCCTCATATGACTACGTCAATGGAAAAAATGAGAAAGTTATGGCTTTTGGAATGCAGGGAGTAAAAAACGAAAACACAAAACTGAAAAATGTCTGTGTCACGTAAGGGTTAAATAAAGGTTATCTTCATGAGACAACCACTTTATGACCATACTTCTAGACAGTAAGCAATCACTACTGCAGGATTTAAATAGCTCAATACATATTGGTAATAGTCAAATACATATAAATATAATAATAAAGTATACAACAATGAAGGTCAGTTTTCAAAATACAGTCACAACATTCTCCAGTACAGGTATTAGGTCTTTGTTAGACTTTGCACTACAAAGCGCAATTTATACTTTAAAGAATCAAATTATTTAATATAAAATTGGCCGAATGTCTACTTGTGTACCTTACAGAGAATATTTAGTTTGTAAGGGTACTTTCACTGATTGTCATCCTCTCCTTCCACAGGAATCGCCCATGTAAAAAATACTGCACGGTATCCTTTTTCTTCTTTTTTTTCCCTATATGCCATTGCATCAAATATTACAGTTTGCTGCATTAGTCCATGCAGCAAAAGTACAACTATAGTACCCACATCTGTGGTTATCAAGAATACGGTGAGTAAACAATACTGGGAGCTGCATGCTTGGAGAAACAGTTGATCTGCGGGGTCCTAACAGTCTAAGAGATCAGTGGGGATGCAACACCCGGGATCCCTGTTGATCAGCTGTTTGAAGGGACTGTGGTGCTTTTGCTAGTGCCATGACTCTACTATTTACATTACACAGTAACTGTTTTTAGTGACCATGCAATGTAACTACAGCCTGTAACAACATTGCACAGCTGCTATAAAACAGATGGGTGTAATGTAAATATTGAATGAGCCCCACACAGTATAATATGCTCCTCAGAGCCCCCCTTCACATTATAATGCTCCACAGTGCCCCCTCCGTATAATGCTCCACCGTGGCTCCACACAGTATAATATGCTCCCCACAGTGGCCCCCACACAGTATATTGTTCCACAGTAGCCCCACACAGTATGATATCCTCACCACAGTGGCCCCACACAGTATACTATGCTCCTCATAGTGGCCCTACATGGTATAATATGCTCCCCACAGTGGTCCCACATGGTATAATGTTCTACACTTGCCCCACACAGTATAGAATGCTCCCAAAGGGCCCCCTCAAGCCTTTTCAGGTGAACCCCACAAAATTAGTTTTGCCGAATATTCGCGAGGTTCTGCCCTCCACTTCATTTTGGTGCCATTATTCCACTCTGGGTCTCCTCAGACCCCAAAGTAAAATAAGTAGAGACCCAGGGAAGGTGAGTAAAAATAACAAACACTTATACTCACCTTGCCTCAACTCTCATGGGCATTCCCACAGGATTCATCTCTCTCCAGCATCCTGAGCAAACCAGTTCCTTAACAGCCGGGTTAATTGTTTCCAACAATTTTGGGTTCAGCCAGAACTGTAATTTTGGGGGTTTGTCACTCATGAACCACTATTATACTCTAGGGTCTTTTCAGACCCCAATGTTTAATAAGCAGAGGGGAGGTGTGTAAACATAATAAACAGTCGTACTCTCCTCTCTTGTGGTCGTTTGTGTGTCCAGTGCCAGTCTCTATCCTCTTTGGGCCTCCTGAATAAAGTCAGAATCCCAGGAAACTGTTGAGGACTGTGATTAAGCCTCAGAGTTCACCTGTGGAGTGCCCACGTCATGACAATCGTCATGACGTTGGAGTGCCCCACATGACTGCTGAGATCCAATCCCAGGCCTCAGTGGTCCCCTGGAGCCACTGACTTCATTCAAGAATGCCCATTAGTGGTGACCAGGACTTCTATCATCATTCCGGAAGCTTGAAGAGGTCTGATAATATAATAATAGTAGTACAATAACAGTAGTTCCAGTTCGGACCAAACTTTAAAGTGAAACTGCCTGGCAAACTTTGCAAATATTGACTAGATAAATCTCATGAGGTTCACCCAACCAGGGCCGGTGTCAGCACCTGACAAACCTGGACAAATACCGGGACCCACTGGGCTTGAGGGGGTCCGCTGCTCAGCTGAGAACTGAAAACATCAGTTTTGTTAACAAAACAGCCTGAGGCTAAGGTCCCACATAGCAAGCTGCAGCCAAAAATGGATGTATGTGGGAAAAACCACGGTATTTCCCTCAGCGCTTTTGACAGAAAGTCTGCAGAGTTTTCCTTTGCGGACTTTCTGCTTCAGTTATACCTATACGGAAACCGCCAGTGTTTCCGTGGTATCATTGACATACTGCGATTTCTAAAAACGCAACCGTTTTGGAAATCGCAGCATTTCCATCACAGGTATTTTTCTGGAATGTATGGATGGGATTAACTAGAACCATGGCGTTTACGCCACACTGGGCTTCAGACTTATAGTCAGTCTCTTCTCTTGCTAATCTTGCTATCAACCATCCACAAATCCCTGTCTGTTAAGTTTCCCCTCTCTGACCTCTGACCCCTCTTTGGCTGCTGTCTTCTCCAAGTGATAAATAATACATAGATAGTTTAGTCTGTAACTGATCTACACAGACATCGGACAGCTGGTGTGTGAGTGGCCACAGATAAGTGTATAAGCAGTAAAAGTTTTGATCATGTTAATTTGCTAAAGTTTATAATTCAGTCCACTCTGCTGCCCTGGGACTTGTAGTACCTCACCCCTGTTACACAGCTGTCTATGTGTATATCTGTAGCTGTAATGAGGAATCATCACAACAAATGTCCAGTGCAAAAAGCAAATGGAAAGAAAAGACATAAGGGGGGTCTGGGAGGGGCTTAAGTCAATTTCGGGTCATAAACAGTCGGTCTGCCAGATTGAGGCAGATGTTAACTGGCTTAATGAACTAAACCTATTCTTCAACAGATTTGATCACACACCAGCTCCTCCCACCCCAGAATGTCCTTCAGCTCCCCTCACCACAATGACTTCACCCCATTCACCCCATGTGGCTACTTCCCAACAGACCAGTAAATCCAGAAATCTGTCTTTATCTGACCACAGTCTGACCTTCACACAGGCCCAGGTGAGGAAGGAGATGAAAAAGATCAAGGCGAGGAAAGCCGCAGGGCCAGATGACATCAGTGCAAGGCTAATTAAGACTTGTGGGGACCAGCTGTGTGGTATAATTACATATATGTATAATATGAGCCTGAGGCAGGAAATAGTCCCTGAATTATGGAAATCTTCTTGTGTGGTACCAGTTCCAAAGAAACCTCACCCTATGGACCTCAACGACTACAGACCTGTAGCATTGACATCCCACTTGATGAAGATCTTAGAGAGATTGGTTCTCACACATCTTCTCCCTCTAGTGAGCCCCGCTATGGACCCTCTCCAGTTTGCTTATCGACCGGGCATTGGGGTAGATGATGCCATCATCCACCTTCTGCACAGGGCTCTGTCTCACCTGGAGAAACCAGGGAACACAGTGAGAATAATGTTCTTTGATTTCTCCAGTGCTTTTAACACCATACAGCCCAGGTTACTGAGAGACAAGCTGGGCCTTGCTGGAGTGGACCACCACCTCTCCAACTGGATCCTAGACTACCTCACAAATCGACCTCAATACGTGAGAGCCCAAGACTGTGTGTCAGGTACCGTGATCTGTAATACGGGGGCACCTCAGGGTACGGTTCTCGCCCCTTTCCTCTTCACACTGTACACTGCTGATTTTAGGTGCAACTCATCCAGCTGCTACCTACAGAAGTATTCTGACGACTCTGCAATAGTAGGCCTCATCACAAACGATGATGACAAGGAGTACAGAGAACTGAACCGTTTTTTGTGGACTGGTGCCACCGGAACCACCTGAAGATTAACGCGGGGAAGACCAAGGAGATGGTGGTGGACTTCCGTAAAGGCAGATGCCCTCCAAAACCAGTGGACATCCTGGGGACGGGCATCGAGATTGTGAACACCTATAAGTACCTGGGTCTGCTCCTTAATAATAAGCTGGACTGGGCAGATCATATGGAGGCCCTGTACAGGAAGGGCCACAGCAGGCTCTACCTGCTTAGGAAGCTGAGAGCCTTTGGAATCCGGGGGGCACTTCTTAGGACTTTCTTCAACTCAGTAGTGGCATCAGCCATCTTCTTTGGAGTGGCCTGCTGGGGGAGCAGTATATCAACCACGGACAGAAATAAACTTGACAAGCTGATTAGAAGGGCCAGCTCTGTCCTGGGGAGCCCACTGGACCCAGTGCAGGTGGTGGGTGACAGAAGGATACTGTCCGTGGTGAGCTCCATGCGGGAGAATAACTCCCATCCCATGCATGAGACTGTGATTGCGCTGGGCAGTACTGTCAGTGACCGACTGCTCCACCCTAGGTGTGAGAAGGAGCGCTATCGGAAGTCTTTCCTCCCCACCGCGGTTAGGCTGTACAACCAACACCGACCTAAGCGGAGATCATTACACACAGAGAACTGAAATATCTCTCTGCCTGTTATATCCCCCCCCCCTCCTCTGCTACGTCCTATCTGTCTGTCTGCTATTAATGTAATGCCTCTCACCTTGGAACATTCCTGTACATGTTGTATTTGTATTTGTATTTGTATCTGCTTATCTTATCTTTGCTGCTGTAACACACTGAATTTCCCCACTGTGGGACTATTAAAGGACTATTATTATAAACATGAAATGATAATACACAATAGAACCCTTTGTAAGTCAATGGGATATGTTGGATAATGGTGGTGTCTGCCATTAGACAAAGATGACACTCTATTGTGGTTTGCATATATAACAGAAGCCACAATACAGATTTGAATGGAGCCTTACAATTTTTTTAACAAACTTTTAATACAAAAAACACAAAGTACAAATAATGTTTTATATGTGTGATAATTGCATTGACGTAGACATCCAATTTATGCTTACAGTACTATAAGAGTAAGGCTAGGTTCCCACTTTTCAGTTGTTAGCCCTGACAGATACAGGCAGCGCACCCTCCATTGCATCCAACACCATTCACTGCAATGTATAAAACGAGAAGGAAACTTTCTTCCGTCTTGTTGGTTATTATTTTAAATGGAAGATAAGGTCCATATAGAAATAGTGTATATGTTGTTTTGTATTAATCCCAGCACTCAGTGGATTTAATGGATTGTACCTCTTTACCATAACTGACAGGAGGACCACTGACACTCTGTCACCCAAGAGCATACAAAAACCCTGCTCCCAGTGCTGTGTCAATGCTTCAGAATATCTGGGAGCTGTATAAGCAACAGAAATACAGTATATAAATGAATTGTGTAGTACATCTTAAAGACTTTCTCATATCAGTTCTCCACCCAAACAGTGTAGATGTTTCTGTTACTGCTTAGTGCTTAGGTTTCTCAGTGCCTTCTAACAATATCTATCTCTATTTCTCATTTCAGTTTATTTTAGCAGTGGAAAATGTAGTCAGTTGAACCTTCTAACATTAATCTTGTACTGAGATTGTGACATTTTCCATTCGAATTTTGCCAGCTCATGGAAAAAAAAAAGCTTTGACACAATCACCCTGTTGTTGATGGATGGACACAAATAACTTACTAACTAGTTTCTCTTTGCTGTAGTTATTTTGGCTGAGAATTGCATAGCTCAGCATGTTTTTCATAGTTGTGTTCAATGCAGATGCAACCGGTAATAACTTACTTCTGCTACACTTTCTGTAGCTGTAAAAAAAAACGATCACATAAAAGAACCTGCCTTTAAGTAAGACATCTGATTCACAAATACCCTTTTCCTGTACATATCTGATGTTGTATTAATGATAAGTGCTAGAAATCGCAATGTTAACATTTTTCATGGGAATTGCTCTAAAATCAGATGAGGTATTTTACATTCTATAATATAGCAAAGTGAATGTGAACGCTTATTGGTTAACCCCTTCACACTTTCAATGTGTACAGTGCCTTGCGAAAGTATTCGGCCCCCTTGAACTTTTCAACCTTTTGCCACATTTCAGGCTTCAAACATAAGGATATAAAATTTTAATTTTTTTGCTGAAGAATCAACATGTGGGGCACAATCATGAAGTGAAATGAAATTTATTGGCTATTTTAAACTTTTGTAAAAAATAAAAAACTGAAAAGTGGGGCGTGCCAAATTATTCGGCCCCCTTAAGTTAATACTTTGTAGCGCCACCTTTTGCTGCGATTACAGCTGCAAGTCACTTGGGGTATGTCTCTATCAGTTTTGCACATCGTTAGACTGAAATTCTTGCCCATTCTTCCTTGGAAAACAGCTCGAACTCAGTGAGGTTGGATGGAAAGCGTTTGTGAACAGCAGTTTTCAGCTCTTTCCACAGATTCTCGATTGGATTCAGGTCTGGACTTTGACTTGGTCATTCTAACATCTGGATACGTTTATTTGTGAACCATTCCATTGTAGATTTTGCTTCATGTTTGGGATCATTGTCTTGTTTGAAGATAAATCTCCGTCCCAGTCTCAGGTCTTTTGCAGACTCCAACAGGTTTTCTTACAGAATGGTCCTGTATTTGGCTCCATCCATCTTCCCATCAATTTTAACCATCTTCCCTGTCCCTGCTGAAGAAAAGCAGGCCCTAACCATGATGCTGCCACCACCATGTTTGACAGTGGGGATGGTATGTTCAGGGTGATGAGCTGTGTTGCTTTTACACCAAACATATCGTTTTGCATTGTGGCCAAAAAGTTCGATTTTGGTTTCATCTGACCAGAGCACCTTCTTCCACATGATTGGTGTGTCTCCCAGGTGGCTTGTGGCAAACTTTAAACGAGACTTTTTATGGATATCTTTGAGAAATAGCTTTCTTCTTGCCACTCTTCCATAAAGGCCAGATTTGTGCAGTGTGCGACTGATTGTTGTCCTATGGACAGACTCTCCCACATCAGCTGTAGATCTCTGCAGTTCATCCAGAGTGATCATGGGCCTCTTGGCTGCATCTTTGATCAGTCTTCTCCTTGTTTGAGATGAAAGTTTAGAGGGTCAGCCGGGTCTTGGTAGATTTGCAGTGGTCTGATACTTCTTCCATTTCAATATGATCGCTTGCACAGTGCTCCTTGGGATGTTTAAAGTTTGAGAAATCTTTTTGTATCCAAATCCGGCTTTAAACTTCTCCACAACAGTATCACGGACCTGCCTGGTGTGTTCCTTGGTCTTCATGATGCTCTCTGCGCTTTAAACAGAACCCTGAGACTATCACAGAGCAGGTGCATTTATACGGAGACTTGATTACACACAAGTGGATTATATTTATCATCATCAGTCATTTAGGATAACATTGGATCATTCAGAGATCCTCACTGAACTTCTGGAGTGAGTTTGCTGAACTGAAAGTAAAGGGGCCGAATAATATTGCACACCCCACTTTTCAGTTTTTTATTTTTTACAAAAGTTTAAAATATCCAATACATTTCGTTCCACTTCACAATTGTGTCCCACTTGTTGTTGATGCTTCACCAAAAAATTAAAATTTTATATCCTTATGTTTGAAGCCTGAAATGTGGCAAAAGGTTGAAAAGTTCAAGGGGGCCGAATACTTTCGCAAGGCACTGTATATTAACACTAGAAAAAGTTCCTAGTGCTGCTGTGTTTGCATGTTCATTGGACTTATTCCAAAGGTGCCCAGGAGGCCAATTCATGCTCCAAGCCAAGTCTGATACACTTTCAAAATGTGAAATCTCCCGACCAGAGTGGCTTTAAAAGGATTATGCAGGACTCAAAGACATGGCAGCTTTCTTCTTCTCAGGAAGTGACAACATGTCTGTTGGTCACATGGCAATTCCACATCTCTATTCCATTAAAATGAATGTGACTGAGCTGCAACATGGTCATGTGACCAACGGACATGATGAAGACGAAGACAGCCATGTTTTCGAAGTCCTGCACAACCCCTTTAAGCCTCCACTGCACTTGGTTTTAGTTTAAAAGACTTCTTAGTGGGATACCAGTCAAGTCAGGAAGATCAACTGGTAGTTGCCACTGCTCTTCAAAAGTTCTGAGAAAAAAGTAATATGGGATTGCAGCATCCCAGAGTGCTACTGCTTTAAGTGTTTGTCTATTGTGCCTCTGGGTTGTATTGGTATGTCCCGTAATCTGTGTTCTATATTCTATGTCACTTGTATATACTGTTTGCAGATTCCCTGTTGTTTTTCCCCCCAGTGTTTCAAACCTTTGCCTTGGTTCAGCCTTGGCCAAACACAGGCCACTGGGCGGGGTTATAAGAGACCCTAGTCTCCACAGCGACCGTTGAGGAGTCAGTCTAGTGTGTGCCAGTTTGTGAGCAGTTTGGTTTCCTGCGTTGAGCAGAGGTACTTACAAGCACTGAGACTGGACTTCAGCGGCCGTCCATACAGCCTCTAGGAGGATAAAGACTTGCCCTAGGATCATCTAAAGACAGCCCTGACAAGGGAGTATATCTGTCTGGATTATTGGACATTTTATGTGCCATGCCAGGAGGAGCAGGAGAGGACCCTGACAGGATGAACGTGTTCAGGCCTATTCTTAAGGTAACCAGATCCCTGTCAGGACTCCCTGTATCACCATCCCTAGTATCCATAGCTGGGAGAGGCACGAATAGAGGAGTAGTTGAAGAAGTCTGCCATAGAGCCTGTAACATCCCGGGCACCCTCCTATAACCAAGGCTGGGGGATTGGACACTGTGCTACTACTACCCCCATTCGGAAGCTGCCGTTTACTTCTGTCCCAGTTGCTGAATAAACTGTTACCTGGTTCAACTGCATCTCTGGCCTCCTGAGTTGTGCCTGCCTTACCATCAGGGCCCTTCCGACCAACATTACACTGGCTCAGAGAGGAGAGGTCCCCTCTCCAACTGGAAGTGCCCCGGGGGAAAGAACTACTACCACCACCATCCGGTAGTGCTGCAGGACCACCCTCAATGGTGTCCGGCCCAGGAGTGGGGCTGGAGTGTTTGGTTGAGTGTGCTCTGCCTAGCAGGTGGCACATCATCCACCACTACAACTCCCATCCTCCGGTCTCCTCCATGTGGGTTGCGGCAGGATGATTTGGGATGGTGAAGTGGTGGCTCACAGTGCACACACACACACACATATATATATATATATATATATATATATAACATATATACAGTATATGCAATCCTTTTATAATGCCTAATAACAGAGACTAATGATTGATTGCTATGAGCAACAAAGACAGTTTTTCTGTCTATTGCAACTGTGGCCAGAGATAGCGTCCTTCTTTCACTCCTATGTCCTGGAGACATCTGCCAAATTTGGACCTTTACAAAAACCTTCCTGGACACCACCCAGTTTGCCAAATTTGGGGTCAAACGGTTCAGGTGTTGAATGCCTAAAGAGGGCAGTAAAATAGACATTCTCTTTAACAATATAGATTCTCGTGGGAAGCTCCATGTCTTATTTTAATGGCAGACTGCTTTCTGCACTAACCTCACTGTAATAGCCCTGTAAATTTTATTTTGGTCATTATTGTTCAGTGGAGTGCTGTGTCTATTGATGCAGAAACATGTCTTCAGCTGTAGTTCCCCTATAAAGATATGGCAGGGAATCATATGCGAGTCCTGGTGTCAGCCCAGTTTAGTCCTACTGTCTGACTTTGCATTACAGCAGGCTTGTAATTGTTGACAGCAGTGAGTGGTAATGATAACGGACTATTACTAAGGGATCTTCTGCTGTAGACAATCTCCTTGCTAGAAAAGTCATTTACCAATAAGCTGATAGCACAATGAGGTTCTTGAACATGAGCCCACTCTATTAACTCACTATAAAAAATGAGTTTTCTAAACTAGACAGTCCTTGTAAGGGGATGGAGGAGAATCATTTAAAAATCATGACATTGTAAAGGATAATTCCACTTTATATAGAATATTTGCATTTATTTCTGTTCTGGTTTTGTGCGTGCAGTATAGCAGGGGTTAACCTGGAAGGTGTTTTTTTTTTTTATTGTGCAGACAAATATTTACTTAAGATGAGATGAGCTTAGATGAGTTCGAGTGTTTCATTAAATAGAATGGGAGCTTAAAAATCACCGTGGGCAAAGTATATGAGCAAACATATATTGTCTATGCGCTATTCAGGTGACTTCAGAATTGCTACCAGCTCACAAATATATTCCTAATGATGCCTGCAGGCATGACACATGACGAAAGCCCAGTAACTGGCTGAGGTGGTCACTACAGGACAAGTCAACAAGACCAGCAGGCACCTGTGGAGTGTCAATGCAGTAGTAGCAGGGGATTCATTTGATAATTTATTTTTATAGATTTTTTTTTTTTTTTTAAATCCTGGACATATTCTTTTCAAATGTATAAATATACTAAAATATATTTAATATTATTCAATTTCTTAGTCAACCTACATATGTTTAGGCTACACTAGATCTTTGTTTTGTGCAATTATATGATAGCTATAATAACATTTTTTTAATTATGAAAAAGCCTTTCTATCTGAAAGGAATTTGAGACTAAGGCCGGTTGCAGACAACTGTGCTGCAAACGGCCTGCCGTGAATTAAAAGCAAGGACAGCACATGGGAGACACGGGGATGTCCCCGTGTGCTGCCCGTGCACACCGTGCTTCCGTGGCTTCTTTCATTAAATGAATAGGTGCCACGGAAGCACGGGCCGCAAAATAGGACAGGAATAGGACATGTTCTAGCTGATGTGGCCCATAATAATAAATAATAATAATAATTCCTAAAATCTAGCCCCAATATAAACTTTTATAATACCAAGTAGAAATGCAACAATATTACCACCATATTAAAGTAGATCACAGGGGTGTTTGGGGACGAAGAAAAAGGGACAGGGTTTCAGTCCAGGTAGAGATGGTTAGTAGAGAAGGGCTGATATCTCGCACTATTAGTGTCCCTAAAACCCTCGAAATAGCTCCCACCCTGACAAGGGCAGTCCCCAAAGCACTCTCCCCATAACAAAGCACAGAGGCACTGCGAGGATGCTGAGCTCCCCCTGAACTGGGGATTCAGGTTTACAGGTCTAATGGACCTGTAAAAGCACCCTTTTTCTTGTAGCAGCTCTCTTTTTCTTTGGATAAAGCTGTGAACTCCAGTTTAATCCCCTGAGGGGTACCCTATGACATATATGGGATGAAAAGCGTCGGCAGGAGTGGCTTGAAAATATTTTTAGGGTTTTAGGACTGCTCTTCTCAGGGCTGAAGTTATTTGGGGGGTTTTAGGGTCATTAATAGGGTAAGATATCAGCTTCCTTACTAACCATCTCTACCTGGACTGAAAACCCCCCTTTTTCTTCGTCCCCAAATCCCCTTGTCATCAACTTTAATGTTGTGGTTTCTATTTAGTATTATATAAGTTTATATTGGGGTTAGATTTTAGGAATAATAATAATTATTATTATTATTAATAATAAAAGATATTTTAATGTCTCGTATTGCCTGTTCATATGTCCTCTCATTTGTAAAGTGCTGCGTAAAATGTTGGCGCTATATAAATAAAGTTAATAATAATAATAATAATAATAATAATAATAATATTTTAGAAAATAGGATCCAATTGCTGTTATGAATCAGAGATCTTGTTGGGATATAGAAGACATAACCCCAATTTTTTAGGTCATTTTTGAGCAAGGCCATTTTATTTGTGGATTGATTCTACTATTTTATTTGGTACTTACCAAATTCCCAGTTAATGGTTTATAGATGTTATAGGCCTTTGATTATATGTCTAAAATTAATTCATTTTTTAGAACAAGTAAGAAGTCTGTCTTCCAAAACAATGCATGCATAGTATATCTGTTTAGAAAAACATGCTTTACTTGTTTCTACCAAGGATGGGTGTAATATATATTGCCTAATTGTTTGGGGAAGTAACAATTAACAAGATAAAACAGTTTTACAACTCAGCAATATGGGAAAGACACTGTTTGGAAATTTCAAAATACTATAAGCCAAAAACAAGTTTTTATTTTTCTCTTGCAAGAACCTTGTTGTTGTTGTTGTTCCATCCCGAATCTGACTCCCATTGTTTTGTGCCCTCTAATCCAACCATTTTGGCACCCTTCTCCCCTGCTTGTACCTTCTCAATTTCCCCACAGAAAAACTTAGGAAAAAAATCCCTGCAGCTATTGTTATGTATTCTCACTTCTGCACGCTGCCTCAGAGCTAAGCTTTGGAGATAGACCCCCCTTACTCTATCTCTGGAGGAGTTGTATACCAGAATTAGAGAGCTTAGAACTCTGGAACACCTGACTGCCCTTCTAAATGATGAGGAGGACCGAAGCCAGGCCATATGGAAACCCTGGGACACTTTTTGGGTATTTCATGATCTCTTATCACCACTGATATGATTTCCCCTGAACTTTTCATTGACAGTGCAGCTTGTTCATTACCCTATGTATTCCCATCCTTTTCTTTCCTTATGTTGTTTGTCTTGTGCTTCCCCTTTCCTTCATTGTCATTGTTTGCGATAGATTCTGCAATTATATAATCTCTGATATTCTGAGAGATCTGCAATACATGTAGTAAATGTAAATATTACAGTGTGCAGCTGCAGAAAATCTTTTAAGGTACCATCTGCCTTTCTGCCAATTCTGTTATAGACATTAAGAAAACAGGGGTCACCTGGAAAATTTTTGTCTCAAGATTTAGGGAAAAAAATTCCCTATTTATTAGGTTTACCTCTGTCACATGCAGATCTCACCATCATCTGATTTGTCCTCCTTTGACACATTTTCTTACAGAGAAGGCACTCCAGCTGATCTGTAAACCAGAAAAGATACAAGATAAAGATCTGCTTTCTGCACTCTGATGGGGGCCATCATCATGATCATCATCAATATGCAGGAGCAGAAATCATAAGCAAATATTACTAGACTCTGACAGAGGTGGCTTATAGGCAGATTCACAAACTGTGCTTCACTTTCTTCATCTATGCTCCAGTCTAGAGATGACATTTAGGAGTAAAGATACAACTAACTACATCTGAGAGCAAAGCATCACCAATATCATCAGTGGTGTATATTACATAATACATTATCCTAATGGTTGTATGTTCTATAATACCTGGTACCAGAGAGAATCAGATTGCTCACAGTAGATATCACCTGATAGTGGATATAACCAGGTACAGCAGATATCATCTACAAAATATATGACATACAATGTGATCATAGGTTATATGTTCAATAATGCCTAAGACCGGCAGTAATCAGAGCACTGCAGATATCATCAGCCTAGTATATGACATGGTCACACAGGTCATATGCTTTATAATACCAGATACCAGAGGTGGATCACAGCAGATATCACCTGAAAACATATAGCACATATGCATGAACATACAGATTCTATTCTGTAGGATATTTGACGAGCGATAATCAAATCACAGCAGATACACTCACATAATAACCCAGGTTATATGTTTTATAATACCTCACCAGAGATAATCCGATCACAGCCGATAGTACCTCCATCTGATGTACTTAGAAAAATAGCAAATATCACCTGTAAAGTATATGACATAATTTATAAACACAAAGGTTATATGTCTTATAACCAGAGGTAACCAGATAAAGCACAGATGATATCATCTGCAAAATACATTATATATAATATTAGAAGGATATGCTCTAAAATACTTGACAGCAGAGAGTAAAGCAGCTAACACCAGCAGAGCATATGTCATGCTGCCTAATGACACAGGTTATCTGATCACGTTGGGGATTACTTATCCTCTGACACTTTTTTGCCTTTTTTTTCGCATGTGCACCATTTTTTTTAGTCTAGTTTTACTATGGAGTCTATTTATGATGTAGACACACCTCCTTGTTAAATGTTGTGCAACGTTATGTGCACTCTTCCACTTTTTTGTTTAACCCCTTCCCGACATCTGCCGCACTGTTACAGCGGATGCCAGGTCTTTAAAGATGGTGGCTGCTCTGCAGCCGAGAAGACGCCATAGCCACCAGGTCTCTGCTGTAATGTATAACAGAGGTCCAAAGGTAATGCCCATGAAGTTAAAAAAAAAAAAAAAAAAAAAAAAAAAAGCCCCTGCCTTTACTATTACAGGACGACTACTGCATGGCGAGATTGTGGGAGCAGTCTTTTTCCTGTGGCAGCTGAGAGCCCAATAAAGGCTCCCAGGCCTGTCATAGCTATATAACTATTGAGGCTAGTCATAGTTATGTAGCAAATTTCCTATAGACTGCTGTACAGTTGTATTGCAGTCTATGGGACTTGCAATCAAAAGATTGCAGGTTCAAGATCCCTAGAGGGGCTAATAAAAAAAGTTTTAAAAATATTTAAAAAAGCAATAAAAAACTAAAAATTCAAATCCCCCTTGGCTCAGATTTGAAATAAAAAAAACAAAAACAAACAAATTTTACTTCCCCACATCTGAAAACGCTCGGTCTACAAACATATAAAAATACGGTGAATGCCATAGTGGGGAAAAAAAAATCAAAAGAGCCAAACCGCCATTTTAAAAATAAAAAATATTTAAAAAATTAAAAACTATAAAAAATTCTAATTACTGCCCTTTCCCTAGAATACATATAAAAGTTAAAAATCAGTGTGAAACACATACACGTTAGGTATCCCTGTGTCCAAAAATACTTATAAAAGTATTTTTCCTCTACGGTGAACACTGTAGCAGGAAAAAAAAAAAATCTATAGTGCTGAACCTCCATTTTTTCACGGTTTCTCCCCTGATAAAAATTTTTAAAAAAAGTGATCAAAGCAATAGACATATTTAGTTATTTTTGGGAATAACTAAAAAAGTACATCTGGCCCCACAAAAATCATGTCCCGAGTGTCAGAATATGGCAACTTTAATAAAAAAAAAAATTTTCTTTTTTTGCAAAATTTTGTATTTTTGTTAAGGGGTTAAAATGTTAATAAAATTTGGTATTCCTGAAATCGTACCAAAACATAGAAAATAAGTGACATATCTTTTTTTGATGCACAGTGAATGCTGTAAAAATGAAGCCTGCAAGAAAATTGCACAAATGCATTTTTTCTCCACTTCTATCCCATTCAGATTTTTTTCCAACTTCCCAGTACATTGTACAGAATAATAAATGGTAGCATTATGAAGAACAATTTGTTTTGCAAACATTAAGTCCTCATATATGGCTCTGTGAATGGAAAAATAAAAAAGTAATGGGGTTTGGAAGGTGGGAGACAAAAACGAAAATAAAAAAAACAAAACAAAAATGCCACCAGAGGGAAGGGGTTAAAACATCAGACATTCTGCCAAAATGGTATAACTAAAAAATACATCTGGCCCCGAAAAAAAAATAGAAGTCTTATGCATCTATGTACATGGAAATATAAAAAAAAAGTTACAGGTGTCAGAATATGATGACTCTTTGGTGTAAAAAAAACTATATAAATTTGGTATCCCCTGAATTGTACCGACCATAAAGAATATAGGTAAAAAGTCAATTTGGCTACACAGTGAACAATGTAAAAAACAAAGCCCATAAGAATGTAGCAGAAATGCATTTTTTTCTCCAATTCCACCACTTTTTATTTCAGCTTCTAAGTAAATCATACGGAATATTAAATGGTACCTTTACAATGTAAATTATTTTTTTATTTAGTTTTTATATGACTCGGAAAAATAAAAAAGTTATGCGGTTTGGAAGGCGTGGAGTCAAAAATGAAAATCGAGTGTCACTTTACGTTTCTAAAATGGTGGTTACAAAGTTCACACACATAATGGAGACACAGTCTCTCATAAATAAACTCTATCCTCTCAATGGCATAGTACTGGATGCAGGATTGGCTCTGTCACTTGCAACATCAACTGCATCAGTTAGACCTCTATAAGTGTTATTTTAGTGCAATAAAAATTGCTCATACTGTGAATAAAATCGGCTTATTATCTGATGATGTTCTTATTGCAATCTCCTCACCACACATTCAAACAGATTGCAATGTAGTTCAATGCAAAATAACATCTACTTAAAGGCACAGTATTAAATGCCAGAAAAGTTTAAAACCATACAAAAAGAGTGAAATATACATATACATACCAATCACCATACAGACATGATATAAGGTGCACTGAAAGAATATAAAGTGAGTCTTTGGGAAGTAGCTGCTTTTTTCCTGTAAAGATGGTGCTCACTTATTTCTTATACAGGGAGTTCATGACAGGCTCAGTACTTGGTTGTGATGACTCATAGTGGACATCAGGTTACTATAGATTTGGACAAAAGAAGTACTTTCAGCTTTTTCCTGGAGGGTCATTTATAAATACATTTTAAAAACTAATTCGCCTATACAATGAATGTAATGTATCATACTTGTTTATTACATTCCATAATATTTTTTACCTTGACTTACAAAACCAGTTATGTCAGTACTGAAAGAACATTACATGATTCAGTCACCTCCGGCAAATTTTCTCTGTAAATATATTATTTTATTTGCCTTTAAGCCTTAACTCACTTGACTTTATTAAATAACTTGTTTGGTTATACAGCCATTTTGAAAATGTTCCCAAAAATAAATGTTAGTGAAGCTAAATTCTGTGGAAAAGAAAATGATCATTAAAGGAGCGTTCTGAGACTCTACTTCTGCTAGTAGGCCAATAAATATATCAAATAAGTACTCACCTGTCCCCAGACCTCCACTCTAGTGGCAGCAGGTTTGCTTATTTGTATACAGGTCCCCCAGGCTGTTTGTGTCTGGTGACCGCTGAAGCTAATCACAGGCCTCAGCAGTGACCTCTTCACAAACGGCAAGTTACTGCTGTGACATGCCACCTGTGATTGGCTGCAGTGGTCCCCTTTCACTAACAGGACGTCACTAGTGACATCAGCCAGGGGACATGTATACAGAAGAACAGATCTCCCACTGCTGGGGACCTAGTTTTGGGGAGAGGTGTTGTATTTATAGTCCAAATAACAGCAGTTTTATATAGCAAATAATGTCTCTGAACACCCCTTTAAAAGGGTTATCCATGGCTGTAGTATTCATGACCTTTCCTTGGTGGGGGTCTGACACCTGGGACCCAAACCGACCAGCTTTTTTTAAGAGACTACAGCTTTCAGATGAGCTCTGTGGCTTATTGATTGCGAACCGACTTGTACCAAGCTGGATTCGGCCCGAATATTCCAAATTATTCAGTTTTTTAATAAACAAATTTGTCTTGAGCGAACTAAAATGCCCGCGGTGTTATACTCTGGGGTCTCTTCAGACCCCATATTATAATAGATGGAGTCCCAGAGGAGGTGGAAAAGATTAAAAACATTAATTCTCCTTCTATTACCTCTTTTTGGCCTTTTTGTAGCACCACCTGACAAACCTAAGTCCATATATGGCAGATAAGGCTAAGTTCACATCTGTTCCAGTTCTCTGTTCAGCATAGATCCATTGCAATTGAAATCACTGGACCAAAAAGTTGGCTTGCTTCGCTTTCTGATCTGGCTCCATTCATGTCCATCATTGACGGGAACCATTTTTTCCCGTTTTTACATTCTGGTCCTCCGAAAGATCAGTCGAACAGAAGCAAAAGCGCAGATGTGAACCAGCATAAGACTAAGACTATGGCTAGAGCATCTGGCGGGCATTGATATGAGAGATAGGAGCAGTTTCTGAACATCTCAATTTGCAGGCTACCAATACATCATACAATGCATACCATATACTGAATGTTGTAAGCTGACTAAAGCTTCATATGACTACATATTTTAAACATTCCAGTACTGGTGGATGACAGCTGCATTACACTGACAAAAGTCAAGTTTACCAGTGCAATATTTCCATTAATTTTATCAATAAAAGAAAAATGAAATCAAAGACTCATCAACATGGAATTACATACCACAACAAACAGCATCAGGCATTAAACAACAGGTGCAGATGGAGCCCCCCATCTGGTGTCTATCTGCATTTACCACCATGAAAAAATAACGGAAACTTTCTTCCGTCATATTTTTAACTTTTTTTTCTGTATGTCCGGCAGCAGTTGAAAACAGTAGGGGCCAGGTGTTGGACGCCCACCGATCAGATACTGATAGCCAGTCCTAAAAAGGGGTTGCCCAGGCTAAAGTTTTATTTATTAGTTAGGCCGGGGGAAGTGAAAAAAATTAAAAGAAAACCACACTTACCTGTTCCCGATGCTCCGGCGCCTTCCCTGTGTGGTCCGGTCCAGCAGCTCTTGTTATCTTCCTGTGGAAGTACCCACAGCACTTGACAGCTGAGGCCACTCGGAGGGGCTCCCTTCCTGAGGCCGCTTATTGGCCTCAGCAGTCACGTGACCACTGAGGCCAATCAGAGGCCTCAGGGGAAGGGAGCTGGGACGTCACAGCTAGCGAGAAATTCAAAAGCAAGAAGGCAGCCGAGCTGCAGGACTGCACTTCCCTGGGAAGACACCAGAGCATCGGGGACAGGTGAGTATGTTTTTTTTTTTTTTTTCACCCTCCCTGGCCTAATTAGAAAATATTATTTAGCCTGTACAACCCATTCAACCATAGGCCATAAAAAATCCCATAAAAACCCTTTAATAAAATAAAACAAAGATGAAATGTTAAATACAAAAAAAATCCAATATATAAGGAAAATTTATCAATGTTTAAGATGATTCTACCCAATTATTAAGATGTTAACCCAATTTACATAATTATAACTGTATTTCTTCAAACACCCTCAGTTACATAATAAAGCCCTGAAAAACATATTCACATGGCAAGGGCACAAACCAGAATAGCCCTTTCAGCAAACAAACAAACGCACATGCTGAGGCTCACTTATGAAGAGAATGTTATGAGAGAATAACCTGACAGCTGCAGGGATTACAGTCGGAAATAGTGGTTCCCCACAGATCATGGAGAAACTTCCTGTCCTTTATGGAAGAGACTATTACTGGCATACACCTGCTAACAGTTAATTCTTGTAAAAAATAAATAGACTAGAAACAATTAACTCAACATGTGAATCATGAAGATTAAAAGTGAAAACTAGCATCAGTCATATGCTCAACTGCAGCCAATGGAACAAATAGGGAATGACTGTACTGACACAAGTAATTATTATTTATACAACAAGGCTTGTGTGTTCCACATTAGTTCTGCTGGCTCTCAGTTTTATTGAATCAATATTTATATATAAAACAAAATCTAACAGTAAATTGCAATGTACTGTTGCTACAATATTGCTGACATATTTTTATTTAAAACAAGCTATTACATTAGGTAGTGTGTCTCTCAGGTTTCTGTGATGGGTGGCAGAGAAAATATATGGCGGAATTAAATTAAGAAGTGTTGGGGAAAAATTTATCTTTTTAACCTTTGTAATGGACACATATTAATGGTGAACTTAAAAAGATGATAACAGATAGTAAGCTTTTGAAACTACATAGGTCTAACATGGTATATCACAATATCTGAAGAATCACGTATCTATTAGAAATGGTTGAACCTTGTGAATTTCGTAAATATTTGAGCCAAATTTATTTAGTTTTTCTTTAATACCTTGAAAATATAAAACTTTTAAAAATGTTTTTTTTTTGCATAACCATATTTTGACCACCATACCTCTTTTATAATTTTGTGTGTGGGAAAAGCGGTTGTTTATATTGATACCATTATGGGGGTACATATGACGTTCAATCCCATTTAAGGGAGAGGGAGGGAGAAGTGAGCAAAAAAATGGTATTTGCACATTTTATATATTTTTTGTTACATTGTTCACTGTAAGGGATACATACTTTTATATGTTAATAGTTTGGACATTTATGGATGTAGTGATACCTAAATGTTTTTTGTTTTTTTATTTTTATTTGTAAAATAGGGGAAAGGAGGGTATTTGCAATTTTTTTAAAATATTTTTTTAAACAGTTTTTTTTAAATCTTTATTTAACTTTTATTTTGAGACTCCCTAGGGGGTTTAAAACCCTAAAGAGTTTGATCACTCACACAACACACTGCAATATTTCTGTGCTGCATTACTGAATATTTTCTGATCACTGCACTTGCCTTTGATACACTCCCAGCTGTCTTGACAACTGATCACTGCACCTCTTTGACACTGCAGGGTGTGGTGACAGTTTCCAAGTTGGCGGCACCCATGTACCACAGTAACTGAGTTTCAGCAGCCTCAATTGACTACTTCATCTAAGTGATTAACAATCATGAATGGTGCTGGCATTGTTCTCCACTGTTACCAGCAGGCGTTTTCTATGATATAGCTTCTGAGACCTTTCCATATCCCCTGCTCGAAAATATGACTGCGTAATATGAGCCTTAAACTGGCCATACACATTTCAGGATCAGCCAACCATGTGTATGTGCAGTGCAGACCACAGCCCTAAATAAATCAATATGGGATACAAGGCTTTGTGGGAAGACCCATAATAGTAGCTGGTCTCTCAGGCCTTTTTACGGTCACACAAGCAGTGGTAAAGGTTTTGCTCAGTGTAAGGTGATGGTAGTAGTCTCTTCCTCTGGACACACCCTAGTGACTGACTCCTGCCTGAGTGAGGTTGGGGTGTCTTTGATGTGCGGTGCAAATAAGTCAAGATAGGAATCAGTGTTGGATTTGAATAGGCTCAGTTTATGGCACTAATTATTAAAGTTTTCAAGATGGCAGTTACAACACCCACACATAAAATGGAGGCACAGTCTCTTATGAATAAACTCTATCCTTTTGAAGGTAGAGTACTGGATGGAGTGGCCTTGTCAATTACCCCTCACTCTTTCCCTATTTTAACTTCAGCTCTATGTCAGTGTATAGCTGACCCTGTACAAGTTCATCATCCCTCGAGTTTGTCTACCTGAACTGTACTCTGTGGCCAATCCATGGCTTCTCAATCCCGTGACCAGAAAATTTTAAAATAAATTCTTTATTTATATTTTACAAGAACCAAACAAACATGTACAATTGAACAGATAAACAAGTATGTTATGCTGCTAGGCGCCAATAATCAGGATATAAAGACAAACAGCACACAAAGAGCATAAAATTAGAGATTTTCTACATGACAATATAGGAATCCAGTACATTCAGTAACCTCTATTGTCATCAAAGCTCCCAACCTGGGGAAGGCATGGGGGAAAAGAAAAGAGACAAAGTTGTCAGGGACAAGGAGCGAAGAAAGGAACATCAGGAGACATAGGGAAAGAGAACAGAGGTGTAGGGGTCAGGGACATAATGCATGTACGAAAAAGGGAAAGATAAAAAAAATAAAAAATGGGGAGGGGGGACCCCTTGCAGCTGGTAGCTTAGAAACCTCTCAGGGTCTTATAAGGTCTCAGTAATCCTGTGAGTTCTGAAACATGATCCAGGGTGTCCAAGCAGAGATAAAGGAGTTATGTAAATTCTAGAGGGATGCTGTGAGGTCCTTCATCTTTTGGATGTCCTCCAATTTGTGAACCCAGTGTGCCATTGTGGAGGAAGCAGTAGACTTCCAGAGAGCCAGGATACAGGTTCTGTCAGCATTTACGAACTGTTTAGGGGTAGACTTATGATAAGCTCATAGGAAAAGATCTGACACGTGTAACAGAAAAAAGGCCTAGGAGTTTGGGATGGAGATTTGGAAGACCTTCGTGAGTATATGAAGTACTCCATCCGAGAAGGACTTCATTAGGGAACACGACCCAAAAATGTGGAGAAGTGTACCCTCTTCAGTTCCACATCTCCAACAGAGAGGGGAGGCATTTGGGAACATCTTATGTATTTTGAATGGAACATGGTCTGTCAGTATTTTATATTCAACTTCCTGGTATTTGCTAGCAATGGATCATTTATATGTGAATTCTAAGATCCTGTTGTATCCAAGGTCATTTTCCTATTTGTGTAGGAAGGCAACTTAAAGTCATGTGCAGGCGAGATTAATAGTACATAGAATTCTGACAGAGCATGTCAGTACATACCATTCCCAGTGCATACCTTTTCAAAGGGAGTCAGAGGTCTGTCATATCCTTCTGGAGAGGCAAGAGAAGATAAGAAGTGTGTCAGTTGTAGAGCCCTTCAGGGGCCCAGGGGGGCCAGGTCAGGGGACCTCATTAGGTCTAAAATGAGGGTCCAGGCTTGTCCCAAATGGAAATCCTTTGCTAGTGACATTCCTGCGTTTAGCCAAGAACAGAATGGGTGCCTGAGATTGGAACATGGGTGATGGAGTGGGTGAGATCAGTTCTCTCTGGAAAAAGGTTGTACAGGCAATCAGTGTGGGCCCTATGACCGGAAGACCTTAGGGTTGTTGGGATGGGGGAGTCCAGGCAGGTGAGAAATTGAAGGGAAATCCCCATAGCAGACTGCTCCAGTGCGACCCACTTCTTGATCAACCCATGGTGGCACCAGTTCAGCATCCTCTGAAGGAGTGCCGCCTCATAATATCTCTGGATGTTAGGTAGACCAAGTCCCCCCTGTGTTTTAGGAAGAAAGAGAAGTGATATGGACAGTCTGGCGGGTTTTTTGGCCCAAGTAAATCTAGATAGGTCATGGGAGAGCATTGCGAAAAATGCTGAGGGAAATGTTTATGGGTAGTGTCTGAAACAGATACAAAAGATGGGGAAGGACATTCATTTTGTAAATAGTGCTCCAACCAGGTGTGGAGGCCTTTTGACCAGCGCTGCACATCTGTTCTAATCTGTCTGAATAGAACAGACTCAGCGGAGATTCTAAGGCCCAGGTATTTAATTTTTTGACCCTCACCGAGGCCGAGGGGAAAGTATAGAGAAAGGTGATCCACAATCGCATGGCTGGTATGTGCCAAAGGACCCAGAATAGGTCTCCAGAAGCTACTGAGGCTAATCATTCGAATCAGCGGTCGCTGGAGAGGGAATGGTGATGTTACTCACATATATCACTGGTTGTTTTTCAGCAACTGCTGAGGCTGCTGATTGGAGCAGGGCTTCAAGCTACTGCGCGACCAAATGGGCTGCAATGGCAAATGCTGAGTTTTTTTTTTTTTGTTTGTTTTTTTATATTATACCTGCCCTTGGTACCTCCAGAGTTTGTACAATTCCTGGACAACCCCTTTAAGATTAGCACTGAGGCTGGGTGTATTTCCCCTGCTTCTTTCAATCACTGCACATGCATTGGGGGCTCTGTGATGTATCTCAGTCAAGCAGCTTTAGTGCTGAATGGTGCAGATGCGCAGTGGTAGTCAAGCCTAATTTTATAACTGTAGGTGGGGAAAAGGTTCAATTTAAATTTTTGCCTCATCAGATATATGCACACATATATCAATTAACATTTTCCCCAGCTGTGTTCCTGTACGACAATACATATGGAGGCCTCATGACATTCCACCGACAGGCAGAGTTGCCACATGGTAGGCAAACTAGGAGTCTAGCCAATATTTTTGCAAGGAGGCCAGTGTTGGTATTTTATTTTAATTGGCTTCATTGATAGTAAGAATGCCTCAATATTTCACCCAGAAGAGGTCACTCATGTGTCAGCACAGCTGACTGGCACACAGCAAGCAAAAAATAACCAGCAAGTGCCAATGACAGGCTGTAATGTGTGCTGTAAACACCTGTACAGGGGCTTTCAGCTTCCTCCTCTCTTCTGATCATCCCTCTTGTGCCCCAGGATCTCACATGGAATGGTGCTTCAGTCAGTGGCATAAGTATAGAGGTTAAAGTGGTCACACAGGCCCTCCCGCCACACTACTGCTGCCAGCTATATTGAATGTTATACCTAAAGTACCTTCTTTTCCTACACTGCACTAATGTGGCACATATCAGCATGTGTGTCTTTTGTTCTCTTCATCACTCCCCTGTCTACTGTTCTTGGAACCAGCAGTACCATAGAGCAGAAGAAAGGGGAGCCTAGAGGAGAATACAAGACATATACTACCCTGCATCACATCAGTGCTGTTTAGGGAGAGAAGGTAGGTTTACAATCCAATAAAGCAAACAGCAATAATATGGATTGTACAGTATGTGGGGGTGAGGAAGAAGGCTATTACCTATGTGGAGAAAGGGGAAAACTATTACCTATTAGGGCACTATTACCAATGTGGGAAAGATATTACCTATGAGGGCAATATTGGGGCACTACCTATGTTGTGGGGACTGTAATCTATGGGGGGGACTATTATGACACTGTTATCTTGTGGGAGTCACAAGGGGCCACAATTAACTTATATATCATGGGGGGCTTAAAGGTGGCCCCTGGCTGTTCATGTTGCATCAATGGGTCAATTAAGAAACACAGCGATTCAGCTGAGAGTTGTGCAATCAACGATCATTGTGTTGCTCTGAGACTACTTCACTAATTTAATTGAATGGATTTACAATGCGACCAAATGCGAATTCTAGTTGCAAAAAGTGCTTAATTTTTTTTTTTTTGCAAATAGAAGTCGAAGTTGCAATGCAACGCTATTCAATTACATTAGTGATGGAGTCACATGGCGATATAGTGATCTTTGGTTGTGCAACGGAAGTTGCAGTCAATATTACTGTATAGCCCTAACATTAAAGACAGGGACAGTGGTCATGAAAGAAGTTGTAAGAAGGGTGGGGGCCAAAGATGAAATTTTGCACTATGGCCCATGATCCTTTAGCTATGCCCTTGGCTTCATTAACATATAGAGATATCTCCTCCATCTGGAAGAGGTATGACTAGTTCAGCAGACAGGTGGCAGTATCAACAATAGAGAGACACAGTTTCTGCTAGTAATGTCACTTTCTTCTTAGTCTGGACTCACCCATGAGAGGAGGGGATTCTGGAAGAGGAGAAGAATGCCTGATCCCTGTTATGGGAAGTATGGGGAATTCTATAATTTGCAATGTGTAGCAATCTGGTGGATACACTTTGGAAAGAACACTATGGAGATGCAGTGGATGCAAGGCTTATGGAGGAGGGTCAGTTTATGACTATCATAGTTATGGGGGAAGGGTGGTCTATATAGCTGTCATAGTCAGCTTTCCTGGATCTCCTCATACCTCACCAACCGCACATTCAGCATCTCCCACTCGCACATCACCTCCTCACCATGCCCTCTTTCTGTAGATGTCCCACAAGGTTCCGTCCTAGGACCCTTCCTGTTCTCCATCTACACCCTCGGCCTTGACCAACTCATAGAATCCCATGATTTCCGTTACCATTGCTATGCTGATGACTCCCAAATATATCTCTCTAGACCAGACATTACCTCTCTGTTGTCCAGAGTCCCAGAATGTCTAACAGCCGTAGCCTCCTTTCTCTCCTCCCGCTTTCTCAAACTCAACATGGAGAAAACGGAGTTCATAATCTTTACCCCTCCTCGCACGGCCCCCCTACCTGACCCACCTATTAAAGTCAGCGGAACCACACTCACCCCAGTCCCATGGGTTCGCTGCCTTGGGATAACCTTAGACTCTGACCTATCCTTCAAGCCGCATATTCAAACCCTCAACACCTCCTGCCGTCTCCAACTCAAGAACATCCATCAAATCCGCTCCTTCCTTACCCCTGAAACTACAAAGATGCTAGTCCATGCCCCCATAATCTCCTGCCTAGACTACTGTAACACCCTTCTCCATGGCCTCCCAGCTAACATTCTCACCCCCCTCCAGTCCACCTTAAACTGTGCTGCTCGCCTAATACACCTCTCCCCTCATTCTTCATCCGCTGCTCCCCTCTGCCAATCCCTTCACTGGCTACCCGTTGCCCAGCGAATAGAGTTCAAACTACTAACGCTGACATATAAAGCCATCCACAACCTGTCCCCTCCATATATCTCCGACCTATTCTCCCGCTACCTGCCCACACGTTACCTCCGATCCTCCAAAGACCTCCACTCTGCTCTTATCCACGCTTCACACAAAAGTCTCCAAGACTTCTCCCGTGCATCCCCCATACTCTACAACTCATTACCAAGACAAATCAGACTGTCCCCCACAGTCACAAGCTTCAAGAAGGCCCTGAAGACTCATCTATGCAGGAAGGCCTACAACCTCCAATAACACTACTGTCATCACACCACCACCTGAACAGCCTCTACCCCCACCTTCTGTCTCTATCCCTCTTCCCTCATAGATTGTAAGCCCTTGCGGGCAGGGCTCTCTATCCCACTGTGCCAGTTGGTCACTGTTAGTATTATCTGTTTTGTATATCTTGTGTACCGTATGTAAATCCTCAAATGTAAAGCACCATGCAATTAATGGTGCTATATAAATAATAATAATAATAATAATAATAATAATAATAATAATAATTGTTAATGACTTTCATTTTATGAGGGATCTGTCTTTGTTATAGAGGTCAATGACTGGCATTTTTATGGATGAACCTATTTTTGTCAATGTTAAGAAGAATCCATGACTGGCATTGTTATAGGAAATCCATGGTGATCACTGAAGCACTTAAGCAAGCTAGTCATTTCTGTGCCTATGTGGAGCAGAACAGGATGCATATTGGAAAGGGGGAAGCAGCCAGCATCATGTGGCAGTATGGAGTTCCCTATAGCCACTTTAGAGAAGACCCAAAAGAGAAATCCTTACCCAGGAGTGCTATTAAGGGTACCACCAACACTGCTACAAGAATCTTGCCTGGTGTCTGCTTTGATTCTCCAGTGTCTTTGTTTGTCCAAGGAAAAACTAATTTGTGGCAGCAGGAAATAGATAGTGTCATTCGCCTCTTTCTGCCTTTTTGTTGGTTGGGCCCTAGTCTTTTCCACCAGTCTTTGGTTCCATAAAGTGAGACCTCATGTTGGCTGAGGCAGCCAATCACTGACCTCAACAGTCATGTGTTATAATTGGTTACATTTAGAGATGAGCGAACCAAATCGACCAAAATATTCCAAATTGACAAATGACAAATTTGTCTTGGACAAATTAAAATGGCTGCCGCATTATACTCTAGGTTCTCTTCAGACCCCAGAGTATAATATCTGGAGGTCTAGGGGAGGTTAAAAAAGTAAAAAAACCTTCATACTCACCTTCCATTTCCTGACCTCTTTTGGGCCTCCTTGCGGACTCCGGTGCTCTCCAGTGATGTCATGACGCTCGGAATGCCCATGTAACCAATGAAGCCCAATCACCGGACTCAGCGGTGTTTCCAGGCACATGACATCACAGGAGAGCACCAGACATCAATAAGGAGGTGGAGACAGAGCGCCGGATGCTCCGAGGAGGCCCAAAAGAGGCAATGAAAGGTGAGTATGAATGTTTTTCTTATTTTTGACATAACTTCAGCTGTGTTTGCCTTAGAGAGCTAGAAATTGGATAGATAGGTTCATAGTAGCCTTCAGAGTGTTCTACACTAAACCATTTTAATGTATGGTTCATAACAAACTTGCTCGATCCAAAACAAATCTTGAACCTGAAACTAAATGAATCTGGAGAAGTTCACCCATCTCTAGGTACATTATCACTACAACACAGGATTCACAGACAGGTAGAGAGGACTGGGTCCCTGTCACTGGAATAACACAGGTAAGAAGAGGTATATAACTGCTTTTTTACTTTTACACAATTACTCAAATTCCTAGCTATTGCCAAACATTTTGCCCCCTGAAATCCTATGCATTAGGTCCTGCTCCAAATCTTTCTCCTATTTTTTTTTTTTTTTTAACTTGGCCAGTACTGTTTGGTGATAAAGGTGACATTCCAATCAAGGTAGAGCAATATACACCGATCTTGCTAAAACTCCCTCCAGAGTAATCAGATATCCTAGCATTCAGATGACAAAAAAAGGGACAAAAACTGCATGCACTGTGGCAATTTACATATGGTAAACCACTCCTCTAAACCATGTCTATGCCTTCTTAGACTACAAAGTATACAGTATTGTCCCTTTAATGTCGCCCACACAATATAATGACCTCTTTTTTGCAAATAAAAATAAATAATTAAATAAAAAAATAAATAATGCCTGGCCCCATTCCTCCAGAGTCCACTTCATCCCTGCAGTGGCTTAGAGCAGCAGGCACAGTGTAGAGATGTAACTACCTTGCATCTGCCTGTATCCAAGACACTGGGAGCTGCAATGGGGGAAGAATGCTAACGCAGAGGGTGGACTCCTCCCAGGTTCACCATTGTTCTCAATAGTATGGTTGTTTTGGTTTATAATATGGATGCATAAGCAATTTATATGGCAGGGCAGGCAGGATGTGTGCAGTGGTATAAGGAGAAAAATACCTGCCTCCAATGCTGCTTTTAAAAGTAAAATGCCATTACCAGCCTGCTAGTAAAACTACCAGCCGTGCTGCTAATTTACCAGTTTGATGTTAACCTAATTGTCAACTCTGCTAAAAATTGATCTTGCTGCATTTTGGTAAAATGATGGCTATACCACTGATATTTTATAGTAATTTACACAGAATCTTAGATTGTGCCACTATTTTCAGTGATATGAGGGGATGGTTCAGTGATGCGCACCATTGCTGTAAAGCACCAGAGTACTGTGTTCAAATTTGACAATTGATCTGCAAAGTGTGTATGTTCTTTCTCTATATAGCACTGTATATGTGAATATATAAATGATAAATGTGTATACAGTATGTTCTATATACAAAATATTGTGTGTGGGCTGGCGAAATTTGTATGCCAAGGCTGCTTTTTAATCCCAGTACTGCCCTTGGTGTACATACAGAAATAGCTTATATAAAATGTTTTGAATGTCTTGCCCACGTCACACTGATGCCACATGCCTTATCTAAAGCAAAATTTGTAAGACTCTTAGGTGCCTTTGAAAAATGTGTTTTGTGCTTGAAAATTCTTTTACACTAGTTGTAAATGTATAAAACTAAGATGTAAATCAGCTTGGACTCAATAGTATATTTGTTGACAATAGAGCCCAAATACTGGCCATATCCTGTGATTATGTGAATGAACTTCCTACTATACTCAGTCTTTCTTATGTTTATTGTTTCTAGTATATCACCTATTATAATATATTTTTCAGACTAATGGCAAACTGGACTCACACTGTACATACAGAATAGTAGCAAATCAAGCCTGCATTATACAATATAAACACAGGCCAAGTTTGACTAAACACTATAACTATTCTGCTGTCTACTTAAAATGCCAAGGATGTTTCAATACCATGTCATGTACAAGTGGATGACTTGTAACCAGTATCAACAGTGCCATCATCAGGCACAGCAAAATACACCCATAGAAAACTTCCTCACTCTACAGTTTCAAAAGCCACAGAGACAACAATAAAAGATATTTTGATTCCAAGTATAGAAAAGGAAGATTATTCTATACATTTGTAGAGCTCATGCCTACAATTGTATTACAACCTCTGAGTTATAAGGAACCATATTAAGGAACCATATTCTGAAGTACTGGAGCCCACCATCAGGGCTCAGGGAAATGCAGTTATCACTGCAATTTATTCTATCCTCCGAACAAATCATACTTCTCCTGAGGAACTTGTTATAGATACTGAACAAAGGAAACGCGTTGGGTTTAATAGATAGCAGAGATGTATTAGATATCAGTTAGAGACTAGGAATGGTTCACTGTGTCACTGGCTGAGATGGACTTTCTGTTATGGGGAGCTAGATAGAGCTTATTTGCCCCAGCACATACAAGAGCAGCTTATATTGAGCTATTGCGACACATAGCAACGATTCTGATTTGTTGTGCTGTGTTTATATACATCTATCTGTCTTTAGAGCCTATGCATTGTATATGTGTTGGCTTCATAAATAGCTCTACACAGAAGATTACCCTTTACTGATCATTATCTTAGAATTTATCTCAGCCAGTGAATACAGATAGCGTATCTGTGGTTTTTTTGAGGATAATATCACCCTGTTTTTCCCTGAGTGAGCTGTGACTTACGATAGTCCAGGCTTACTAAACTTATTACCCACGGACTGACTATACTGATTGCCTCTTTGAGCTATCATGGTCATATTGTAGCCACTGGGCCTCAGGGAGTGGGGGGAGTTATTATCATTATATGTGAAATGTTCCCATTATATGAAATATTCATCTGTTACTTCCTTGGGAGTTTTTCTCCTTTTTAGTTGCCGTTTGTTTTCTTGTTTTTTTTGGGGGGGAGGGGGGGACCTATTCTCTGTGAACCATATTAAGGCACCAATAGAAGCCTTTGGGGCTCTATTGTACCTTCACACCCCTGTTATTACATACATAGGCATACAAGTTTTGTTTGTAATGGCTTGCTCTATGGGATCCCATCTAACATTGATTCTACAGCTGGTGATACACATTACATTTTATATTGCCATCATTCGTCTGAAATGACCCATGGTTGGTCGCACAGCCAATGGTTCCAGACACATGAACAACCATGAACGTTCCAATGAGTGTTTGACTACCGAGAAATTTTGAAAATTAACAGGTGAAAGTCATCCAATGCTAATAAAGAGCTGAGAATAGGAAATGACGGCCATTTTGTAGGTGTGTTAGTACTACAAACACATGTCTGCAATGCAAAAATTGGCCACAGGTCAGTCAGTCCCATACACAACAGATCATGGCAGACAGGCAGCAGAAAAAAATCCAACTTTAGTTGATGGTTGACTGCATGGGACAATCTGTCGTGGGTTTATATACGCTCAACCAACAGCAGACAGTTCAAAATCTACCACTTTAGCAGTCTAAAATTTATTGTGTATGGCTAATTTATGGAAAAATATTTGTGGAATGACACCATATAGAGGCACCATATGGTAACACATGGAAGACTGTCAGCTTCATAAAACAGTCAGGACATTGTTTCTCCATAAGCCTCAGTGCACATAGTTCTGCCTTTTGTATGAGGCTTATTTTGCTATATTGATAAATTCTCATGGAATTCACAGTAAGAAAAAAGTATTTATCTGTATTAAATCAGAAAGACTTGAAGGTATAGGAAAGGTCTACAACTGGCTGTGGGCATCTTTTTGTGGATTTGTACAACAGTGATCCAAAAACAGGCTTTTTGATAGATCCTTATATAGAACTGATGTTTTCTAATATAAGTATGTTTAAGAAATAATATTAACAGAGTTACATTAATGATCAGGTTGAAAAAGACACAGGTCCCTCAGATCCAACCTATAATCCTATAGTGTTGATCCAGAGGAAGGGAAAAACTCCTATGACAACAACAATTACTCCATATTAGTTGAAAAATTACTCCAAATATGGAAATTAAGATAAATTCCTGGATCAATGTCCCATCTCCTGAACACGTATCAATATCAGAGGGGCCCCAATTATACACTTATAGCCTTTATGACACTATGTTTTTCTTTCAGCGTGTCTAGTGCTCTAAAAGTAATTGTTGAAATAGGGCTCCCCCTACAGCATAAGATAATAATGGCTAGGGTTATTTGATTCAATAGAGAGTAAGCCTGAATAACATTGACCTTTACTTCCCAGTGAATAAAGATTTTTCTGCTGGCTATAATGATCTTATTATGCCATTCAATCCATGTCCTCTTGTTAATCTCTCACATTTTTAAGCTGTTTTGGCTGGGGTTTTAAACACATTGATCAGTGAAAATGTGTGCATTAGGATAAAAGGTAAAATTCCTATATATAAAAAGTATTTACAAACAAAATATATTATCTTTTTTTGCCTTCTCTTAGTCTTATCAGAAAACTCTGTTTTCAACTAAAACACAAAATAGTTTCAAATTCAGTATTTGAAAAATAAATGTATCTTAAGCTTGAAACTTGATCAGTATTGTGCTTCAAAGGCAAACACTAGTAACCTAGCTCTTCATTTGTGCTTGAAGTAGACTTTCAGCGTGGTACTCTAGAATAATAAAGATAGGGTATGCGAGGTCTTGTTATTTCGCTGTTGCTGGAAATCTAAATGCTGCATGTTATTAAGGATCATAATGTGTAACCAGGTTGATACATTAGCATGCTAACTAGAATTCAACAAATGGGTGTAATGCCAAATTTTTAACAAGAAAGTCTTAAAAACTATTTCAGCTGCCTGCAACCCAAGTAATCCTTGCTCTATTTTTAGTGGCTTAAATCCCTAGCTTCAGCAATGCTCTGATGGTCAGAATAAGAAGATTGTGAAAGTGTGGAGGATTAGCCAGTAGCATTGTATGACAAAGCAATACACTTGCCACTGATAAGACACAGCAGGAAGAAAAGGAATTCATTATTTATACAAATGTTTCATTTTAGGATTATTTTGCAAACATTTAGGCATCGATGAGTTTTCAGATTATCTGAATTATATCCATTTTTCGTTATTTTATGTTGCTATAGTAGTCCAAATAAATACAATGTACTGTACACTAACTGCAATGAAGCATAAAATGTTATGTAATACACAATTGCAGATCACTTTCTTACTAAAAAAATATATGCAAATTAGCTCTCCTCCACAAACAGAAAACCGTCCTTCTAGTGTCACCTATAGGTAGCTAACCTGTAAGTCAACACCCAACTGCATTGAAACCTGATTAGGGATATCCGTCAAACCAGAGACACCAATCTGTAAACAGCTGTGTTGGAGTTATTGAAAATAAAGTTTTATTTTATCATTACATATAAACATACAATATACTGCAATTCAGCTGAGACTTTGTAAACAGTACAATAAAAATCATCATAGTACAAGAGCTTACAATTTAGTGCATGCAAGAAAACTGTCTCTATAATGCCACTATTAGAAACTGTAACTACCATATAAATTCTGATTAGACAGTTTTCAGAGCTAGCTTGCATACTTCTTACCACAGAGAATTGCCTGTAAGACTCCCTAGATGGACAAACCTCTCAAGATTAATTTCGTGTTCGGGTTTGGCGGCTCGGGTCGGGTTAATTGACTTAAATTGGCTTAAAACATAGTGTAGAACACTCTCAGGGCTACAGGAAACCTATCTATCCAATTTTTAGATCTCTAAGGCAAACACAGCTGAAGTTATGTCAAAGCAAATAGTGACATTATTATTCAGATCCCAGGGTATAATAGGTGGAGGCTCAGGGGAGGTGTATAAAAAAACGTTAAAAAAAAAAAAACATTCATATTCATGGCTGAAGCCTGTGAATGGACCATCAGTGGTCACATGGGCATGCCAAGAGTAATGACGCTCAGCTTGCCCAGGTCACCGATGAGATCCAATCACAGGCCTGAGTGCTGAGATTGGGCTGTTGTCACAGAAGTGTGCTGCACGTCACAAAGAAAGTGCCAGATGCTGCAAAGAGGCCCATAAGAAGTAGCAGAAGGTGAGTATGTGTGTTTTTTTTTTTTTTTTTCTACCTTCCTTAGGCCTCTACCTATTATAATCTAGGGTCTTAAGAGACATTCTTATGGACTTTGTTTTTACAGTGTTCACTGTGCAGCCAAAATAACATGTCACCCAGTGGCGAAACTATAGTCTTGTGGGCCCCGGTGCAAACTTTTGTTCAGGGCCCTGTACCTCATCCCTACAGCGAATATTTGATAGTGATGGTTACAGGTGCTAAGGAGTTTAATCAACCTTAGTGTGGTTAGGGTAATCTGTGGCTCTCCTTGGCTTATGGGCCAGATGGAAGCTGCAATCTCAATACTGATGGGCCCTCTAAGGCTCATGGGCCTTCTAAGGCTCATGGGCCCCGGTGCGCCTGCACCCTCTGTCACCTGTATTCTATGGATCAGTATGATTCCAGAGATACCAAATTTATATATATAAACATCCAAAACTTTGTAAAAAAAAAAATTTGGAGTCACCATATTGTGACACTAGCAAAATTTTTATGTTTCCGTATACAGGGATGCATAAGACATCTTTTTTGTCAGGCCAGATGTACTTTTTAGTTATATCATTTTGGGGAATGTCTGACATTTTGAACACTTTTTATTCAAATTTTTAGGCAGTTTGGTTCTTTTGATTTTTTTTTCCTACTAGGGGTTTGACGCATGATAAAAATATTTTTATGTTTGTAAACCAAGTGTTTTTAGATGTGGTGAAGGAGAGTTTGTTTATATTTATTTATTTCAAAACTAGAGAAAGGTGGATGAATTTTTTTTTCTATTTTTTAAAACTTTTTTTAACTTTTTGTTTTCTATTTTATTAGCCCACCATCTTTTAATTGCATGTCCCATAGACTGCAGTACAACTTTATTGCAGTCTATGGGACTTTCATTGCATAGCTATTGAGGTGTCTATGGACTTTTGCAAAGAACTGGAGCTGATGGAGGTGGCGAAAGGTCCTTTTTCACTATCAGCATTATGCACTATGATGAAGCTGTGAGGATTAGCTAAAAAGCCTTTCATTTACAGGGCAAAGCTTCAGATTGCTGTAATAGACATATATGTAAATATCCTGTTCAATGCAAACTGACTGGTTTGTACACTTCCTGATGAACTTGCCTTGCCAGTCTACCCTACCTACATCTCCAGGAGGGTTCAGTGGGTCCCTGCAGAAAACCAGTTATGTAAGTCATGTACTCTGCCACTGTACTATAGTCACAGGCTGTCATAAATCATTGTCTGCTGCTATGCTGCAAAGACAGCAAGTGATTTGACTCCCACATGGCTTTTCTTGTCTATTATTGAATCAGTCCCAATCTTAATGGAAGCAATTTTGATAACAGAACAAAATTCCAGATTAACTGTATAAGTAAATTCTTAGATATACAAAGGCAGACCCACTTCGTAAACTTTAAGGAATGAGTCTTACAGAATTATCTGAATCAGAACATTTGGGTTGTATTTGTACACAGTGTACACCATTACAACATGATGGGATGAAATTATATCATTTTTTAAATTACAGTAATATATTTCGATTCCACTTAGTTTAAGTCTTATGAAATTATTTTGCCAATTCCCTGCACAGTCTAAAAAACATTTGACAGGTTGTAATCTTATGTCTAATTGGTAAAAACGAGAATCTTTCATCTATAGCTTGAAGGCATTTTACTGTGGCTTAATAAAAATTTAGACACTGATAAAACAAATTGAATCACAACCTGTACAGGAAAGGACTATGATTTCTAGAGCTCAATGTTCCTACTGCAACTCACTTTCTGCCAAATGGGTGTTGCCAACTCTAAAACTGCTGGCATCTTTGAGCATTCATCCTGCCAGCATTATAAAAGATCAGTTGCAGAATTCTTTCTAGGCTCAGCTAAATAGTTATTAACTATGGTCTAAGAATTAGCTTAGTCAAAAACATTATAGTCTCAGTGTGCCTGGTGTATAATGTCAAGCTGAGTGTGTGCTCTGTCTGTTGTGATAATAGAGAATATTAGATTGCATAACTATCATCAGTTTAATTATTGTCCTTTTTTTAAAAAAAAAAAGTCACACATGCTTTGCTCTTAGTGAATTATCTGTTATAGTATATCTAAGTATGACTATGCTTATATTCTGCTTCTGTTTTTCTTCCTGTGTGTTGTGTGGCTCACGTATTTAACTTCTCCTCGCTTAACCACAGTATGACAGAATCATTAATCCTGGTGAACTTGTGAGCAGAGAAGCTATGCCCTTGTGATCACTGACAAAATCTGGCTGGAATCAGAGAAACCTCAGGTCCTGGCCATTTCATCTTTCGGATGCTCTGGGAAATAGGGACCAGTGGAATCTAAGCAGTTTGACAGACAAATTGCATGTGCCCCAAAATGGTGCCATGTTATGAAAAAAATAATGGCAGATTTGTTGTATTTTATTCAAACCCCCATCCGACATTAATGAATAAAAAGTAAAAAAGATTGTCATCAAACACCTTTCTAAGGCTAAGGCCCCATGTAGCGTAGTGTTTTTCATTGCGATTTTGCAGGGTATTCCTCTGTGGACTTTCTGTCCCTATTATACCTATAGTGAAAACCCCAGTGTTTCTGCAGGTATAATTGATATGCTGTAATTTTTAAAAACACAAGCATTTTTGAAACCACAGCTTTTCCGCTGCAGATTTTTTCTGCAATGTGTGGATGGGGTTAGCCTCGTTTTTAGCCGTGGGGCCCTTGCCTAAGAGCTTATCTGGGCTCCTAACTGTGAATCCATATCTGGGCTATAATACAGGTTTTAACTTAACCCCTTAATGACCAATGACATACCTGTATGTCATGGTCGTGAGAAATTGTATGGTGAGGGCTCAAGAGCCCCCTCGATATACGACGAATTCTGGCTGTATTATACCGATACACCCATCGTAGTTGTTAACACTTTAGATGCCACAGTTAAACATGACATCTAAGGTGAACAGACGCTATGGGCGCCTCCATCTTTTCAAGATCGCTGCCCTCCGATGATATTCTGGTTGCCATGACAGTCGGGAGCCTATTGAAGGCTCCCAGGCTTCTCATTAGATTAGTTCTATTAGCGTGTAATAGAAGTGAATGGATTTTACTATACACTGTATACTTAGTATTGCAGTGTATAGTACAATCATGGCTGTAAGCTTTGGCACCCCGGAAATTTTTCCAGAAAATTATTGCAATTACACATGTTTTGTTAAACACGTTTATTTCCTTTGTGTGTATTGGAACAACACAAAAAACAGCAAAAAAAAAGTCAAAAATTATATAATTTCATGCAAAACTTCAAAAATGTGCCGGACAAAATAACTGGCACCCTCAACTTATTATTTGGTTGTACACCATTTGGAAAAAAATAACTAAAAGCAATTGCTTCCTATAATAACCATCAACGAGCTTCTTACTCCTCTCAAATGGAATTATACACCGCTCTTCTTTTGAAAACTGCTCCAGGTCTCTCATATTTGAAGGGTGCCTTCTCCCAACAGCAATTTTAACACCTCTCCACAGGTGTTCAATGGGATTTAGATCCAGACTCATGGCTGGCCCTTCAGAACTCTCTAGCGCTTTGTTTCCATCCATCTCTGGGTGTTCTTGAAGTATGCTTGGGGTCATTGTCCTGCTGGAAGACCCATGACCTAGTGTGAAAGATCCTCAGTGCGCCAACACCGCGTTGGCTCACACCTGAGTCTTCTTTCATATAAAACCACACTCACCGCCAGTGAGTGTTGGGTCCACAAGATAAATACAAGACAAGCTTTCTAAATTTTATATATTTATTAACCCCTAAATGGGTCAGTATTAACATCTAACACATGCAGTTCAGAACAGATATGCAGATATATACAAGCATTAACAGTTACTAGTTACAAGATACAGTGCAATGAAATAAAAAGGGACTAAAATTGAAATAATTACTTTACCACGCATCTCCTGGATGTGGCTCTATAGTCCAACACTCACAAATGGCATGTGGATATCACCAGTGGAGGCTTCTTGGCATGTGGCATTAACTCCTAGCATGTGGCATCACAGTATATTCCAGCCTGCATGCTCTCATCACAGTCTCTCAGTAAACTCTTGTAGTCTCAGCCCAAATCTCCTTTCACTGACCTCTTACCTCATCTTATATACCCTTTATGCCACCTCCCAGAATGAGGTCACCGGCAACAGCAAGTCTGATGGATTAATGCACTCAAGTCCAGATTCTTTGTATTGAGCGGAGACCAAGTGGAATGATACAATGTTATCAGCCATATCTGATCTACCAGTGCAGACTGGACAATGCATGTTTTTGTTTGATCACTCAGGGCTGTGTAGGAATACAATGGAGCCCTGCTGGGATGGATACAAAGCCCCATTGTTACAATGTTGCTACTACTGCCAATATACACCTAGGCTTATAGCTGCGCACATTATGAACAAATGCAGGTAAGAAGGGAGATACTATACCTAGAGATCAAAATACATCTCTGAGTTATAGCCATATTTAAGCAGAATCATCACACCTAGATGCAAACCCAGCTTCCTGACACTGGGCTCTATATTATGAACCAAAATCCTTTAGCAATCTTCATATTTCATGATGCCTTGCACACAGTTAAGGCACCCAGTGCAAGAGGCAGCAAAACAACCCCAAAACATCTTTGAACCTCCACCATATTTGACTGTTGGTACTGTGCTCTTTTCTCTGTAGGCCTCATTCCGTTTTAAGTAAACAGTAGAATGATATGCTTTACAAAAAAGCTTTATCTTTGTCTCATCTGTCCACAAGACTTTTTCCCAGAAGGATTTTGGCTTACTCACATACATTTTGGTAAATTGCAGTCTAGATTTTTTATGTCTCTATGTCAGTAGTGGGGTCCTCTGCCATAGCGTTTCATTTCATTCAAATGTTGACGTATAGTTTGTGCTGACACTGATGCACCCTGAGCAGGACAACTTGAATTTTTGTGGAACCTGATTGGAGCTGCTTTTCCACTATCCAGACTATCCTGCGTTGCAACCTTTCATCAATTTTTCTCTTCAGTCCACGTCCAGGGAGATTAGCTACAGGGTTGAGTTTAAGATTGTTCATAATTTTTCAACAATTTTGGTTCCCAATTCTGCAGACAGTTCTCTTCTCCTCTTTCTGTTCTCTATGCTTAGTGTGGCACACACAGACACACAATGCAAATATTGAGTCAACTTCTCTCCTTATCTAGTTTCAGGTATGATTTTATATTGCCCACACCTGTTACTTGCCACAGGTGAGTTTGAAGGAGCATCACATGCTTGAAGCAAAGTTATTTAACCACAATTTTGAAAAGACGGCAACAATGTTGTCCAGCCCATTTTTGGATTTTTGGGAGCGATTATGTCCATTTTGCCTTTTTTATTAGTTTTTTGTGTTCCATTACACACAAAGGAAATAAACATGTATATAAGAAAACATGTGTAACTGCAATAATTTTCTGGGAGAAATACTTTCTTTTGTGGAAAAATTTCAGGGGTGCCAACACTTACAACACTTACAGCCACTTATTGTGGCCAGGATATCTTCTGATACAAGTAGTGTCCCTGCCTGATAGCCCAGCTACAATAACAAAATCATAGCTGGGTTCCTGACAAGTCCCAGAAAAAAAATTGACTGTCACCACTAAGATGGTTAGAGAAAATCTTTAAAACGCTGCCAAATTTTTAACTACTTATATTTGCAAAAATGTTTAACTTTTAATTATCTACAAATATAGATATGATTATATTCATGGGAATACCCCTTTAAGAGTTTAAAGGGAATGTGCAACAAGGACAAAACACAATAGCAGAATTGCTAATTATTACCCATTCCCATAATAAAAATTAAAGTTATTCAATAAATTACATGTACCCCAAAATGGTGCCATGATATAAAATAACAATGGCAGATTTGCTATTCATTTCATGTAAAACCCCCTCACAAAATGAATACAAAATTTTAAAATATTGACATTAAACACCTCCCTAGGAGCTTATTCAAGCAGTTCTGGGCTATAATACAGGTTGTAAGTTTAAAATGTGGTTTAAAAACTAGGTCATCTTCTGGGGACACATTCCCTTTATGTTAAACATATTTTTAAACATTTGATTCATCTATATTACAAAAAGTAGTAAATCTGCTCATTTTCATTTTGGCCACTAAGCCTAATAATAGACAGATATTTTCCAATTATATACTCCCCCACCCTGCACAGAGCATACCTAGATAATTCTCCCATAGACCTCAATGAGTCAGATCAATACTATTGCTGCCTATGGCTATGACTGTGCTGTAACACATATCATTAAATTACAGGTAACAGAACAGAGGGGAAGCTGAGGCAAGATGAAAGCCACATAATCATGTACAGTAAATGGAATAAAAATGTCTTCAGTCAGAAAAAAAACTATTTAGAAAAAGTGATATACTTCACTAACTGATTCTAATACAGAAATAAAAAATGGTGATATAATCCCTTTAATCTGGACATCCACAGATATATAGCAAATAAAACCTCCAACCATGTTGAATTTCAACATACCCAATTTTTTTTTGTTCTTGGAGAGATAAGCAACCAATAAAGAAGCCTGGCAGCAGCTTACTCCACTGTTCATATTGAGAACACATGCCCACTCAGCCACATTTGTATGTGTATGGGGGTGGTGGTCGAGAGAGATAGCTGTTCAGTTAACAAGTATCTCATGGTCTCATAATCAGTATACTTTATTTAATGTTAGAAAATGTTCTGCACCTCTGTACAGTTATAATCATCACTTACATTGGTTCCTTTCTTCAAATTAACCAAAATGACCCCTGTGCAGTCTGCCCTGGCTTTTACAAGCTATGATTATAGATACATATGCATAGATATGTACATATACTGACTACATTACACACATTTCTAATTTATATCTATATGTGCACAGTACAAATACAGTACCTACACACATTCATTATTTAATGAGTCATGTGGCTCTTTATGTATATAACTGTGTTGCACATCAATATACATAAGAACTATACAGCTTAAGACTAAGGCCCCTCTTAGAGGGCCGCAGCAAAAAAGCGCTCTGGGAAAAAACGCGGCGGAAGTGCAACACGGTTTTCCCGCAGCGATTTTCACGAAAAGTCTGCAGAGTTTTCCTCTGCAGACTTTCTGCTTTAATTATACCTATAGGGAAACCCCTGGCATTTCGGTAGCTATAATTGGCATGCTGAGATTTCCAAAAACGCGCGTATTTTTCTGCAATGTGCAAAGTCCACTTTGCAGGGACTGTAAAATACTGCATTTTTTTCCACAGTGTTTACGCTATGTGGAGCTCTGGCCTAATATATGATCATTGCCATATTATCATAGAGAAATAAAGATGATACTAATTTTGATAGATACTTATTTTAAGAATCATGTACTGCAGTGGGAGAGAGGGGACAACATGCAATACATGTAATTTGCCACATATTTTCACACCTCAGAGATGTCACAATGAATGCTTATTTTGGCATCTAAGATATATTTACAAAGGGTAGGGACCTTTGCTTCACCCATCTCAACATTATCATGGTCATCTGTTTCTATGACAATTTTGGAAACAGCTGCATCAATCCAGTACAATTTCATTGGACAGCATGGCAGCATGCATGTCTGGCCGGGTCTCCATCAAACTCCTCCTCACTGTGGTTGTGTAGTGAGGAGGAATGCAGGGCTTGAGACCCCACTTCCAGGAATTGTTGAGGGTCTCAGAAATCAGACATTCAACATCTATTCTTTAAATAGATGATAAATGCCATTTGTGAAAAAACCTGTTTGAGGCTAAGGCCCCACGTACCGAAATGCAGCAAAAAAAATGCTGTGGAAAAAACCACAGAGGAAATGATTTGCTGTTTTTTATTCAAACCCCCTCCCACAATAATGAATAAAAAGTAAAGGCTAAGAACCCCCGTAGCGAAGCACAGCAGAAAAAAGTGATTTTTTTTTTTTCTGCAGCGTTTTTCTTTGAGTTTTCCTCTGTGGACTTTTGGTCCTTATTATACCTATAGGGAAAACTCCAGCGTTTCCATACGTATAATTGACATGCTGTGATTTACAAAAATGCAGGCGTTTTTGAAAACACAGTTTTTCCGCTGCAGATTTTTTTCAGCAATGTGTGGATGGGATTAGCCAGAATCACATCCACTTTGCAGATACTGTAAAATACTGCGTTTTTGCAACGTGGGACTTTAGCTTAAAGGGAATCTGTCATCAGCACGATCCTTCCACCCCATTCCCTTTTATATATGTTAATTGATAAGAGGTGAATATAAACATGGGTAGTTTACAGCCATTGGGTCACTATACTTAGGGCAATTATACACCAGGGTATTTATGACAGTCAGGTACCCATAATAATTCTAGGGAAAAATTCACCTTGCATATAGATAGAATATTCATAGATCTGGGATCATAAGATATTATCCAATGGGAGTCAGTGACTGCAGATGAAACCTCAAAAGGACAATTTTTATCAAATTACAGGGCTTTGTAGCTTTGAATTACATGGTGAATGTTCAGGGATTACAATATGAATCAATCACATGTGAGTGGTTTCCTATATGTCTCAAAACAGTTCCCCACATGGCGGAAACACCACGGAAAAGAATCACGGCATATTACAGTCACAGCAAAGTGACTCCCATCCCCACTTTGCATCAAAACACACACTGTGGACACACGGCGATTTCCAAAACCATTGCGGTTCTGGAAATTGCAGCATGTTAATTTTATCTATGGAAATGCCGGCAGTTTCCCTATAGGTATAATTGAGACAGAAAAAGAGCTTTCTGTCAAAAGCACTGCGGGAAGAACCCTGATGCGTTGCCATCGCAATTTTTCCCGCAGCTCTTTTTTGCTGCAGGACGCCACGTGGGGCCTTAGCCTAAAAATCACAGATACTGTCTTAACTGTGCACCCTGAGAACTTATAGTGGTGATCCCAAAACTTGTTTATACATTTCCTAGGAGCCAATTGTTTGCTTCAAACAAGCAGGAAGTATGTTTCATTACATGAAGTTAAGCTGGGGATATCTTTTTCAGGGAACTAGTAGAGTTTAATGTACAATACATTAGTACCTGGAATATTTCATTATTAAAGCAAAAGACTGTATATGTATGCTGTGTTACTTTGTTATGCTACTGTGGGGGGAATTCCCCCAGGTTATGTTGTCTTGGGCCTAATTAATAAGGAACAATTGTCGAGCGCTCGGGAAACAGACAAACAGACAGCAACGTGTCATGTATAGAATGCTTCAATTTATTGATTGGCAGAGCAAGGTTATATAGAAAGCACAGTTATACATCAATCACATGACACGATGCCCAAACTTGGTCTTAGAGTTCCGGTGTCACATACATCCCAAAACCGGTTTTGACTGGCTTGATACAAAAACATATTTTAAGACATCACTTTATTCCACAAAACATAACACCTAAGGCTAAAAAGGTCAGAGATAGCGATCTTTAGACTTTTGCGATATAGCCTTATCTTAACCACATCCTGTACTGGCATACAGCGCAGACTTTGTGGTGGGTAAGATGCTTTGAGCAATAACTTCTATTTTTCAAATATATTTTTCTTAAAAACATATATGTCTGGCAAGCAAAATATTTTTAACCCTTACATTTCCCCCATTTTAGACATCTAATGACTTCCCCAACGAGTACATTCACCCTCGAGTGCCAGTCCAGCTGGATTCCCCGTTGGAGTCATTACCAGATGTCTACCACTTATGCTTATCTCTATTACAGCGATTAATGCAAATTAAAATGATTTTTGCAAAGCAATATATCAGTAATATAATCATTGCTATTTGTATGACCATATGGATCAATCCTGCCACCCACCCACCTATACCTTTAAACTAATTGACCGGATTTAAGAATGAAAATGTTTCACACCACCAACTGTCTTTGTTCTGAACATTCATCCTCTCATACTCTTCTCTTAGCCTGTATACTTCCTCCAATTTTCGTTTTTCTTTGATGTTGCCTTCTGGGTCAATGTAGTGGCAGCATGTAGGTTCCACTATCTGGCACATTCCTCCCTGAGCTGCAGTTATATAGTCTAATACCAATGTGTGTTGGTTAGTGACTATTATCAATTGATTCTGTACTGCAATAGTGGTATTACGTATCTCCAGAATTTCCCATATTTGATCATCAAGATAGTCAGTACTTTGCACTAGCTTGTCCCACATCTGCATTATCATAGGATATATGAGTATTGTGCTTGACTGTACCAAGTGAGGTCTACCACTTTTCCTAGGGGTGTTGTCTGCAGCTTTCTTGTATAGAGTGTGTTTAGGTATGGATTTTGTATTTAATTTATCAACAACAAAGGTAGCAGGAGTAAGTCTTACTATTGTACGTGTGCCCTTCACTCCCACTGGTAACCACTTATACGCACTGCTGCCACATGCCCAATACATCTGAGGAGGTAAATCGAATAAGGCTGAGTGTTGTGTAATAAGTTTGTGCACAAGATCCACAAAGCCAGATACATTCTTTAGCATACACCAAGAGGGTAGTTTACCCAGTGCTCCACAGTACCCCAGGTCTCGATTTCCACAAACAAATGAAAAGTTCTTTTTCCAGTGTAGGGAACTGCCATTTCTACTAGTATATAATGTATCTGGCTTCTTTGCCCCTGCAGTTTGGCTTCAGAGACCCCAGGCATTCAGTGCAAGTTTTGTTTTGTAAATACAGTGAGTAAGACACATGTGAGGCAGAGCTGCTGGGGGGAGAGATGTGAGCAGAGCTGCTGAGACAGACATGTTATGTCTGGGGGAGTCTAAGAGCCACTTGTTCCTCTTTACTTCACAGTATATAGTTAGGTATGTGTTACCCCCTATATACTCACAGGACCTAGCTAGTAACCGTAGTTAGGGATCCATATATATATATATAGTTCAGGGCAGTGATAGGTTAGGCTTCCGAAGGCCAACTAGCTAGTTAGAGGCCCGGTGGCACTAGTAGTTTAGCTGGCAGGTTAAGGACTCAGTGTTAGGGTAGTCAGGCCTGCATCTACTGCCGTCACCGTCGCCCTGTTTGCTGCCTGTGAAGAATCTCACCATCATCATCATCTCCTGATCGGCTGTCTGTCATCTCCTGGAAGAATCCGAGGATCCACAGTCATCCACAGGGGCCCCTGCATCTCTTCTGTTGCCTGGAGGTATTGTGCACCGGAATCTTGCTATATATTTATATATATACCCGGGTATATAACCTAAGACTATTGTGGACTTGCTGGTTGTTGTAGTACTGCTGTGTTCTGAGTATATTTTATGTATGTATTATTACCCTGTTGATTCTTATAAAGCTACTGTTATAACCTTATGTGGTATCTGTATGTATTCTTCAGACTGTGAGATTAGTACAGTGATCCTTGTTAAGGCTACTAACTGTACTTCATGGGTAAGTCCCAGGAAGAGATCCTCCCTGTAATACAGAGGCTCTATCCTGGGTGGAGGCACTGATATATTTCATATATGTTCCCACTCTTCCCTTCAGCGAAGGCTTCAGGTCCCATTATACACACAGGTCAGCGCCAGAGTCTGTTGCGGGAGGGATAATACTCATACCCCCCCCCCAAATAGGGCTACACCTGTAAAGCCTTTCTTCAACCGTCTCATTCACACACTCTATGTTCCCGGGTATCTCTTTACACGTGTGATTGTCTCCCTCTACAAATAGGTGTGCATGTTCCCAGGAAGTGTTGTGTACTGTTCTTTCTATGACCCAAGGTGTCCAAAAATACCCTCTCTTTTGTCCATCATCCCCAAAACTTATCTGTAATCGGGTTTGGGGAATCTTTCCCAATATAGTGGCAGTGGATTTGTTTCGAGGAACCCATCTCTCCCCACTATAAGCCATGTATTGGATATTCTTATTGTTCCCAGTAAGGTTACCTTGCCACCATGGATAATCTGTCCATCCCACTATTGGTATCCCCACAGTAACATTTGCCCATAACTTAGTTTCCACATCATCTACAACATTATCTGTACATCCTGGCCACTACAGTAATTCATCAATAGGGACAGGTACAGCGAGGAAGGGTAAACTAGTGGAGGTAATAGGAGAGTGTGTACAGATCCAGCAATCCTTGAGGGTATAGTTAAACCCTTCCACCATCACAAGATGGTGTTTAAAAAAATTATTGTCCACTTCTTTAATCTCCTGAAGGGATTTCCAGGTTCCACTGGTTGTGAGTCCTTTAAGAAAGCATAAAACAAATAATGCCCATCTTTTCATTCTTGCTGTGGTTCAGGAACCTTTTTACAATGGGAAGTGTGTATCCAGGTAGATTTTCCCTCCAATTTGACTGAAGTGGCAGTTGTCAGCAGTACTTGGAAGGGACCGTCATATCTGGGTTCAAGAGACTTCCTGGTGTGTCTTTTCACGACCACCCAATCACCAGGCTGCAGGCTATGTGTCCCTGAAAAATCAGAAGGGTCTGGAATAGAAGAGAACACTTGTTTATGTGTTACTTTCAGTCTTTGACACAAGCTCTGAACATAGCTGGCAGTGCTGTCATAATTGAGTTGTAAAGTCTGAGGAAAATACAACCCTAACCTAGGCACACTTCCAAACAATATCTCAAATGGTGATAACCCTGTTCTCCTGTTAGGAGTAGTACTTACTGAATATAAGGCTAAGGACAGGCATTCGGGCCAGGGCTTTCTTGTCTCTGTCATGGCTTTCTGAATCTTCGATTTAAGTGTGCCATTCAACCTTTCCACTTTGCCTGAACTCTGAGGATGGTAGGGTGTGTGGAAAGCTTGCTCAATCCCTAATGCAGACATTATTTCTTTCATTATCTCACCTGTGAAATGTGTACCTCTATCAGATTCTATCACCTCAGGTATCCCAAATCTACACACAAGCCCAGACATCAATTTCTTGGCAGTTACCTGTGCAGTCGCTTTGCTCACAGGGTAGGCCTCAGGCCACCCTGAAAACAAATCCACACAGACCAATACATACTCGTACGTTCCAGACTTAGGCAACTGTATGTAATCTATTTGTATTCTCTGGAATGGGTACAGGGATTTTGGTGTGCATTTGGTAGGTGTTTTAACTACCTGTCCTGGATTGTGTAGAGCACATATGTGACATGCTTTTACGTGATTACTAGCAGCCCTTCCAAAACCTGGGGCAAACCATAATTTACCCACTAATGACTCTATGGCATTTCGAGAGGCATGCATCTTACCATGGGCTAAGCCAGCCATTTGAGGGTATACTGCTGCAGGTAGACACAGTCTATCTCCCATTTTCCACGTTCCTTCACACTCTGGCACCAGCCTTTTTCCATTTTTCAGTTTCCACGCTGGTTACATTATAGTACAGCCCCTTGGGGTCTGTTAGGTCAATGTCCATTTTGCTCACCTGGTTGAGACCCTTCCATGGCAGCAGTGCCGCTGCTTTGGCTGCTGTGTCAGCCTTCTCATTTCCAAGACTTTCAGGGTCTCTTCCTTTTGTGTGAGCTCTGACTTTCACAATTGCCAACTGCTTAGGGAGTAATATGGCCTCCATCAATCGACTTACCGAATCTCCATTTTTGAATGGCTTGCCCTGTGCCGTCAGTAAGTTTCTTGACCTCCATATAGGACCATAATCATGCGCAATGCCAAAAGCATACCTAGAGTCAGTGTAAATGTTCGCTGTGCTATCTTTAGCTATTTTGCAAGCCTCTGTAAGGGCTTTCAATTCAGCTTCTTGAGCTGACATGTGTGGTGGAAGGGCTTCTTGTACTATGATGTCGTGCGTAGTGACTACAGCATACCCTGTAACAAATTTGCCTTCATCTGTTAAGTACCTAGAACCATCCACAAACATCTCATAGTCAGGGTTCTGTAATGGGATGTCTGTGACATGGCTGAAACCCACCATCTCTTGGGACATTAGGGCCACACAGTCATGCTCATGTTGACTGTCAAACAAGTCATCTTCTGAGAGGGAGTTTAAAAATATCTCATCATCTACTCCCCCTTTGAATCATGAACTCCTGCTGGTAAAAGAGTTGCAGGATTCAGGGTCAAACAACGTTGAAATGAAATGTTGGAGGAGGATTGTAGAGCAAATTCCATTTTGCTCTGTCTTGCCAAGGAAAGGTGACGTCTGTCTACCTGTGTGAGGATTGCATGGATGTCATGCGGTGTATATCCTTACTGGCCTTGCAGCCGCTCTGGCAGAGGAAACACAACAGGCTTATGGTAGCAGCTTCACATGTCTGTTTATCTGGGGCACAAAGAAGAAGATCATCAACATATTGTAGTAACACAACATCATCTGAGGATGGTTCCCAGGCATTCATGATCAAAGTAAAACATCTCGTAAATTGATTTGGACTATTTTGTGCTCCCTGTGGTAAGACTGTCCAGGTGTATTGTTTGCCCCTAAAGGTGAAGGCAAACAAGTATTGGCAGTCCTTTTCTAGGGGAATCGAAAAATATGCATTACTTAAATCCACAGTCGTGTAATGTGTGGTCCCTGCTGGAATTGCAGACAACAGTGTATGGGGATTAGGCACTACCGGGGTTTCAAGCAAAGTCACTTTGTTTAATTCTCTCAGGTCATGAACCATACGATAATTGTCTGGCTCGCCATTTTTACCTTTCTTCTTAACAGGGAATAACAGTGTGTTTGCCACTGAAGTACATTCCCTTAAAGCCTTAGCTTTTAGCAATTCTACTATAGTCATAGCTATAGCATTTTCTTGAGCGTGTGTTAATGGGTATTGCTTGATTCTGGGTGGCTGGGCCCCTGGTTTCAAAGTTACCACAACAGGAGGGACATCTAACTTGCCTAGATCTGTTTTACTTGTTGCCCAGAGACTTTTTGGCACCTGTGACAATAGTATATTCTCTTCTTCAGTGAGGGTGAACACAAAATGTGGAGTATTCACTATAGCAGATACTAGGCAAAGTATCTCATGGTTTGTGTGTGTGGTCCGCACATAAGCTTCACCAGAGGGATGTAACATGATGTTACAACCTAAGACCCCCATCACATCCGTACCCAATATATTATCTGAGGTGTCAGAGACAAGGTATCTAGTTAGAATTCTACATCCTTGAAATGATGTCTCTATGGGGTCTGTTTGGTCAAGGGTAACAGGGAGACCTGACACTCCCTGAACCACCTGGTTATCTCCTGACAATGGTAGGTTAAATTTGTTAACAATGTCTTTACTGACACAAGATTTTGTGGCCCCAGTGTCTATTAGAAACGGCACCTCCTTTCCATTAATCAATACAGGTTGAAAGATTTGTATACCTCTCTCTGCTGAAGATAAGAGGGACACTGGGGCAGGAGGGCCTAACCTTCATTGTGAATTACCCTGGCCTTGGTCGGGGCCAGGTGGGCAGTTTCTAGACTGTCCTCTGTTATTGTCACTTTGCTTGGGACACCAGCAATCTCTGGCCAAGTGTCCTTGCTTTCCACAATTAAAACACTTCCTGTTTTCCCTCTGTCCCTGTTGTCTAGGGCGGGTACCCTGTTTGCCCTGATTATTCTGGTTACCCGGATTTGGAGTAACTGAATTAGCTGCCTTTTTCTCTCTTTCATCTACAGCAAAACCAACAGCTTTGGCATACAAATTATCAGGATCTACACTTCTCCAGTACAACCCTTAATCTTTTCTGCTAGGGTAGATCCGATTCCTTGCATAAAGGCCTCAGTGACCATAGTATTCCTTAAAACATTTGGAGCATCCCCCCATCCTGAATCCACTACCTTTGTGAGCAATCTGCCATAATATGCTTAGACTGTTCCGTCCTTTTTGATTCAAAATCATGACGGAAGACAAAACCTATAATGTAACCTTTTTATTATCCGATTTTTGAGGCCAATCCTCCTTTTCCACTCTGTCCCTACCTTCAATTAGGGCATATATTCCCCTTTGTAATTTGTGCTCCTGGATTTGTCCTGCATGGTCTAATCTCCATTGGTCCCAAAATTTACTATCAAACAGTCCTGTCTTGTGAACCCCTGCTCTCTTAAGGATCGTTTTTACATGGGCGGCAACTTCTTTCCCTTCCCTTATCTCTATTAGTTCATATGGGGTGTACCATATCTTAGAGGGTCCCTTCCCCATACTGGCTGGTAGCTAATCAGCCGTGAATTCCCACTCCTCTAGGGCAATTAAGACAATAGAGGGTCACTTTGACTTCTCTAGTGGGAACTCCCAAACAGACACTCTGTTTTCCTTGAACTAATTCTTGATGTGCAAGTTCTGGTGTAGTGCTCAGGGCAAAACCTCAATTGGTTTCCACAGACTGAACTTTCTGCCTGTGTCCCCTTACCGAAACACACCTGAATTATTGCACGTACCTGCGCGGATTCTACTCAGTCCTTCGTGCTACTACTCGGGTCTCATTCGACCCTGACCGTCCAGGCACAGCTGGAGGCTAGTGTTCCAAAACAAGGACTTTTCAATCACTCAGTACTTTTCTTTCCGGATGTCTCTCCCTTCTGTGCCGCCTTATGCACTTTATAACAGATGTAGCAACCAAATGACAGTATGACCAGCAGACAAAGAACAGTATACTTGATCTCCCACAGACAACATACCCTTTAATTACGGTTCTTCCGTACTATATAACATGGCATCAAGTGTCACAAAAACATGCAGCAACTAACCTCACTCATCGATACACAGGATCAAAGACACGTAGGAGCTCAGATAAGTTATTTGGCAAGACAAGGGCTTACCTTACAGCGCTGTTTTATTTATCTGAGGTCCTCCGGTCCCGTCTCCAAATCGGTCGGTGAGTGGATTAGCACACTATCGGCTGCACATCGGACGATCTTTGATGCCCCACGTTGGATAGCCAGTTTCTGTGGGGGGAATTCCCCCGGGTTATGTTGTCTTGGGCCTAATTAATAAGGAACAATTGTCGAGCGCTTGGGAAACAGACAAACAGACAGCAAGGAGTCATGTATAGAATGCTTCAATTTATTGATTGGCAGAGCAAGGTTATATAGAAAGCACAGTTATACATCAATCACATGACACGATGCCCAAACTTGGTCTTAGAGTTCCGGTGTCACATACATCCCAGAACCGGTTTTGACTAGCTTGATACAAAAGCATATTTTAAGACATCACTTTATGCCACAAAACATAACACCTAAGGCTAAAAAGGTCAGAGATAGCGATCTTTAGACTTTTGCGATATAGCCTTATCTTAACCACATCCTGTACTGGCATACAGCGCAGACTTTGTGGTGGGCAAGATGCTTTGAGCAATAACTTCTATTTTTCAAATATATTTTTCTTAAAAACATATATGTCTGGCAAGCAAAATATTTTTAACCCTTACACTACATTCCGCCGACTAAAGTAGATTTTACTCTGCATTATGTAGATAGTTTAGACCCTACTACGGTGGGCTGGTAGTTATAAGATCTATAAAAGAATAATAAGCTGAGAATACTGGTATAATTGACATGCCGCGATTCCCAAAACTGCAACGGTTTTGGAAATCGCAGTGTGTCCGCTGTGCGGGGATTGTATTTGCTAGAATCCCATCCACTACACATGACTGTAAAACGCCATGGTTTTTTCCGCTGCATTTCCACTGTGGGCAAACCATGGTGTTTTTGCCACGTGGGGCCCTGGACTAAAAGAACAGTCTGATGAACCACTGGTCTTCTGAAGGTTCTTACACTATAAATTGTAGAAGTCTACTCTGGTGTTAGAAATCCCTTTTCTGGCCCATATGAGACCTCAAAAGGACAGTCCAACAGTCAGCTTATATCTTAGAGGTCCCTAAACCAAAAGCTGAAAGAGTCTACCCTGGTGTAAGTGAATTCCTTTATAAGACAGTCCTTATTTGACCCTTAGCCATCTTCAAAAGGACAGTCTGACAATCAACAAAGGAACTCAAAGTCCCTAAAAAAAAAATCTTACCCTGATGTGAGTGCATCCCTGTGTTGAAAGTTCCTATTCTTACCCATCCTTTAAAGGACAGTCTGCTCACCCTATTTCTATGTGTTTCCTCTCATTAGACGTATATCAGAGAAACAAAAAAAAAACCTGTAATTTGGTCTGGCAGCATAACCAGAGGAACTGTCTTGGTCACTCAACTGCTCATAGCTCAGAGCTCCTCCTCCTTGTCAGTCCTGGGGAGTTAATGCTTCACCACTATGGTAGATTAGTAGGCAGAATCCATGTGATGCATCATAGGGATCTGTACTGCAATATCGCATAATAGGAGTTGGAGTGGAATCCACCACCCTTGTCAATTAGCCATGTGTGTGCACCAATAGAGAGGTACCAGACAATGGTTCTGCTTTGAATGAGGAGAGGGACTACATCTAAGAGTCAGGTCCCCTTCACCAGCCTAAGCCAATAATATAGCAAAAGCAGACAGTGGTTTTTGTCTTGCCATGTGATGATTGTGGTATAGAAACCACCAAAATAGGACAAGCATGAACCCACTGCTACATTGATCAGTTTAGGTCGAGAGACCTTAAATGCCTACAGGGTTTTGTTGCAGTCCTGGTATTAATATTGTTATTTGCTCTGTGGACATACTACCAGATATTAATGGATCAGAGGGACGATTATCCCACTGTGAAGTTACTTTGCCCACCTTGTTTGTCTGGTGTTTTGCTTCACAAGTGTCACTGTAGTATTCTGTGAAAATTTTATTTTATAAGGGAAGGTTGGAAACAGCCACAGGAATATTTTGAGGAGACTGTGGATATAGGTTTTGGCCCCAAAGTTGAAAATATAGAGAAATAAATTGTAAAATAAATACTACACATCCACAAGACTTTTTCTTTCTTTGCTGATATAGCAATGTCTGTCTTAGGCCGGTCCGGCCATGCTTCCGCGGCAACATTCATTCAATGAATAGGGACCGTGGAAGCACGGCCACAACTCCGGACAGGAATAGGACCTATCCTGAGTTTTGGGCTCGGATTGTTGGCCTGCACACTGACTCGTGTAATACTTGGTCATGTGCATGGACCCACAGAAATAAAAGGGTAAGTAACAACCAAAAATATCCCTTTTTGGGAGCAGCTGCTGCACCAACATGGTGGTAATGGAAGAAGCAATGACTTTATGTTCTTTTTATTATGCCATTTGTTTGGCAGTAGAGGTGAAAAGGACAGAATTTAAATAAAAATATAAATTGTGGTGCACTGGCAGACCGCCAGTCAACCTGGTTGGCCTGGTTGCAAAGCAAAGTAGCTTTGGAAAAAAGAAATCTACCAAAAATTACTCTTTTCTCTGAGCATATATTGCATCAACATGACATTGAAAGAGAGACAATTAAAGAATCTGAAATAAAAAAAATGTTGCAGGCTGTCAGTGTGCCTACCAGTTAAAAAGGGAAGAACTAATTTAAAAAAAAATGAAAGGCAAAAAATGATTCCTTTATGGGAGCAGATGCCACATCAACATGGCGTTGAAAAGAGAAGAACTAGCTTCTTTTTTTTTTTTTTAAAAAGTTGCCACATTGGTACTGGAAGAAGACATGATCTTTTTTTTGGGTGGGAGGAGGGAGATTTTTTTTTTTATTATGCCAATATAGTGGCACCAACAGTATGGAACATTAGAACGTAAAGTACCAGGCCACAGCAGATGTCTGGCTGAGTAGTGGCAGTGGTGGTAGCTGTGAAAACATCATTGGCAGTATAGTATGAAATAAAACATGATGGACCATGTTGCAGGAGATGTAAGGCTGAAAGGTGGCAGGAGGTGTGTTCTGTACAGTATGGTATAGAACACAAGAAAAGGGCAGCAGGAGGTGATGTCTAGCTGTGTAGGGGTAGCAGGCAGCATCAGCAGTACAGTAAATGGAACATGATACAGGGAGACAAATGCTCATGGATCCATGCCTGATTTATTTTCCCAAAACTAATTTTTTCAATACTTGTGGTAGACAGTTTGGTTCACCATGGTGTTATGATGCCATCTGCAGCACTAAACATCCTCTCAGCCAGGATTCACATGGGAAATTGAGCCAGTTCCTGTCACTGGTCTAATCTGCTGGCCCGGAATTCAATTGGATCAAGGTTATCTGCTGGAGTAATGAGCACTCTTTACTTTACCCCTTACTGCAAAGTAAAGAAAAAAATCTGTTTCATTATGTTCCAGATGCTGAACACAAACTTATGTTGCTAACTAACCTATCCATATGTCTTTATGTGGCCACCCTAAGGTGGGTGTTTGGGAAGGAAAGTGTGAATTGCAGTTTCTCAATACTTTTGTTAGCATATTGTTGTTCCTGAACAAACTGGAGATCAGTTAATTGTGGGCACATCTTTAGCTACATTGTAAATCTCTGATGTATGCCACTGTATAGGAATGACATATTGTATGATGTCTATTGAATTGAAACATTAAAAACTTACACAGCACGCTATACTTTTTTTGCAGTGGCTCTCTGTGTAAAAAAAACTGCAAGGAGTTTTTATGTTCTCCCTGTGTTTGCATGGGTTTCCCTTCACACTTCAAAGACATGCAATTAGGGAATTTAGATTGTGAGCTCTACTTGGGGCAGTATTGACAATTTCTCTGTATAGCTCTGTGGAATATGAAGGTGCTATATACAGTAGGTAAGCAAAATAAACAAATATCTACCTGATGGATGCCATGCCAGGATACTCTATTGATCTCAGTTTGGTGAATACAATTGCTTAACGTATATGGTAAGAGCTTTTGGCCCTAGAAATTGCATATTGAGGAAGCAATTTTGAATGGTCATGTTACTCATGTATAAAAAATTTAAAGAAAGAAGCTTAGAAAATACACACAAAATCTAAAATAATATTCCAGCACTTTTTAACCCCCCCCCTTCTTTAATCCTAATTTGTTGTGTTAAATAGTAATGATATGTCACTTGGTATTGATATGAAGAGGTGCCCAGAGAGGATATATCTATCCATGCATAAATAAAAACAAAAACTCTGGCACTCATAAAGATGCTGAATCACTCCAAATTTATTGAATCCGTATAGATCAAAACGTTTTGGTCAATACATTATGACCTTCATCAGTTATCGGATTGTGGTAAATGGAGCAGCATGATAGTAAGGTGTATGCGCAAAAGTGGAAAGTCTCAGTCCGATAACTTATGAAGATCATAATGTATTGACCAAAACGTTTTGATCTATATGGATTCAATAAATTTGAAGTGATTCAGCAACTTTATGAGTACCAGAGTTTTTGTTTTGATCCTAATTTTTGTCATATTACAATGAAATCTGAGAAATATATAAATAACTTTGTCTTATGTTCCCAGGAGATCAACTAAATTCCATATTGGTTAACAGACAGGCCCATAAATAGAATGGATGGATATTGAACAGCTGACCAGCATAAAGCTTTCAGTGATGGCCATGGGCATATCTATAGGGGGTACAATGTTAGCAGTTGCCACCAGATGTTAGACCTTGATGGGGCCCCAAAGGTTTTTCTGCCCCATAAAATATACTACTATTCTAAATAACACAAGGTAGGTTGGGGTCCCTTTACAGAATCTGCATTTGTGCTCAGGAGCTTCAAGTTACACCTCTGCTGTTGGCAGTTGTGAGTTAAATTTCTTTGACAATCAAAATATATGTTCAGACTTTTCAAGCATTGCAGCAGCTGCAAGCATGTGGTGGCCAAAGATTGTATGTGCATAAAGGTCATAAAGGTATATACTTCTGCATTTAGGCTAGGTTGTGTCTGCATGTGGCTGTCTTGAGGTCAGAATGCAGTGTAAAAGTTCACCTAAACCTCTTTTTTTCCTGCAGATAGAGCTCAATATTTAACAGCATAATCTAATTTTTAAAGAGATACTCTAAAAGTAAAAGAATAGTGAAAGTTCACAGCATTTTTAAATGTCAAAGATATCTATCACTAATCACTAAAAAGTTCAATTTACATTTACAAGAGTTTGCAGAGTGTTTAAGTTCCTGTGATCATTTATAGTGAGTTACTCAATTATACCGGCATAAGTTTATAGCTCTTGTGTATATGTATACATGGTAAAATAGATAACACATTTTCTGGTGGGCACTAGTAGCTAACTAATAAAAAAATGGCAATATTTTAGAATTAAAGGGGTTTTTCAGGGGCGTTATGAATTGATGACCAATCTGAAACTTGGGAACCATACAGATTAGCTGTAATAAGCAGTAGTGGCCATGTGATTTCACATTCATTGGTGAATGGGGCTAAGCTGCAATACCAAGCACAATCACTGTACAATGAATGGCACTATGCTTGGATTTCTGTGAAGAGGCTCCAGAGCTCACTTGAACACTGGTGTCTCTTCTAACAACTGATTAGCATGGATTCCAAGTGTCAGAGCACCGCCTATATTTAATTGATGACCTCATCTAAAGATTCACTTGCATTTATGTGGTGGCGTCTTGTTGTGCATGCACTGCTATTTTGTTGGCGCATTTGCTGTGTATTTAATGCAATGTTGAACTCAGTGTCTGGTTTTACATGTGAGAACCCCTAAGCAGGTGTGGACAGTATCAAATTCTATTTAAAGAAGTGTGTTCACGGCATTATTCACCCTTAAGAAAGCCACACTTAGATGTGATTCGCATGGGAAGTTTATTCAGCTCCTGACCGGTCATCCATTGCTTATTTCCCATGGGGATCTTTATTTATAATTCTGCTTTTGGTTACTTTGTTTACTTGGATCTATTATTGTTTTTTTGCACTTGGGTAATTGTTTATATTTTAGGGCAGGTTTGCTGATGGGAGTTTTGCTCTGTTATGGGCATACCCCACAGGAGATCATGTATATATTTTTGTACTTTTATGTTTTTAATTTTTGAGGCGTATTTTGTCTGTTCTAATTTAATAAAGTTTTGTGTATATTTAAAATAAATTTTCATTCATCTGAGACAACTGGCAAAAGTTCCAGTTTCGTTGGAAACTAAAACATTTGGAAAGATTGGGTTGAAATCAGTTAATTCCGATTCAGTTAAGGCATCTCAGCATATTATATTGTTTTGATTACATATAGTTTTCATGATACTTTTTGACAGTGAGAGTTGCCACAACATTATGCTTTGGGCCTGGACTGAAGCAGCATATATTACTATTATAAACCAGTGTGAAAAATAAAACATTGTAGGATTTCTAAGTCTGGTTCTAAGCGAATATAAGAGTAAACCTAATTACTATGTCTATATTTGTTTTCCTTTACCTAAACAGCCTGGATACATGGGGTATCCCTGTATATAGAAAAACATGTATTATTTTTATTTTGGTGGATTTTGAAGTTGCTACACCCTACCATTTGTAAAATATTTGGTAGGCATAAAGATTTAGTATATATTTGAATTATACTTTAGTGGTTGTTATCCTCAATACCAAAACTCATTGGAAAATGTTGGAGTACATAAAGACAGGCACAATTGATAAAGTGAATGGTAATGCTCAGGGCTTTTTTCTGCCAACTAATCTTCCATCCATGGCCAAACAACAGTAATTTACTTGAAAAATGTAAAGTTCTGTTTTAATTATTAACATAACTTCTATGGTATACACAGCTTTAATAAATATTAATATGAACAGTATCTATCATTAATTCTGTATTGATTTGAAAAGAAAGTTTTTATATTCATAAATTCTGATTTATTTAATAAACTAAATATAATATCCCCATTTTATCATGATTTAGTTATGATTTTTTTTTCTTGTAAAACAGATAATTCATCAGAACTGGCTTGAAATGTATTCAAAATCAGCATGAGTGGGTGGGTTGCTTTATCTGAATACGAAATGGGAACACAAATTGGATTCTAAAATGCCAAGCCAATTGAGATTGGTTATTTGACTCTTGGAAGCAATTGCTACTTCTCTTGTAAACAGTACTTATTTCTGATTTGCAATGGATGAGCGAGTTCTTTGTGTGGGACTTTTCTTTAAACATTTATTTCTTTTGTTTTTAAGAGATCTATAAATGTATCCAAGATCTGAGCACAACTCCTGAAGATTTTCCTGCTGTTTACTAATTTATTTTACACAGACATCAAAATGTACATTTATATTTTTGTATGTACATTGTTCTATGCAAAATAAAAAGTTTCAATAATATTTAAAATAGGATAGTAGTAAAAGCACTTTTAAAACATGCATCAATTTTTTTACTGCATTGTTGAAACAAAAAATTATAGACAATGCTTAATTTGTCTGTATATTATTATGTGTATTATAGTATATATAGTATTGATTATAGGTTATCAAGTGCACATGATATGTGGCTATGGGTATGAGGTTTTTTTTTTTTTAAATCTCCATTCAATGCCAATTCTGGGCATATTTTTCAGATTTTTATATAGTAAAAAGACTATAAAAATATAGTTTACATACTATATTTACATATATATATATATATATTTATTTTTTATATATTTATGTGTTTAAATATATATAAATAAATTTAAAAAAAAGTATAAAAAAGGGGAGAAAGGGACTTACCCAATGGAGGAAGGGGTATGTATAATATCCCCCAAACCCTGTAGAATTTCAATGGAGGTTCAATTGGAAGTTTTTCTGTCCTAAAATTTCAAACGTATAACCAGCGTCTACTCACTCCTCTGATCCTAGGTACTGGATTACTTGGATTTATCAATGCTTAGCCATAAGAGAAAAATTTATGGAGGGAAGTGCCTCTAGTCAAGGTATGATGTCTCTAGGACAATATTCACTTCTCCAACCACAATATAAATCCACAATAAAAAAAAGTGTGTTTTCTTATTCAATAAATGTTTATTAAAGACTAATTAAAACACTTCAATATATATAATGTACAGAAAAGAGGTTCCAAGATAAAAAAAAAGGTGTCAGTATCCACAAAAATATTACATTTGTTCACCGCTACAAGCAGCAGTTAAAATCACAATAAAACTCACGGTCAGTGAAGTTCCAATGGTTATCTCCAATACATCCGGACCTTCATATCCAAATGATGACATACATGGGCAAACAAAAGGGTAACAATGTTTTGAACTTTTGACTTTCGGGCTCCATATCTAACCATCCACTACAGCTTTGAATATGAGACTACTATCATTTAATAGACAATCAGCTCGGCTATCTCATCCATAAATTTGACTTGCAACTATTTAGAATATGATTAGTTTGCAGTTTCTTGTCATGTAACTGCATTGTTACTGTTTTGCTCCTGGTGGTAAAAAAATCTTTTTCTTCTTGTATACTACAAATTACAACCTGTTCTCACATTCTCTAATAGCTCAGTGTGTTATTAGGTTGATTCACAAGTGAAAGGTCACTGGTTCAAATCAAGGATCAGCCATGGAGAAGATTTCTCAAGAAAAAAGAAACAGATATCATCCAGCTCAATAACAGCGGTCTCTCGGCTAAGAAAATTGCCAAACTGCATTATGTGAGTGCCATGACAGTTGGAAGAATACAAAATGAAGTCTGTCCATACATTGAAAAGCCAAGAGATGGATGCCAAGGCAAAATATGGGAGTCAGCTCATCACAAGGTCTATCAGTTCTGGCATGACAAACATGGCAGTGAAGGTGGCTTGTATGCTTCGTAATGGTGATATCACAGACATCCATGCAAGCACCGTGTGATGCACATTGCACAAGTCTGGAATGGTTGCCTGAAAAAGGTAACGCAGCCTTGACTTCAATTTTGTCATAAGAAACGTCAGCTCGAGTTTGCAAAGAAGTACAAAAAATGGACAGTAGAAGATTGGAAACTGGTGATTTGGAGCGATAATGGGTGCAAATGGGTCTGGAAGAAACAAGGGATAAAGGGGCTAATGGATGGAGAAATTGAAGGAACTGTCAAGTTTGGTGGAGGAAGCCTGATGATATGAGGTTGTTTCGCAGTCAAAGGCGTTGGATACTTGAGCAGGATCGATGGTGGTCTCAGTGCTGAGCTATATGTGAGTATCCTACAAGACAAGTTACTTTGTACACTCGAGTACTATGGGTATGAAAAGGACATCATAATGATCCAGCAGGACAACAATCCGAAGCATACGTCAAGATTAGCGAAGAAATGGTTCAATGACAATGTAGTAGAGGTGCTGGATTGCCCCCCCCAAACCTCAACCCAATGGAACACTTGTGGCTAGAGTTGAAGAAAAAGCTGTATTTATACCCAATTGAGTCAACCAGTATGCACCAACATTGGGAATGTGTAGAAAAGACCCGGGATCACATTTTGGTCGAGACATGCTTGAATCTGATTGAGAGCATGCCCAGAAGGATTCAGGCAGTGTTGAAAGCCAAAGGTGGATTTACAAAATCTTAATTGCAAAATAATAAAAATTTTAATTTAGATTTTTAGGAGCAAAACGGTAATAATGCAGATACTTGACAAGAATCTGCATAGCTAATCATATGCTAAATAGTTGCAAGCCAAATTTATGTATGACATAGCCAAGATGATTCTCTAGAAATCGATGGTAGTCTCACGTTGGAAGCTGTAGTGGATGGTGGATGTTGAGATATGGAGCCTGAAAGTCAAAAGTTCAAAATAGTATTACCCTTTTGCTCATCAATAGAAGGACATCCATAAAAAGACCTCAATGCGTTTCGGGGGATAAATAAAAAGCCCACTTCTTCAGGAAATCTAAATGTAGTGAAAACAAGCTTTTCATACCTTATACTCACTTATAAGTACATTCTAGTTTGGCTACCTCTCTTATGTGCCGTCCACAGGAGGTGGGGTAGCCCTACTTCCAGCTTGGAGTCTCAGCTCCTGCATACTTGGCTGCCTTAACCAGCATGTCACAGTTCTTGTTTGTGGTGGTGAATAAATGTAATACTTTTTTGGATACTGATGCCTTTTTTTATCTTTGGAACCTCCTTTCTGGACATTATATACAGTCATATGAAAAAGTTTGGGCACCCCTATTAATCTTAATCATTTTTAGTTCTAAATATTTGGGTGTTTGCAACAGCCATTTCAATTTGATATATCTAATAACTGATGGACACAGTAATATTTCAGGATTGAAATGAGGTTTATTGTACTAACAGAAAATGTGCAATATGCATTAAACCAAAATTTGACCGGTGCAAAAATTTGGGTACCCTTATCATTTTATTGATTTGAATACTCCTAACTACTTTTTACTGACTTACTGAAGCACAAAATTGGTTTTGTAACCTCACTGAGCTTTGAACTTCATAGCCAGGTGTATCCAATCATGAGAAAAGGTATTTAAGGTGGCCAATTGCAAGTTGTTCTCCTATTTGAATCTCCTCTGAAGAGTGGCATCATGGGCTCCTCAAAACAACTCTCAAATGATCGGAAAACAAAGATTGTTCAACATAGTTGTTCAGGGGAAGGATACAAAAAGTTGTCTCAGAGATTTAACCTTTCAGTTTCCACTGTGAGGAACATAGTAAGGAAATGGAAGACCACAGGGACAGTTCTTGTTAAGCCCAGAAGTGGCAGGCCAAGAAAATATCAGAAAGGCAGAGAAGAAGAATGGTGAGGACAATCCACAGACCACCTCCAAGAGCTGCAGCATCATCTTGCTGCAGATGGTGTCACTGTGCATCGGTCAACAATACAGCACACTTTGCACAAGGAGAAGCTGTATGGGAGAGTGATGCGAAAGAAGCCGTTTCTGAAAGCACGCCACAAACAGAGTCGCCTGAGGTATGCAAAAGCACATTTGGACAAGCCAGCTTCATTTTGGAAGAAGGTCCTGTGGACTGATGAAACAAAGATTGAGTTGTTTGGTCATACAAAAAGGCATTATGCATGGCATCAAAAAAAACACAGCATTCCAAGAAAAACACTTGCTACCCACTGTAAAATTTGGTGGAGGTTCCATCATGCTTTGGGGCTGTGTGGCCAATGCCGACACCGGGAACCTTGTTAAAGTTGAGGGTCGCATGGATTCAACTCAGTATCAGCAGATTCTTGAGAATAATGTACAAGAATCAGTGACGAATTTGAAGTTACGCCGGGGATGGATATTTCAGCAAGACAATGATCCAAAACACAGCTCCAAATCTACTCAGGCATTCATGCAGAGGAACAATTACAATGTTCTGGAATGGCCATCCCAGTCCCCAGACCTGAATATCATTGAACATCTGTGGGATAATTTGAAGCGGGCTGTCCATGCTCGGCGACCATCAAACTTAACTGAACTGGAATTGTTTTGTAAAGAGGAATGGTCAAAAATACCTTCATCCAGTATCCAGGAACTGATTAAAAGCTACAGGAAGCGACTAGAGGCTGTTATTTTTGCAAAAGGAGGATCTACTAAATATTAATGTCACTTTTCTGTTGAGGTGCCCATACTTTTGCACCGGTCAAATTTTGGTTTAATGCATATTGCACATTTTCTGTTAGTACAATAAACCTCATTTCAATCCTGAAATATTACTGTGTCCATCAGTTATTAGATATATCAAATTGAAATGGCTGTTGCAAACACCCAAATATTTAGAACTAAAAATGATTAAGATTAATAGGGGTGCCCAAACTTTTTCATATGACTGTATATTGAAGTGTTTTAGTAAGTCTTTAATAGCCATTTCTTGAATAAGAAAAAACACTTTTTATTGTGGATTTACCATATTGTGGAAGTGAATATTGTCCCAGAGAAGGGGTTGATTTCTACTCACCACACCCAGTGAAAACTGAATGTTGTTCATTATAGCTCATTAACACATAATTCATACCTTGACTAGGGGGCACCCCCTCCTTATACCTCTATATTTTTTCTCTTGTGGCTAAAAATATAAAATCAGTATATGCCAGTATATACTCACAGTCAGAAGCAGTGCAAGGATTTTTTGTTGGCAATAGAGAAGCAGGGGAAATAAATAAGAGACAGAAAGTGGATTTGGGTGAATGATTTCACAGTAAGGAGCCAACATATGGTTATAAAATATATTACAAAAGGTATTAATGTCACAAATGTCAGAAAATTGAACATTGAAAGTTTACACTCTGAATAAAGGCATTCTAACATGCACAGTTACATCATGGTGTGTTAAGTTGTAAAATTCATGGACAATACATAAAAAAGGACTATTTTTAGTGTCCATAAAATAAAGGAGGATCGTAGAGGTAAAATAATTGTAATTATCATTTTTCAGTTCACATTTGCTTCTGCTCTTGTATTCATATCAGTATAAACATACGGTATATAGACATATATTGCCTAGGATCTATAATAACCATTTTGGGCTTCCAATTTGTTTATAATAAAAGTTGACTGTGTGATTTTTAGAAAAGCTACTCAGAATAATGGTGCCTTTTGCCTTATACAGTGGGGAAAAAAAGTATTTAGTCAGCCACCAATTGTGCAAGTTCTCCCACTTAAAAAGATGAGAGAGGCCTGTAATTGACATCATAGGTAGGCCTCAACTATGAGAGACAAAATGAGAAAACACATCCAGAAAGTCACATTGTCTGATTTTTTAAGAATTTATTTTCAAATTATGATGGAAAATAAGTATTTGGTCACCTACAAATAAGCAAGATTTCTGGCTCTCACAGACCTGTAACTTCTTCTTTAAGAGGCTCCTCTGTCCTCCACTCATTACCTGTAGTAATGGCACCTGTTTGACATTGTTATCAGTATAAAAGACACCTGTCCACAACCTCAAACAGTCACACTCCAAACTCCACTATGGTGAAGACCAAAGAGCTCTGGAAGGACACCAGAAACAAAATTGTAGACCTGCACCAGGCTGGGAAGACTGAATCTGCAATAGGCAAGCAGCTTGGTGTGAAGAAATCAACGGTGGGAGCAATAATTAGAAAATGTAAGACATACAAGACCACTGATAATCTCCCTCCATCAGGGGCTCCACGCAAGATTTCACCCCGTGGGGTCAAAATGATCACAAGAACGGTGGCCAAAAATCCCAGAACCACATGGGGGGACCTAGTGAATGACCTGCAGAAAGCTGGGACTAACGTAACAAAGGCTACCATCAGTAACACACTACGCCACCAGGGACTCAGATCCTGCAGTGCCAGACGTGTCCCCCTGCTTAAGCCAGTACATATCCGGGCCCGTCTGAAGTTTGCTAGAGAGCATTTGGATGTTCCAGAAGAGTATTGGGAGAATGTCATATGGTCAGATGAAACCAAAGTAGAACTGTTTGGTAGAAACACAACTCGTCGTGTTTGGAGGAGAGTGAATGCTTAGTTGCATCCAAAGAACACCATATCTACTGTGAAGCATGGGGGTGGCAATATCATGCTTTGGGGCTGTTTCTCTGCAAAGGGACCAGGACGACTGATCCGTGTACATGAAAGAATGAATGGGGCCATGTATCGTGAGATTTTGAGTGCAAACCTCCTTCCATCAGCAAGGGCATTGAAGATGAAACGTGGCTGGGTCTTTCAGCATGACAATGATCCCAAGCACACTGCCAGGGCAACAAAGGAGCGGCTTTGTAAGAAGCATTTCAAGGTCCTGGAGTGGCCTAGCCAGTCTCCAGATATCCAGATCCCTTTGGAGGGAGTTGAAAGTCCGTATTGCCCAGTGACAGCCCCAAAACATCCCTGCTCTAGAGGAGATCTGCATGGAGGAATGGGCCAACATACCAGCAACAGTGTGTGCCAACCTTGTGAAGACTTACAGAAAACGTTTGACCTCTGTCATTGCCAACAAAGGATATAGAACAAAGTATTGAGATGAACTTTTGTTATTGACCAAATGCTTATTTTCCACCATAATTTGCAAATAAGTTCTTTAAAAATCAGACAATGTGATTTTCTGAATTTGTTTTCTCATTTTGTCTCTCATAGTTGAGGTCTACCTATGATGATAATTACAGGCCGGCCTCATCTTTTTAAGTGGGAGAATTTGTACAATTGGTGGCTGACTAAATACTTTTTTTCCCCACTGTATATGTTTGGTATGTAGTATACATAGTTACATAGTTAGTACAGTATGGTTGAAAAAAGACATATCTCCATCAAGTTCAACCAGGGGATGGGAAACAACATGACCTTCTATACATTTCCATAATCATCAATGCCGTTTTGCTCTTAAAAGGCATCTAATCGTTTTTTTTATAATCTGTCAGCTGTTGCTGCTTTGACAAGCTCCTAGGGTAGGCTATTCCACAGATTTTCAGTCTTTACAGTGAAGATGCCTTGTTGGCTCCTGAGATTAAACCTTTTTCTCTTCAGACAGAGAGAGTGCCCCCTTATACAGCAATGACAGGACTAAGTTCAAGTTTTTTTGCATTTATATATTTTAAAAAATTTGGGGGATTAGTTTTGATTTCCATAGCCACCTGTCTTTCATTATGTATTATAGCTGATTTTATTTCTCTTTTACAGATTGTATTAAGTGCTTTGCAATTCTTAAAGGTCACAGCTGACCTTTCAGATTTATATTTTTTTTATTGTTTAGTATGTTAGCAGATAGAGAAGAGCAAAGTATTTCAAAAATTATATTCGGCAACTACGCCGAATTTCATGATATAATTCTATGCGATCCGAATTAAATCGCGGCAAATTACGTACCAAAAGCAACTATTTATTGGCTGCAGAGAGCCAGGGTGGGTGGGTGGGCGTCAAAATGGCGGAACCACTTGGATGCCGCAGTCATGTTTGACCACGGCATCCAAGTTGTTAAAACCCTGGATCGTTTATGGAGCAGGGTGTTAGCTGTCAATTACAGCTAACACCCTGCTCCATAACCGATCGGGGGGATTTAACACCTTGGATGCAGCGGTCAAACATACCGTGTGCGCTCGCGAAGGGGTTAAAGGGATGTGACATCACAAGGCTGGCTACTGATTGGTTGCACGCATGGCATTGTAGGTGATCCTGCGTTCCCAGAGTTCCTTGCCCCATGTAGAGCAGCCATTTTGAACTAAATGCGAATCGTTACCACGAAGCGTGAGGAAATTCGGATTCCATGCGAATCAAATATTTCCTGAAATTCGGATCGAATTCCACTTCTGCAGCTTCGATTCGCTCATCTCTATTAGCAGACCTTAAATGTATAATAAAAGGCATGCTTGATTATACTTTCAATACAAGAGAATTTTGCTAAACACATCTAATACATAGTAATCAATGTAAGTAGACATGGAAGTTAATGATAGAGTTGCATTCACATACATCTTTTTAACCAAGCATCCTGAACACAAACCCAAACACTGTCTGAACAGAGCCCTACTTTATTTTATGCTTTTATTCTGTATTCTCATACAACACTCTATTTAACATTACACTTTTTGACTGAACAATAAGAAATAAAGATGTAAAAATGATTTCAGTATTTAGAACCACTTTAGTCAGTACTTGCTAATGGGTAAAAATGTCTATTTTGGTTATGATAAGTGATGCATTTCTGTAAAAAGCAGAACTTATTTGCTGGAAAGGCTGATGATTGTACTCTGTATTAGGAGGCTTGCTTTTGTAGCAGTGTTACAGTTATGCATCAGTTGAGAGTAGTTTTCAATGTTATACTCACAACAGATAAATCATGTCTTGTTGTTGCAGTATGAACTAGATATGCCAGCGCCTTGACAATCCTGACCTCCAAAACATTCACATACAAAATTAATCATAAGAGTAAATGCTTTATATAACAGAATAAAATAAGAATAAGCCCTATATATATATATATATATATATATATATATATATATATATACAGTATATATACTACTGTTTATTATCATTTACCAACATTATAACATCAGTTTATTCATTAGTTATATAGGCAAAACAAACAGTATGTGTAATATCTTCATTTGTGCATAATACATGTCATTCTCTCTAAGGCCTCATGCACATAACCAAACTGAAGTACAATACTAATTTAGAATTTTATGGAGTCATTGTTTTCAATGTGAGTCAGAGTTGGAAGCAGGACGCAGAAAAAATAAGCATCCAGCTTGGTCTTGCTGTGGATTCCACAGCTGATTCAGAACCTGCGGTGCAAACCACTCTGTGGATTAAACCCGTTCATCTAAGCCTAGTCAGTGAGTGAAAGCTGAGGGAGGAAGCTGCAGTGGCGGAAAGTGAAGTGGAATTTGAGATCGGACATTCACCTCAAATGCCTCTTTTATTTCTACTTTGTGAATATAACTTCATATGGAGGAAATATTATCCTATGAAGGTTTTGATACTTCCACATGCAGTCATAAGGTGGAATTCCGATAAACAGTACTGTAATGCAACAAAACACTGAGTTGCAGTCATCGACACAGAATCCAGGAGACATTCCCGATGAAAAATTCCCACAATGCCAACTTTTTCCATCTGCCTATGTCAGTTATGTTATGTTAAAAAACAATAACAATGGCAATGGGATTGCTCAAGATCCATTGCAGTCCTGTATTGGACCAGAATAATGGATAGAATGACACAGATATGAATCTAGCGTTAACTGGATTTTGGCATTTGACAAGGAAAAAATATGAAAAAATTTCAAATTTTACTGTAGCACCTTAATGCAACAACACAACACTGAATTGCAGAGACAGTGTATATAACTTGGCTTTAGCATTTGGCTAGTAGAAAACACTACAGATGTTACTGTAGCACTTTCATGCAAAAACAAAATACTGAGACAGTATATAAATTAAAGAGGTTGTTCAGGAAATACAGTTTGCATCTGGAGGCCAAGGAAGGTTAAAAATAAAAATAAAAAAACCATACTCACCTGTCCCCAGCCCTCCATAGTCCCCCGCCACTGTCCGGTCCAGGCTTGTTCCTGGAAGTCGTCACTGCACTTGACCGCTAAGGTTAATCGGTGGCCTCAGCGACCTAAGAAAAGGACCCGGGACGTTACAGGTTACGTATGTGAGTGACATCCCAGTTCTTTAGGTTGCTAAGGCCGAAAATTGGCCATAGCGGTCATGAGTGGTGAGGAATTTTGCCAGAACAAGCTCTGGGGTGCTGTGGGACAGGACAGTGGCCTGGAACACCAGAGCGCAGGGGACAGGTGAGTATGTTTTTTGTTTTATTTTTCACTTTCTCTGGCGTCCAAGAAAAAAAAACTGTATTTCCCGGACAACTCCTTTAGGCTAAGGTCCAACGAAGTGAGCCGCAGCTAAAAAGCAATGCGGGCAAAACCATGCAGTTTTTCCCGCAGTGCTTTTCCTCTGTGGACTTTCTGCTTCTATTACTCCTACACGGAAACCTCTGGCGTTTCCGTAGCTAAATGACATGCTGCGATTTACAATAACGCAACGGTTTTTGAAATCGCAGTATGTCCACTGCGGATATTTTTCTGCAGTGTGTGGATGTGATTAGCTAGAATCCCATCCATTTTGCAGGTACTGTAAAATGCCGCAGTTTTTAATCACAGCATTAAGTTACGTGGGGCCCCGGCCTTAACTTGGTTTTGGCAAAATACACTAAATTTTACTGTAGCAACTTTATGCAGCAACACTACAATAAATTGTAGAGGTATTGTATATAACATGATTTTGTCATCTGGCAAGGGAAAAATGTGACAAATTTTACTGAAGCGGAATTGTAGAGACAGTATCTAATTTTACTGGGTTTTGGCACTTATAAAGGAAAAAATACAGCAAATTTTAGTGCACTTTATGTGCACTTTAATGCAACAAGACACTACTGAGGAAGCAGTGTATATAACTTTACTTGGTTTTGGCAAGGAAAAATACAGCAAATTTTACTGCAGCATGTTTTGCAAAAATAAACAAAAATTGTAGACCCAGTGTTTAAAATAATTGGGTTTTGGTTAAATTACAAAAATTGGGCAAATAACACTCCAATAATAAATGTGCTGTAATAGCTTAAATTATTATACACCAAGAAAACAAGCACACAAAATGACCGAATAAAATATATAATTTATTAACACATAATTAAGATGATATAAACTACAGTCATGGCCAAAAGTTTTGAGAATGACACAAATATTATATTTTCACATGATCTGCTGCCCTCTGGTTTTTATGTGTGTTTGTCAGATGTTTTTATCACATACAGAAATATAATTGCATTCATATTATGAGTAACAGAAGCTTATATTGACAGTTAGAATGAGTTAATGCAGCAAGTCAATATTTGCAGTGTTGACCCTTCTTCTTCAGGACCTCTGCAATTCTCCCTGGCATGCTCTCAATCAACTTCTGGACCAAATCCTGACTGATAGCAGTCCATTCTTGCAGAATCAATGCTTTAATTTTGTCTGAATTTGTTGGTTTTTGTTTGTCCACCCGTCTCTTGATGATTGACCACAAGTTCTCAATGGGATTAAGATCTGGGGAGTTTCCAGGCCATGGACCCAAAATCTCTATGTTTTGTTCCCTGAGCCATTTAGTTATCACCTTTGCTTTATGGCAAGGTGCTCCATCATGCTGGAAAAGGCATTGTTGAGCGCCAAACTGCTCTTGGACGGTTGGGAGAAGTTGCTCTTGGAGGACATTCTGGTACCATTCTTTATTCATGGCTGTGTTTTTAGGCAAGACTGTGAGAGAGCCGATTCCCTTGGCTGAGAAGCAACCCCACACATGAATGGTTTCAGGATGCTTTACAGTTGGCATGAGACAAGACTGGTGGTAGCGCTCACCTCTTCTTCTCCGAATAAGCTGTTTTCCAGATGTTCCAAACAATCGAAAAGGGGATTCATCAGAGAAAATGACTTTACCCCAGTCCTCAGCAGTCCACTCCCTGTACCTTTTGCAGAATATCAGTCTGTCCCTGATGTTTTTTCTGGAGAGAAGTGGCTTCTTTGCTGCCCTCCTTGAGACCAGGCCTTGCTCCAAGAGTCTCCGCCTCACAGTGCGTGCAGATGCACTCACACCTGCCTGCTGCCATTCCTCAGCAAGCTCTGCACTGCTGGTAGCCCGATCCCGCAGCTGAAACACTTTTAAGAGACGGTCCTGCCGCTTGCTGGTCTTTCTTGGGCGCCCTGGAGCCTTTTTGGCACCAATGGAACCTCTCTCCTTGAAGTTCTTGATGATGCGATAGATTGTTGACTGAGGTGCAATCTTTCTAGCTGCAATAGTCTTCCCAGTTAGGCCATTTTTGTGCAGTGCAATGATGACTGCACATGTTTCTTTAGAGATAACCATGGTTAACAGAAGAGAAACAATGATGGCAAGCACCAGCCTCCTTTTAAAGTGTCCAGTGGTGTCATTCTTACTTAATCATGACAGATTGATCTCCAGCCCTGTCCTCATCAACACCCACACCTGTGTTAATGGAGCAATCACTGAAACGATGTTAGGTGGTCCTTTTAAGGCAGGGCTGCTATGATGTTGAAATGTGTTTTGGGGGATAAAGTTCATTTTCTAGGCAAATATTGACTTTGCAAGTAATTGCTGTTAAGCTGATCACTCTTTATAACATTCTGGAGTATATGCAAATTGCCATTAGAAAAACTGAACCAGTAGACTTTGTAAAAATTAATATTTGTATCATTCTCAAAACTTTTGGCCATGACTGTATATCAGCATACAGTAATAGGACCACAAAGAAATAACAAACAATCTCCTCCTCAGGAGATGCATAGGTAACACATGTATCCAAAAAAAAAGGCACACTCCCATTTAAGTCATTATATCTTACATAATGCACATATACAAATGGGAACGGTATCAGTAGCAACTTACATGTAAACAGAGGCAATAGTAGCAAGTCTGGAGAGGGGAAAATTAATTGGGTTTTGGTGTTTGATAAGTAAAAACACACTAAATTTTACTAAAGCACTTTTAGGGAACAAAACATTGAATTGCAATGTCAGTGTATATATTAACTGGATTTTGGCATTTGGCAAGAAAAAATATGCCAAATTTTACTGTTACACTTTTATGCATCAACAAAACACTGAATTTCAGAGATAATGTATATAAATTAACTTGGCTATGGCCTTTGGCAAGGAAGAAAATATATCAAATTTTTCTGTATCACTTCATGCTAAAAACACTGAATTGCAGAGCCAGTGTATAATATAATAATAATAATAATACATTTTATTTATATAGCGCCAACATATTCCGCAGCACTATACAATTTGTAGGGTTCAAGTACAGACAAAAAAGATACATTACAAAGAAATAGTCAATTCACACAATGGGACTGAGGGCCCTGCTCGCAAGAGTTTACAATCTATGAGGTAGAGGGGGTGACACAAGAGGTAGCAGGGGCGGCATCAGATGTAGCATTGCTTATACAATGGTCAGACAATTTTGTAATAGAGGTTACTGTTATTACACATATATAAAGCTGTATGAGCTGTCACCAGTCGTGTCCTTTAACGTGCAGTTGGTACCTGGACATATAAAGTTAGTCTGAAACGGCATCATATCCTGTGGGGTAATGTGGGAGCGTGAACAGAGGGTACGGTTTAGGGAATCTAACTACGGAAGGGTTTACATAAGGAGTTGTGATAGGCCTGTCTGAAAATATATGTCTTTAGTTTGCGCTTGAAGCTGTAGAAATTGGGGGTTAATCTGATATTCCGGGATAGAACATTCCAGAGAGGTGGTACAACTTGGGAGAAGTCTTGTATACGAGTGGAGCAATGGAGATATCAGGGACAGATCTAATGGATGGTGGAAACAGCAGTAGTTCAGTCTTGGAGAGATTCAGTTTCAGATAGAGTGAAGGCATGATATTTGAGACAGCAGAGAGACAATCACTGGTGTTCTGTATAAGTGCAGGGGTGATGTCACTGGATGACTTATCTAATTGGGTGTCATCAGCATAAAGATGGTACCGGAAGCCAAATCTGGTGATGGTTTGTCCAATGGGGGCCATATTGAGGGAGAAGAGCAGGGGGCCTAGCACCAAGCCCTGTGGAACCCCGACGGCAAGAGGAAGGGGGGAAGAAACAGAGCCCGCAAATGATACACAGAAAGTGGAGTCAGAGAGATAAGAGGAGAATCAGGAGAGCGCGGTGTCCTTGAGGCCGACAGAGCGGAGCATAGTGAGGAGCAGTTGATGGTCAACAGTGTCAAATGCTGCTGACAGATCTAGAAGAATAAGAAGAGAGAAGTCACCTTTGGATTTAGCCGTCAGGAGATCATTGGAGACTTTTGTGAGGGCCGTTTCAGTAGAATGTAGAGTGCGGAAACCAGATTGTAAGGGGTCAAGAAGAGAGTTAGCAGAGAGATAGTGGATTAAACGAGAATAGACCAAGCGCTCCAATATTTTGGAGATGAAGGGGAGGTTAGAGACAGGTCAAGAGGTTAAATATTTTAGTAATGTAAGTTGTGACAGCAGGAGACAGAGACTGGAGAAGGTGTGAGGGGAAAGGGTCACTACTGCAGGTCATAGGGTGAGAAGAAAGTAGCTGAGAGATTTCCTCTTCTCTAACAGATTCAAAAGATGAGAATGAACAGTCTGAAGTGCGGTTGGTGAGAGGATCAATGCCACCTGGGGATTGGGCAGTTATTTCCTGACGGATCATATCAATTTTGGAAATAAGTGGCCAGGTCATCTGCACTAATGTCTGTGAATGGCACCTGCACCTTAGTGTATAACTTAAAAGATACCTAAGTTTTCATCAAAGGTTAAAAGATCTGCAGGGTCATGCTGGGCAAACTGTTCTGTGGAAGTTTCTTAGTGGTGGTGTATTTTTTCTGCTGCTAATAGCCTCATTATGGTTACAACACATTTTGCATTTCTCTCTCTGGCAATTCATATTTATTGAAATACATATTGTATACACACATGGACAAAATTATGGTACCCTTAACCTAATATTTTGTTGCACAACCTTTTGAGGCAATCACTGCAATCAAACAATTCCTGTAACTGTCAATGAGACTTCTGCACCTCTCAACAGGTATTTTGGCCCACTCCTCATGAGCAAACTGCTCCAGACGGCATGTTTCAGCTCCTTCCAAAGATGCTCAATAGGATTTAGGTCAGGGCTCATAGAAGGCCACTTCAGAATAGTCCAATGTTTTCCTCTTAGCCATTCTTGGGTGTTTTTAGCTGTGTGTGTTTTTGACACTTTTTGACACTGGGCAGCACATTTCTCTCTAGAATCCCTTGATAGTCTTGAGATTTAATTGTACCCTGCACAGATTCAAGACACCCTGTGTCAGATGCAGCAAAGCAGCCCCAGAACATAATAGAGCCTCCTCCATGTTTCACAGTAGAGACAGTGTTCTTTTCAAGATACAGTGCTGGCCAAAAGTATTGGCACCCCTGTCAGATAATACTCCATTTCTTCCAGAAAATGATTGCAATCACAAATGCTTTGGTAATAATATCTTCATTTAATTTGTCTTCAATGGAAAACCACAAAAAGAATTGTCAAAAAGCCAAATTGGATATAATTCCACACCAAACATAAAAAAGGGGGTGGACAAAAGTATTGGCATGCTTTGAAAAATCATGTGATGCTTCTCTAATTTGTGTAATTAACAGCACCTGTTACTTACCTGTGGCACATAACAGGTGGTGGCAATAACTAAATCACACTTGCAGCCAGTTGAAATGGATTAAAGTTGACTCAACCTCTGTCCTGTGTCCTTGTGTGTACCACATTGAGCATGGAGAAAAGAAAGAAGACCAAAGAACTGTCTGAGGACTTGAGAAGCAAAATTGTGAGGAAGCATGAGCAATCTCAAGGCTACAAGTCCATCTCCAAAGACCTGAATGTTCCTGTGTCTACCATGTGCAGTGTCATCAAGAAGTTTAAAGCCCATGGCACTGTGGCTAACCTCCCTAGATGTGGACGGAAAAGAAAAATTGACGAGAGATTTCAACGAAAGATTGTGCGGATGGTGGCTAAAGAACCTCGACTAACATCCAAACAAGTTCTAGCTGCCCTGCAGTCCGAGGGTACAACAGTGTCAACCTGTACTATCCGTCGGCGTCTGAATGAAAAGGGACTCTATGGTAGGATACCCAGGAAGACCCCACTTCTGACCCAGAGACATAAAAAAGCCAGGCTGGAGTTTGCCAAAACTTACCTGAGAAAGCCAAAAACTTTTTGGAAGAATGTTCTCTGGTCAAATGAGACAAAAGTAGAGCTTTTTGGGAAAAGGCATCAACATAGAGTTTACAGGAAAAAAAAAGAGGCCTTCAAAGAAAAGAACACGGTCCCTACAGTCAAACATGGCGGAGGTTCCCTGATGTTTTGGGGTTGCTTTGCTGCCTCTGGCACTGGACTGCTTGACCGTGTGCATGGCATTATGAAGTCTGAAGACTACCAACAAATTTTGCAGCATAATGTAGGGCCCAGTGTGAGAAAGCTGGGTCTCCCTCAGAGGTCATGGGTCTTCCAGCAGGACAATGACCCAAAACACACTTCAAAAAGCACTAGAAAATGGTTTGAGAGAAAGCACTGGAGACTTCTAAAGTGGCCAGCAATGAGTCCAGACCTGAATCCCATAGAACACCTGTGGAGAGATCTCAAAATGGCAGTTTGGAGAAGGCACCCTTCAAATCTCAGGGACCTGGAGAAATTTGCCAAAGAAGAATGGTCTAAAATTCCAGCAGAGCATTGTAAGAAACTCATTGATGGTTACCGGAAGCGGTTGTTCGCAGTTATTTTGTCTAAAGGTTGTGCTACCAAGTATTAGGCTGAGGGTGCCAATACTTTTGTCCGGCCCATTTTTGGATTTTTGTGTAAAATGATCAATGATTTGACTTTTTTTTTCATTCTCTTTTGTGTTTTTTCATTGCAAGCAAAATAAATGAAGATATTATTACCAAAGCATTTGTGATTGCAATCATTTTCTGGAAGAAATTGAGTATTATCTGACAGAATTGCAGGGGTGCCAATACTTTTGGCCAGCACTGTATGCTTCATTTTTCCATCAAGGCTGATATGCCTTGCCAAAAATTTTGATTTTTGTCTCATCTGTCCAAAGGACATTCTCCCAGAAGCTTTGTGGCTTGTCAACATGTAGTTTGGCAAATTACTTTTGTCAGATTCAAGTTATTTCTGTGACCATTGTGTTTTTTTTTTTCATTAAACGAGGAGTACCAACAATTTTGTCCTTGTGTGTATAAAACAAAATAACACTGAAAAAAATAAGCAAAAAAACTACAAAAAAAAATAACACAGTAAGGAAGGATATAAAAAAAATAACCAACCTCAACTAAAAAGAGAACACGTAGAAGGGGGAATGTCACACACTGATGTGATACATAAATCAAAATACTAATGCAAGACAATACCAGTTAAAACATGTTTGCATAATAGACAATAATGCTAAATCAGTACTATGGTATAAAATATCAGACACAATGGTTATATCCTTCCATTATTAAATATGCCTGAATATAAATATTTATATTCATCAGAACCCCCCAAAATTCAAAGTATACAGTAATACATATAGTAAATAGATATAATAAATAAATAAACCACTGATGCTATTATCTCTTATCTCTTATATATATATATAAATGAGTTTCTGTCTGTCTGTCTGTTCTTTATGTGCGACCAAATGACTGGACCGATCCTCACCAAATTTGGCACACATGTACATCAGGTGTCCAGGAATATTTTAGACTGGGTCTTAGCTCTCTTGGACTTACCGTTCCTGAGATACAGTATTACCAAAAAATGACCAACATTAGCTAATACTGTACAAGCCTGCAAGTCTTTCACTCATATTCCAACTGCTATACACATGGTCACATGTCCCTTATCAGCCAATAAGAGCTCGCAGGCGCTTACTCTCCTCAGGCACACAGGTTTCCATAGCAACCAAGCTATTTATGACCTGTATTAGTCAATAGCAGTTCGCAGGTCCTTAAATATTCAGTCATATCACGTGTATCAGCCAATAGAAGTTCACATTTCATTTACCAGGTTTCCATACAACACAGCCATAAATAGACTGCACTTATACTGGACTGCCATACCATATGCCACTGGACTCAGTGGCGTAACTAGGAATGGCTGGGCCCCAAGGCGAACATTTGACATGGGACCCCCCCCCCCCCCGGCAACCGCCCCCCACCCGCACAAACTGCATTCCTGCACACAGTATTCTGTCCCATAGTGGCCCCTGCACACAGTATCATAGTGGCCCCTTCATATAGTATTATGCGCACTCCCCGCTACCTCTTCAATGTTGGACGCATAATGACGTCGGACTGGCCCACCGACGTCTGGGACGTCACCAAGGAGGCCCGAAACCTGCTGAAAAGACCCCAGAGTATAATGATAACAGTGTTTGTGGGGTTCATGGCCCGCAGGCCTTACTTACTGATCCCCGCTCCTGATCACAGCTGCCTCTGCAGAAGATGAAGCGCAGGTGGCCATGAGCAGGAGCAGGGATTGGTAAGCAAATAGGGCCCATTACCTGCTGGTGTTACACCAGCAGGCAGGTAATGGCCTAGTAAAAAAAAAAAAAAACATCAGGGGCCCGCCGGGACCCCTAATGTCCCGGGCCCTGTGGCAGCCGCTACCACTGCTACCCTGGTATTTACGCCACTGACTGGACGGCCATACTGGATTTCAGCATTCTTATAAATTGAAACGTTTTTAAACTACTCATGCCCCCTGCAGCAAAACGCATGGCTGCTGCTCGAGCTAATGAAAACTCTCAGAAGACCCAAGCCTGTCTCTAATCTGACAAGATATGTCACAGACAACAGCGAGCTGCTGAAACAACCCAGCAGACCCAAGCCCGTCTCCAATCTGACAAGGCATTGTCAGCCACATGCACATAGCTGCACTCCATGTTTCCATAACAACCCAGCCATTTTTCTTCACTGCTGTTGGTCAGCTTTAAAGGGGCAGGGCGCTGTGGATGACACTGTTACACAAGGTCACATACACACAGTTTTACTCCAAGTTTTCCATAACAACTGATCGCAGGTCTTTCACTGATATCCAAACTGAGATGCACATGATCACATGACGCTTATGGACCAATGGAAATTCGCAGGTGCTTCAGTCTTGACATACACACAGCTTTACACCAGGTTTCCATAGCAACCAATCTATTTATGACCTGTATGAGTCAACAGCAGTTCGCAGGTGTTTAAATATTCAGTCATATGACGTGTATCAGCCAATATAAGTTCACATTTCAGTTACCAGGTTTCCATAGCAACACAGCCATAAATAGACTGCACTTATACTGGACTGCCATACTGGATGTCAAGTGCAAAACTGGCCAATTCTTATGGGGTCACTACACAAAAAAAAAATGAAATATACCCGTGCGAAGCCGGGTCCTTCTGCTAGTATACAATAAATAGGGCCCCTAATCCATAGCAGGATATAAAGGAATAATAAGGGCAAAGTAGTGCAAAGATAATGCCAACTAAATTGTACTAATTACACCTATATATAGGGAAACTGCTGTTGTTTCCATAGGTATAATTGACATGCTGTGATTTCCAAAAATGTGACGGTTTTGGAAATCGCAGCATTTCTGCTACACATATTTTTCTGCAATGTGTGGATGGGATTCACTATTCGTGGCCAAACTGCTGTGTTTACGCCATATGGGGCCCTGGCCTTAAAGAGAGGTTTATGCTGGAGCTGAAACATTACATGTGTGTAGACAATATGTGATGATTAACGCATAAGAAAAATTGTTAAAGAAAAAAATGGTTCAGTTTAATTTTTGTACCTTCCTTTTTTTTCCTCTGACAATTTTTATTGCTTTATAAATGATTTTAGTGTCCAATCCTTAAGATTTCTTTTAACAATGCGAAATAACTGTTTTCTATTGTGTCATACATTCATCTGTGTTGGGAATTCCTCTTTTTATCTCTGCAGGGAACAGCTAGCATAATTAGCATATAAATAAGCTGGATAAGTCTCTGGTACTCTTAAAGCTTGAAATATATTCCCTCTGGGCATTGTAAAAAGAACAATGTTGAAAATAATTCACCCTGCCACTAATATTACTGGTCCTACTTTGTGTTTCAATTATCCTTGCAGGCTGATTATGCATTCTGTTAATTTCTCTAATTTAAAGGAACATAGACGATTAATAACTCCATAGCTCCATGTTGTCAAGGAAATTGTCTAGGACATTAAGTACTCAAACTGAGAAATATTTGTTACTTATCATTACACTTCCTACTATTTTAGCATTAAATAGGCATTTCCAATGCATTTCCATGCAAAGGTGGCTCAGTGGTTATGACTGTTGCCTTGCTGGGGTCCTAGGTTCGATTCCAACCAAGGACAACATCTTTGTAGATTGTTTGTTTTCCCCATGTTTGCCTGGGTTTCCTCTGGGTACTCTGGTTTCCTCCCACATGGCAAAAAATATTGATAACTAAATCGACTATCCATAAAAAAAAAAACCAGAAACAAAACACCTGACCCTTGTGAGTGTTGGGGTGTGTGCCTGTAGGCAGCCACTAACTCCCTGACTCCTCAATGCTCCCTGTACTTTGAGACCCTTGTGTGAGAAAAGCTCATTACAAATGTTTGTCATTGTTATTACTAAACACCTTGTATACCTAATAAATATACAATTTCAATCTGTGAACAGCAACATCTAAGGACCAATCATGGTCTCCTAAAAAATGTAGACCATTGTTTACATATATCACTTTGTTATCTTTGTTATGATCAACCAATACTGTTACCTAAACTACAGTATTTACATTTTAGTGAAAGGCTCAATAAATCTGCCCTAACAAACTGCCTTGTCAAGACCCACGAGGTGTTTCATTTATTTTAATAATACAATACATAATGAAAAAGTGAAATAATTAATAATGAAACAAGCCCTATATGGTGGCTAATATATCTGTTTTTAACTTTTATTCTAACTTCAAATGAAGTGTGTTGAAATATGAAATATTTTGTAAAATTCTGAGAAACTACTGAGATGAGTTTTTTCAAATATAAATAGAATTTGACATAAGATAGAAATGACTAATGTTTAAACTAAGGCTTTTTCCTCTGTTACTTTCAGTTTTAACATGATGGACACTCCACAGACCCCATTATAGTCAATGGGGTCTGATGGACTCTGTGTTTCAACTATTTTAGTGGTCTGCCTCTTATTTATTCCAACGGACCAGAACAATGGAGAGGTGGCGCTAGTAGCGTCACTGACCTAAAAAAGACATATTAGTAAATATAGTGATATAATAGGAAAAATTTAGTGTCAATGTTAGTTAAGAGGATCTGTCTGTCACAGACTATATGCTGCATGTTAATTGATTTGGCTCCCTTTGCTGATTGATCCAAAAAAAGGTGTCATAGATTCATCTTGGTCAACCCTGCACTGAATAACACATAGCACATGTTCTCTTGCAGCAACCCAAATGGGAGTATAAGTTCCAATACAATGGATCCAGTCACACCTACTTGCCTCTTTCAATTCGAATATCTGATTCATTCAATTAAATACCTAATAAATATCCTAATTTGAAGATGTTTGATGTCCTAGTCGATCAATTTTAACTCCTTAAAGGGAATTGCCAGGAATTTTATATTTATGGGGCCTACAGGCAGCCTACGCACAAATCACCAGTCCGAGATAACTTCTGATGCCATACTATATACTGCACAGAGCTGGAAGCAGATGGTTCTGTTCCCTGTATAGTGGCTAGTTGCCGTAACTACAGCTCAGTTCCCATTGATGTCAACTAAAGCTAAGATGTTTGAACTGTTATTTTTTTTTCGCAGAACAACAAATAAGCTGGTACTGCAAGTTATGACTTTTCAAAGGCAGGGAGGAAAATACTAAAACATAAAAACAGAATCACCATATCCATAGTACATGTAAAATGCAATATTTCCTTAATAATATGCTGAATTTAGCCGCAAGTGCTAAGGTACACTACCAACAGGTGTGTAAGTTGAAGCTGCATAGTCTCAGTGTAAAACAAGTAATGGGTCCCCAACTTACCATGTGCTATATAAAATACTGGTGTTTTCTTATGTTATAGAGGAGTGTTTGGGTCGCCTGAGGCTCCAAGATCCAGTAGCGATTGCTAGCTTTGCATTGCATCTAACTATGCCCAGACCACCAAGGATTAATCCCTTTATATTTCTGTATTAAATAATTAGTAGTTATTTACATCATATTTTGGCTCCTTTAAAGCGTCAGATTGTATAACACATTTTAAAACCTGAAAAAAATGTATTGATTGATATCCCCCAGATATCATGTGTAAAGGGTTGACTCTGCTCTGACAAGGCCTTTACCAAAGTTTTTGCACTTCTACTGCAAACATCCCCTAATGTGCATTCTTTCCAGTTTCTTAATGCATTATGGTACTGTAATTAGATTATGTATTGTTAATGCAACAAGACCAGATGTTACACTGATATGAAGAAAAAAAAAACATCTGCAATTAATCTTTGGGAACTGAACTTTATAACTTTGGAAATGATCCACTTAAAACAACTAGATAATGTTGGATTAAAGGACTTCAGTACTTAGAAAGTTGTCAAACAAGAATCTAAAGATTCCATTTGTTTTGAGATTTAAAGTTTGGTAACATCTGGTTGCTTATTTCTTAATAAAATGTTGGAGTCCCAAACAGTCTCTTATAACAACTCAAAGGTTACATTGGAAAACTATGTCATAGAAGACAGCACAAGTTTAATTTAAAAAGGTACAAAATACAGTAAGTGTGAAGACAAGGCAAGATGATGTTATTTGATAGTTTTACTTCATATCAAGCTTTTGGTTTATTTTAAACATAAAACATAGATGTATCTACACTATATTTGTCACATACAGTGGGGAAAAAAATATTTAGTCAGCCACCAATTGTGCAAGTTCTCCCAATTAAAAAGATGAGGCCGGCCTGTAATTGTCATCATAGGTAGACCTCAACTATGAGAGACAAAATGAGAAAACATATCTAGAAAATCACATTGTCTGATTTTTAAAGAATTTATTTGCAAATTATGGTGGAAAATAAGTATTTGGTCACCTACAAACAAGCAAGATTTCTGGCTCACACAGACCTGTAACTTCTTCTTTAAGAGGCTCCTCTGTCCTCCACTCATTACCTGTAGTAATGGCACCTGTTTGAAATTGTTATCAGTATAAAAGACACCTGTCCACAACCTCAAACAGTCACACTCCAAACTCCACTATGGTGAAGACCAAAGAGCTCTGGAAGGACACCAGAAACAAAATTGTAGACCTGCACCAGGCTGGGAAGACTGAATCTGCAATAGGCAAGCAGCTTGGCGTGAAGAAATCAACTGTGGGAGGAATAATTAGAAAATGTAAGACATACAAGACCACTGATCTCCCTCGATCAGGGGCTCCATGCAAGATCTCACCCCGTGGGGTCAAAATGATCACAAGAATGGTGAGCAAAAATCCCAGAACCACACGGGGGGACCTAGTGAATAACCTGCAGAAAGCTGGGACTAACGTAACAAAGGCTACCGTCAGTAACACACTACGCCGCCAGGGACTCAGATCCTACAGTGCCAGACGTGTCCCCCTGCTTAAGCCAGTACATATCCAGGCCCGTCTGAAGTTTGCTAGAGAGCATTTGGATGTTCCAGAAGAGTATTGGGAGAATGTCATATGATCAGATGAAACCAAAGTAGAACTGTTTGGTAGAAACACAACTCGTCGTGTTTGGAGGAGAGTGAATGCTGACTTGCATCCAAAGAACATCATACCTACTGTGAAGCATGTGGGTGGCAACATCATGCTTTGGGGCTGTTTCTCTGCAAAGGGACCAGGACGACTGATCCGTGTACATGAAAGAATGAATGGGGCCATATATCGTGAGATTCTGAGTGCAAACCTCCTTCCATCAGCAAGGGCATTGAAGATGAAACGTGGCTGGGTCTTTCAGCATGACAATGATCCCAAGAACACCGCCAAGGCAATGAAGGAGTGGCTTCGTAAGAAGCATTTCAAGGTCCTGGAGTGGCCTAGCCAGTCTCCAGATCTCAACCCCATAGAAAACCTTTGGAGGGAGTTGAAAGTCCGTGTTGCCCAGCGACAGCCCCAAAACATCCCTGCTCTAGAAGAGAGCTGCATGGAGGAATGGGCCAACATACCAGCAACAGTGTGTGCCAATCTTGTGAAGACTTACAGAAAACGTTTGACCTCTGTCATTGCCATCAAAGGATATATAACAAAGTATTGAGATGAACTTTGTTATTGACCAAATACTTATTTTCCAACATAATTTGCAAATAAATTCTTTAAAAATCAGACAATGTGATTTTCTGGATTTGTTTTCTCATTTTGTCTCTCATAGTTGAGGTCTACCTATGATGTCAATTACAGGCATCTCTGATCTTTTTAAGTGGGAGAACTTGCACAATTGGTGGCTCACTAAATACTTTCTCCCCCACTGTATGAAGCATTCATCTCTTCATTGTTTTGTAAGCAATGGGAAGAAACTTTAGAACATGGTTGATTATAATACACATTTCATACATATCCTAACTACTGGTCTTGTTGACAATATGATCAACTGTGTGATATACAAAGTATTATAAAAAACTTTGTTTAATCTCCATATACTGATGTAGGTATATTTAAGGCAAAATAGATTATGTATATCAAGTGTCTTTTGGTTATGTATTTTTGGTCTACATGCAGTCACTTAGTGTTTTAATTGTCATAATGTTGGTACATTCAACACAGAAAACTGTATTGAATAACATACTTAGAAATTTTTGTTTCTATTGCTATAAATAGTATCTTGGCTTATAAGTATTAGTTGGAGTTTAACATACTATCAGTGAATTCTCATTCTGTTATGAGTCATTAGATTTTTTTTTCCCATTCACACCTACTAAGAAAATATAAAAGGCATTTGTATACAGGGTAGAATGGAAAATAATTTTACATTTCCTAATTAGGTTGTGCATGATAAACAGTAGAGGAAAGTTGATATGAATACTTATGGAAAAATAGTAATAATAAATAATAAAACAAACAACTGTGATACCAAGTATCAGATTATGACCATTTTAACAATTGTTTTAGATTTAAGGAATACAGTGAGGAATGTAATTTAAGAAAGTCTAGCTGCATGCTTCAATTATTATTATTAATACTATAGAACACCACAGAAGCTTTAGAAGAATAAATAAATAATACATTGAATATTTTAGACATATATATATATATAAATATTTAAAACATCTTTATATATTAAAACGTATACATTTTATATTCAAGTCATTTCTTCACACCTCTAGGAATAACTAAATGTCAAAGAAACATTTTATTTTACTAAAAGTGTAGGCAGAAAACCTATACAGTATTATCATTATGCCAGTACCTATTGTACTACTAATACTATAGTACCAGAAAATATACAATAAATAAACATCGGCAAGTCCTCTTCGGTCAGTTTTTCATACCATGCCTTCATATTACCATCCAACTCCAATTTTCAACTAGGTTGTCACTTCCTATGTGTATTTTATAAAAGTTGTTAAAGAGTATCTCTCCTGTCTTAGAGCAGCATATTAAGGGTACAAGCCTGCTTTACTATTAGCCCACACAGTAAAAAAAATATTGTACTATTTTTCTGATAGCACCAGAGTCCACTGTATACATAAAATGAGTGATCCCACAGTCTATCCATCTCCTTCCACCGCCTTTCATCCTCATTTCCTCACCAGTGACTGATGGTTGCATGTAAACATAAATACATCAGTTCCCAGTGAGGGGGAAAAAAGGCAGGGACAGGCAGGAAGAAAAATACCATCATACTGTATATGTACACTGTGATCTTTCTTCACTGCTATAAACTGAACACAAAACTTTAGGGTTCGTCAACTTTGAACCGGAAGTGAAATTATTATACTCTGGGCTTTCTTCAGACCCCACAGTATAATAGATGGAGGCTCGGGGAAGGTATAAAAAATAACAGCTATACTCACCTTCCCTCACCTATTCTAGGCCTCCTTGCGGCGTCTGGCACTGTCCCTGTGTCCTCTTCTGGCCTCTCCCGGCCTCCTGGGTGACATCATATGCACTTTGGATAAAACTTTGGAATCAAAAAATTATCTCTACCAGCATCTTATATTAAAATGGAAAAATCTTTGTTGGAGCCTAAAACACCATGTATCAGTCTAGGAACTGATACGTAGTGTTTTTGACTTCAATAAAAAATTTTTTTCATTTTCTATGTGTATTTTATAAAAGCTGTTAAAAGGATATGCCACCATACTATGCTGCCCGGTGTTCAAAGCAGTATATTATGGATATAGTTCTGCTATACTATTAACCCATACAGTACAAAAAAAAATATTGTGACATTTGTCTAATAGCGCTAGAGTCCACGTATTGGCTACAATAAAGATTTCTTTTACATCTTTCTACAAGATACAGTCATATGAAAAAGTTTGGGCACCCCTATTAATCTTAATCATTTTTAGTTCTAAATATTTGGGTGTTTGCAACAGCCATTTCAATTTGATATATCTAATAACTGATGGACACAGTAATATTTCAGGATTGAAATGAGGTTTATTGTACTAACAGAAAATGTGCAATATGCATTAAACCAAAATTTGACCGGTGCAAAAATTTGGGTACCCTTATCATTTTATTGATTTGAATACTCCTAACTACTTTTTACTAACTTACTGAAGCACAAAATTGGTTTTGTAACCTCACTGAGCTTTGAACTTCATAGCCAGGGGTATCCAATCATGAGAAAAGGTATTTAAGGTGGCCAATTGCAAGTTGTTCTCCTATTTGAATCTCCTCTGAAGAGTGGCATCATGGGCTCCTCAAAACAACTCTCAAATGATCTGAAAACAAAGATTGTTCAACATAGTTGTTCAGGGGAAGGATACAAAAAGTTGTCTCAGAGATTTAACCTGTCAGTTTCCACTGTGAGGAACATAGTAAGGAAATGGAAGACCACAGGGACAGTTCTTGTTAAGCCCAGAAGTGGCAGGCCAAGAAAAATATCAGAAAGGCAGAGAAGAAGAATGGTGAGAACAGTCAAGGACAATCCACAGACCACCTCCAAAGAGCTGCAGCATCATCTTGCTGCAGATGGTGTCACTGTGCATCGGTCAACAATACAGCACACTTTGCACAAGGAGAAGCTGTATGGGAGAGTGATGCGAAAGAAGCCGTTTCTGAAAGCACGCCACAAACAGAGTCGCCTGAGGTATGCAAAAGCACATTTGGACAAGCCAGCTTCATTTTGGAAGAAGGTCCTGTGGACTGATGAAACAAAGATTGAGTTGTTTGGTCATACAAAAAGGCGTTATGCATGGCGTCAAAAAAACACAGCATTCCAAGAAAAACACTTGCTACCCACTGTAAAATTTGGTGGAGGTTCCATCATGCTTTGGGGCTGTGTGGCCAATGCCGGCACCGGGAATCTTGTTAAAGTTGAGGGTCGCATGGATTCAACTCAGTATCAGCAGATTCTTGAGAATAATGTACAAGAATCAGTGACGAATTTGAAGTTACGCCGGGGATGGATATTTCAGCAAGACAATGATCCAAAACACAGCTCCAAATCTACTCAGGCATTCATGCAGAGGAACAATTACAATGTTCTGGAATGGCCATCCCAGTCCCCAGACCTGAATATCATTGAACATCTGTGGGATAATTTGAAGCGGGCTGTCCATGCTCGGCGACCATCAAACTTAACTGAACTGGAATTGTTTTGTAAAGAGGAATGGTCAAAAATACCTTCATCCAGGATCCAGGAACTGATTAAAAGCTACAGGAAGCGACTAGAGGCTGTTATTTTTGCAAAAGGAGGATCTACTAAATATTAATGTCACTTTTCTGTTGAGGTGCCCATACTTTTGCACCGGTCAAATTTTGGTTTAATGCATATTGCACATTTTCTGTTAGTACAATAAACCTCATTTCAATCCTGAAATATTACTGTGTCCATCAGTTATTAGATATATCAAATTGAAATGACTGTTGCAAACACCCAAATATTTAGAACTAAAAATGATTAAGATTAATAGGGGTGCCCAAACTTTTTCATATGACTGTATACTTTTTTGACTTATCTATGAATGTAGTTAGTATGGAGGAATAGCAATATCTGATCAAATTTCAAAAATAGAATCTCAAAAAAATATTTTGATAGCGTTGATAACAGTAGAACAGGAGATCAATATTAAAACAGTTAGTATTTCAAGAGAACCCATCACTAAGACAAACCTTTAAAATAAAGACATTAGCATTATACCTTTGTTTTAAATACACTCACTAAATCTTACCCCAAAGTGTTACCCCAAAACACTTTCATGGAATATGACATGACAGCAGATAACACTAGCTCCTTCTTAGACAGTGAACAGTTTGGAAAAGGATCATGTAATGTAGTCTGTTATGGGGAAATAAGATACATGATACCACAAATCCAAGTTCTTTCTTTGCAGTTCTATAAATTTTCTTCTCTGTGATTCTATGATATCACACTGATGTTTTTGAGGATATTTATAATGTTGGATATTTAACAGCTTCAGCACCGCCCGTTTACTTTATATGTCTGTGTGGTCTACTCTTAACCTTGCAAGGATGTATATATACAGTAAGTCCTTGCAGAGTGAAGCAGCTGGGTGGTTGTTACTACAGCCAGACCTCTTATAGGGAAGGCAGGGATGGTTTATTACCATTCCTGACTTCCTTGAACAATGTGTACACATTGCTCTATGTGCACTGTGTACACAGCTATGGGAGCTACTGTGATGTGGCTCCACTTACGGCCCCACAGTCACATGAACAAAAGGAACCAGGAACTGGAAGAGCTATTTGGTCCTAGAGGATCCAGATCAGCTCTGTAGTAAGAGCTGTATTCCTCCTGTAACCGAGGCTAATGTATCAGCCCCAGTTATAATGAGAAGTCAGCAAAAAAATAAATAAATAAAAGGAAAGTTAAAATGCCACCAAAAGGTCTATTATGATCTGATGGGAAAATATAAAAAACAAAAAACGTCGCTACAACGCCCACATCACAGGTTCTAACCCCGTCCCTGACAAAACAACCATAGTCACCTACATAAAAATTACAATAATGGAGAGGGAAAACTATTTAAGGATAAGAACTCACGTAATGAGCCGCAGTGAAAAAGCGCTGTGGGAAAAACTGTGTCAGAAACGCATTGCGGTTTCTCCTGCAGCGCTTTTCACAGAAAGTTTGCAGGGTTTTTCTCTGTGGACTTTCTGCTTCAATTATACCTATACAGAAACCGCCAGTGTTTCCGTACAAACAAAGCGAACAGTTTTGGAAAATCTCAGCATTTCCACAGTGGGTATTTTTCTGCAATGTGTGGATGGGATTTGCTAGAAAGTAAAACAGACTAAAATTTTTTTTTTTTAGTAGCACTTTGCGTTATTAAAAAAACACATATAAAATGTGAAAAACAAACAAATTTCTTCTCCTTTTTTGTTTACATTTTCTCCGATATAAAAATAAAAAAAAAATATGGAAGAATTAAAAACAACATAAAATAAAGCCCTATTTATCACCAATAAAAAATGCAAACATTATTTGAGTAACCCAAAGGAAAATTGTTATAGCCCTCAAAACTGCATGTATGATAAAACCCCAAACCAAGGAACCAAGGAAAATGGCCCTGTCCTAAAATGGTTATGGAGCTTTTCTCAATATCTTAAAAGAAAATAAACAAAATGGCTATACTTGCAATTTACATTCCTCAATATGTTTATTCTATCAATATCCACAATTTCCACTTGTTGTTTTCCTTCCTTGCACAATGATGTGATGTCGCAGAGATGTCATGTCACACAGTCACAGCAGCCAATTGAAGCCTGTTGGCTGCCACATTCACATAACATCTGGTTTAGTAGATACAACACAACAAATGTCTTCCAATTAAAGTTTATCTATGACAAACTTTATATGTGGTGGTGATGGTTATTTAATATGCATGGGCATGATCAATGCAATTAACTAGTTTTAGAACAAAAGCAAACTTATACCTGGAAATTTCTAATAGACCTTTATATACATTGATTAAGCTGAAAGTAACATTATTATATGTGACACAGAGGAAATAGATCATCAAGCCTTGCACATAGCTGCCATACTTATGATAAATTTAGACAGCAATGCCTTCTAGAATTTTACAGCAACACTAAAGTACATAAACCAGAGATAAATGCATAATTCAGAAACCATGCAAATATCTAAAATTTAATTTCCTATTACATATTTAGATTTGCAAATTTAGAAATTAACTTTGTTGCTGTCCAGCAAAATGCTTCCATTGATTTCAAGGAAACGTCAATGTCAAGTCTAGTCCCTATGTAATGGAATCCCAGTGTTCTCACTTGTTCGTCTCTCTGGCATGGATCTGTCATGTTCAAACACCTGAAAATAGAAACAAGTTTAAATGTCACATATTCTTCTGTGCATAATGAAGAGTACTGACATTGGTAAAGATATTTAATACAGTGTTAAAGGAAAAACTTTTTGTATGAACGATGACATGTCATACAAATAAAGCAAACACACTCCAAGAATTACATCCAGGAAGAGGATCACTTAGTAATAGAGTCTCTATTTACACCAGGGGTGTCCTGAGGAATTACAATTATGACCTAGAAATGCAGGGATCTAATCTAAAGTGTACAGTACTTCCATGAAGGAAATAAAGATCCGAAATAATGGACTGGGCAGATTACTTGGATGCACTGTACATGAAGGCCCTCAGCAGGCTCTACCTGCTTAGGAGCCTGAGAACCTTTGGAATCCGGGGGGCACTTCTAAGGTCCTTTTTCAACTCGGTAGTGGCATCAGCCATCTTCTTCGGAATGGCCTGCTGGGGGAGTAGCATATCAACCAAGGATAGGAATAGACTCAACAAGCTGATTAGAAGGGCCAACTCTGTCCTTGGGAGTCCCCTGGACCCAGTGCAGGTGGTGGGTGACAAAAGGATACTATCCGTGGTGAGCTCCATGTGGGAGAATAACTCCCATCCCATGCATGAGACTGTGATAGCACTGGGCAGTACTGTCAGTGACCGAATACTTCACCCTAAGTGTGAGAAGGAGCGCTATCGGAAGTCTTTCCTTCCCACTGCGGTCAGGCTGTACAACCAACACCAAACTAAGCGGAAATTTTTGTTTTTTACCTGTACCTTTTTATCTGTACCTACTATCACTGTAATGCTTCTACCTTGGAGCTTTTGTATTTGTATTATCTATGTTGCTGTAACACACTGAATTTCCCCATGGTGGGACTATTAAAAGATCATCTTATCTTATCTTATCTTATCTATTATCTTAATACTCACAGCCTGCAATAAGGCCCATGCTGTGCATAAGAAGTACATGGCTGGTTGGCCAAAAATGTAAATACATATTTACCAGCACAAATCAAGAGCATTTGACATGTTGAAAAAGATTAGCTTTGTGGCATATGTAAGCATGGGGTTAGAGGGGGTTTTACCCTCCTGTCTCATTGGCTTTCCACTTCCTGGTTTTGATTTGTAAAGTGCTGCGTTATGTAAATAAAATAATAATAATAATAATAAAAAAAAAATTATTATTATTATTATTATTATTATTATTATTATTTGAGCTCAAGCCGGCAGTGTGCATGTTTGTTCTAAATTGCAGTTATCTCTGGGTTTACATACAGATATAACAGTGGCATTGCTCAAGTATAATTCTACCCCTATTAGGGCTCAGCAGCTGAGAGAGAGAAAGAAGTCAGTAGAGCTGGAAGGGAATAGGGACTGAGTCATCAGCACAACCATTAGAGCTAGATAAAGAGAGGTCATCTGAAACCTAGCCAATGAACTGGAAGGAAGGATAATGAGCAGTATCTGGCAAATGGAGCAAGATAGACATCTCATATTGAGTAAAACACATCATTTAGCTTAAAGGGAATGTCTGAGGATTTAAATTTACCTGACTTCCTCCGGTGGTTTCTTCATGCTGCACTCTGGGTCACATGATCGGAACCAGCCCCTGATCCCAAGGTCATTCTGCCCCCTCTCTCCTCTCCTGATTTCACAGGTAATTGCCTTGCAGAAGAGGAGAGGGTGGAAAGAACCAGAATGACCAGAACCCCCGAATACAGCTGCACTTTGGCTATCTCTGGCACTCCTGACCAATGGTGCCTGACCAATGATCCAATCAAAATGGGAGACATAAGTCCCTCGTTGTCCTGATTACTGTAGGTCTAAGCTGTTACACCCCCCCCCCCCCCACTGATCTACAAGTTATCCCGTATTCTGTGGATAGGGAATAACGTGCTTTGTGGGAAATCCCTTTTAATAAAGTATACCACAGAAATGTTCAGAAAACCCCTCCCTACACAATAGCAGATAAAAAGTGAAATGGCAATTACACCTTGACACCTAATGTCTGACAGAATAGGATGTTTAATCTATTATTAGTTCTATGTAGAAGAATCTACATCAGTAGATAATTATGTGTGCAATATACAGCAGTACATTCTAACAGCAACTGTTACCATATGTCTCTTTTGCTATTGCTATTTTAAAAACCTGTTCACATACAAATCTGCAAATGATACATCAAACATTATTTTGGCCACATAGTAATCAAAAGAAAGAATATCAATTTTCATATATATGGTTGTGATGATCTCTTTTGTTCTGTATGCCATACCATGGTATTCTATAATTTATTATATTATAATTTGCTTGGAAAATTAAAGTAATAAACTCCAATGTGTTGTTAGTCTGAGTACTGGCTGTGATTGTCACAGTGGGTGGTTGTAAACTTGGAGGAAAAAAGTATTGTCAAAACCATATGCAGACAACATAAATGCTATTTACTAAAGCCTATTATCAAAGTAGTATTTTTAGACACAGCACTACGTTTAAAAATTCACCCCATGTGATAGAAACTATAGTTAGTGTCACTGTAGTCTGAAGAGTCTCTGTTATTTTCATTGTAAATCGCCCTATATACATCTATATAGTGTGTGTATACTGTGTGTGTATGCATATATATATATATATATATATATATATATATACAGTACAGACCAAAAGTTTGGTCACACCTTCTCATTCCAAGAGTTTTCTGTATTGTCATGACCATAAAAATTGTAGATTCACACTGAAGGCATCAAAACTATGAATTAACACATGTGGAATTATATACAAAAATGTGTGAAACAACTGAAAATATGTCTTATATTCTAGGTTCTTCAAAGTAGCCACCTTTTGCTTTGATTACTGCTTTGCACACTCTTGGCATTCTCTTGATGAGCTTCAAGAGGTAGTCACCTGAAATGGTCTTCCAATAGTCTTGAAGGAGTTCCCAGAGATGCTTAGCACTTGTTGGCTCTTTTGCCTTCACTCTGCGGTCCAGCTCACCCCAAACCATCTTGATTGGGTTCAGGTCTGGTGACTGTGGAGGCCAGGTCATCTGGCGTAGCACCCCATCACTCTCCTTCTTGGTCAAATAGCCCTTACACAGTCTGGAAGTGTGTTTGGGGTCATTGTTCTGTTGAAAAATAAATGATGGTCCAACTAAACGCAAATCGGATGGAATAGCATGCCGCTGCAAGATGCTGTGGTAACCATGCTGGTTCAGTATTCCTTCAATTTTGAATAAATCCCCAACAGCGTCACCAGCAAAGCACCCCCACACCATCACACCTCCTCCTCCATGCTTCACGGTGGGAACCAGGCATGTAGAGTCCATTCATTCACCTTTTCTGCGTCGCACAAAGACATGGTGGTTGGAACCAAAGATCTCAAATTTGGACTCATCAGACCAAAGCACAGATTTCCACAGGTCTAATGTCCATTCCTTGTGTTCTTTAGCCCAAACAAGTCTCTTCTGCTTGTTGCCTGTCCTTAGCAGTGGTTTCCTAGCAGCTATTTTACCATGAAGGCCTGCTACACACAGTCTCCTCTTAACAGTTGTTGTAGAGATGTGTCTGCTGCTAGAACTCTGTGTGGCATTGACCTGGTCTCTAATCTGAGCTGCTGTTAACCTGCGATTTCTGAGGCTGGTGACTCGGATGAACTTATCCTCCGCAGCAGAGGTGACTCTTGGTTTTCCTTTCCTGGGGCGGTCCTCATTTGAGCCAGTTTCTTTGTAGCACTTGATGGTTTTGGCCACTGCACTTGGGGACACTTTCAAAGTTTTCCCAATTTTTCGGACTGACTGACCTTCATTTCTTAAAGTAATGATGGCCACTCGTTTTTCTTTACTTAGCTGCTTTTTTCTTGCCATAATACAAATTCTAACACTCCATTCAGTAGGACTATTAGCTGTGTATCCACCTGACTTCTGAACAACACAACTGATGGTCCCAACCCCATTTATAAGGCAAGAAATCCCACTTATTAAACCTGACAGGGCACACCTGTGAAGTGAAAACCATTTCAAGTGACTACCTCTTGAAGCTCATCAAGAGAATGCCAAGAGTGTGCAAAGCAGTAATCAAAGCAAAAGGTGGCTACTTTGAAGAACCTAGAATATAAGACATATTTCCAGTTGTTTCACACTTTTTTTGTTAAGTATATAATTCCACATGTGTTAATTCATAATTTTGATGCCTTCAGTGTGAATCTACAATTTTTATAGTCATGAAAATACAGAAAACTCTTGGAATGAGAAGATGTGTCCAAACTTTTGGTCTGTACTGTATATATATATAAACCAGATATATTACACATACATATAACAGTGAGAGAATGGAAGAAAAAAATAGAAAGACAGCAGATGTTTCTACCTCTGTGTGCAGCTTGTTAACCTCTTTTCACCACTGTGAATTTTAAATTTTTTTGTTGTTTTCCTCTCTGCCTTCAAAAATCCATAACTTGTTTTATATTTTTCACATAGCCATCTGAGGGGTTGTTTTTTTGTAGAATAAATTGCACTTCCTATTGGTACCATTAAATATCCCATACAATATACTGGGAAGCCAGAAAAAACGTCTAAAGGAACTCACTGCACATCAGTATGATCATGGAAATACCAAATTTATATAATATGTTTTCATACCTAAAAAAGTTAAAACTTTTTTCAAAACACAATTTTCGTACCCCTTAACTTTTTTTTTATACTTTTGTCTACAGGGCTGTATAGGGCTCCTTTTTGTGGGATGAGCTAATGTTTTATTGGTACCATTATGGGGAACATACGACTTTATAGTCAATTTTTTCCCAATATGGAGTTGATACTTTCATATTTTGATAGTTTGGGCATTTTAAGATGTGTTGACTAATATTTTTAAATAAGTTATCCACTTTCTAATATTGATGACCTATGCTTAGTCGGGGGGTCGAACACTTCAGACTCCTGCAGGTGAGTAACTTTGTACAGGATGTAAACATCATACGGAGCTGCACTGTCCCCAAGCAGCTGATCTGTTCCGTTCCAGGTGCCAGACCGCCTTAGCTTTAACATTAGGCTAAGGCTAGGCTCCACATTGCAGAAACAGCGTTTTTGCTTGCTGCAGAAATGCAGCAGAAAAAAAATTTGTGTTTTACAGTGACAGCTAAGTGAATGAGATTCTAGTCAGAAAATGGTGACCCCAGGAAAATCGTTCATTTTCAAAAAATGATTTTTTTTAGTAAACACAGTAAAACATAATAAAACCAATATAAATATGGTATTGTCATAATCGTAATGACCCACCAGACAACGTTGCCATGTCATTTTTAATGCACATGGCAACTACAGAGTGAACTCTGTAAACAAAATGCAAAAAATAATGATAGAATTGTGGGGTTTTTCATTTGGATCCCCAAACGTTAATAAAAGATAATCAAAACATTATATTTACCCCAAAATGGTGCCAAATGAAGGTACATGTGCATCTCAATAAATTAGAATATTTTTGAAACGTTCATTCATTTCAGTAAGTCAGTAATACAATTCATAGTCAGCGTCTTCCATGACTGTGTGTCCTACTGAACCAGACTGTGGGACCATTTAAAGGCTTAGGAAACCTTGGCAGGTGACACACTGAATTTACAATACTGAACTTTTTTACAATATTCTAATTCTGCGTTTTTATTAGCTATAATCCATAATCAACATTTACAGAAATAAAACACTTGAAATAGAACACTTTGTGTGTAAAGAATCTAGAAAATATAGGAGGTCAATTTTTTAATTCAATTACTGAAAAAATAAACGTTTCAAAGATATTCTAATTTATTGAGATGCACCTGTACAACTCGTCACCCAAAGAATAAGTCCTCACTTAGCTATGTCAACAAAAAAATTAAAACGTTATCAATTTTGGAAGGCGGAGAAGGAAAATATCAAAAAAGTCACCGACCATTAGCATACAAGATACCCTGTGTCCAGGAGCGAACCTAGCCTCTCTGCTACCTGAGACAAACTATAGAAAGGCGCCTCAATACAGCTATCTTTGGTTGAGTTTTGGGGCCTCCCTAATTAAAATTGTAAGACATGCTCCCTCATTTGCAGATCAAAAAATCCTTTTATTTGGCCCCACATGGTACGTTACCCCTTGTTTTCTTTGGCCCCACTAAGTATACGGCTCTACTCTTTTTTTGGCTCCCCCACAGTATGACTCCCTTGTTTATGGCCTCCGACAGTTTATGACACCCCCTATTCTTGACGCCAACACGGTATAAACCCCATCTTTTTTTTTCCCTTCAGAATTGTTGGTTTTGGAAGTTTTTTTTGAAAGTATGGAAAATGGCTGTAAGACTTGTAAGCCATCTAACATCCTAAAAAAATGAAAGGCTATTATCCATAGGATAAGTCCATCCATATTACATCTCAGGGGGGTACAGCAAGGAGCACTACAGATCCCAGGATAACATGCCAAGCGTAGTGGCGGGTTTAGGTACTGCAGCACTGTCCCATAGATGTCAATGCGATATAATATTAATGGCCTATTCTAAGAATAGAGCATCAAATATTAGAGAGGTGGATAAACCTCTTTAATATTGCCCCCAATATCCCACACAGTTTAATGACCCCATCACTGCCCTGAAATGAATGGCTTTTAATGTCGATATGTAGCCTAGCCTAATGGCTCCCCTGAGTGTTTGCATTCAGCATTGAAAGGGTGTTTGTGAGGCGACATGGCCAACTAATTTGGAAACCTTAAATACTGCTGTTGTAGTACATGGAGGACAGGTTTTCCCCTTTTACTTGCTCTTAATACAGTTTGTATTGCCTGTGAGACACTGTGGGAGCACTGAAGGTGGCGGTTCTTATAGAGAGCTATGCCTGGTGGGTTTGGTTGTCTCTGTCATTGTGTTACTGTGATATTTCGGTGGGTTATTGCTTTAATGCTCTGATGAGAATGCCACCGCCTAATTAATAAAAATAACCTAGCAGCTCCCCATACAACTGCATGGTGAGGCCATTGGCCCATCCCTAGTCCAAGCTAGATAGGTATAGGATGCTGGGGCATGACCCATTGCATTGATATTGGAGGGGATATTGATATAACGCCGTGTGAAGGCTAGTATTAATCAAATAATAAATAAATAAAAAACAAAATACTTTGCAATTGATGCATTGCATTATTTGGCTCACCATGCCATCATAATGTTCTGGTTTGGCTAATCTTTCCTCTAGGTCCCCTAAAAATAGTAGGAGTTTATGTCACTATGATGCCATGATAGAAAAGAGTCTCGTGGCATTAGTATGCCTAGATTTTTATTTTTGCACCTTCCTGGCGGCCGCCACAGCGGTCACTCCAATTTATGGACAACCTCTTTAAAGGGGTTGTTTGGGCCAAATTTTTCTATGGCCACTTCACTGGACCCCCATACAGTGGCCTCTTCATTGGTCCCCCATACTGTATGGGGAACAGAGATGGGGCCGTTATATTGTGTGGGAGCAGTGATGGGGGCTGACATTCTGTAGAGGGGACATTAAACTGTGTGATGCATATGATAGGTGTTGTCCAGGGTTAATCTTTTTTATGGCCTATGCTCAGGATAGGCCATAAATACCTGATCGGTAGGGGGCTGACACATGGCCCCATCACCTGTATGGAGCCACTTCCGGTGCCGTTCTGTACACAACACAGGGCTGGAAACAGAAAGCTCCATCTGCTGTAAGATCTGCTGCCTTCACTGCAGCTCAGCTACTACTGACTTCAATGAGTGCTGAGATCCAGTGAAGGTGCCCGGGTAATATACAGTGGACAGAGCTTTCTGCTTCTGGCCCTGTATTGTGTACAGGATGAGTCAGAAGTGGCTCCATACAGCTGATTGGTCCGGGGTCGGCCCCCTACAGATCAGTTATTTATGGCCTATCCTGAGGATAAACCATAACAAATTATGCCTGGATAACCCCTTTAATATACCCCCCTAATGTGCCACACTTTAAAGTGGCTGTCCAGTATAATTTTTTTCTTTTTTATAATTAGTTCAGGGGAGGTGAACCCCCCCTTCCAAAAAAACAAAAACATACTCACCTACTGTATCCCCGGTACTCCGGTGTCCTCCCAGCACAGTCCGGTCCTGCAGCTCCGCTGTATTCTTCTTGCTGAAAGTCCTCACTGACTGTGACATCCCAGGTCTCTTCCCTTCCGCTGATTGGCCTCAGGGTTCACGTGACATCACATGTAGTCACGTGCAGAGGGAACTTCAGCTGGAAGAAAACAACAGAGCAGCAGGACTGAACCGTGCTGGGAAACAGTGGGGACAGGAGAGAAAGTTTGGGTGGGTTTTTTTTTTTTTTTTTTCGCCTGCCCTGGTGAAGGGGCTACTGTATGGGGGGGAATATTGAAGGGGACACTGTATGCCCATACAGTGACCCCATCACTGGTCTCCCCTATAGCAGTATTGGAGTTTTTACGACTTAGATATTGTTATGCTGGAGCCCTAGAGCAGGCACAAGCATAACAATACGGTGGGAAATTAGCTGGGTTGGTGGGGGTGGAGGATTACAACTCTCAACAGACCCAGAGCATCTGGAACTGCTGGTGGTTGTAGGTATCAGAGTGGTCAGTAAAATTGAAAGATTTGGGGGCAAAATAGGGGGAAATGTTTTTTGTTTGCGTGGGTAAGTTGTACTTACCTTTCACACTGCTGGTCTGGGCTCCTATGCAAAAATCCTCCACCGCGCACAGCGTCAGTACATCAGTGACGCTTGCAGCAACAAGCTGCAGCTGGATTGGTTCCAATGGCTGCCCATCAGGATCCAGGCTACAGGGGAGGGCCCACAAGAAGGTAGGGACGGTCTCCTGCCACTGCGCTACACTGGCAACTGGCCACCTTTAATCATTACAATGTTGCCTGCAGCCTGGGGCCCCCAAGGTTACCGATCTGGCTCCTGACCACTATTAGTCCTCATTTTGCCATTGCAATGCATTGGTCGGGGGCAGTGGGGTAACTAAATTCTTGTAGTACGCGGTGCAAACTTTTGTCCAGGGCTCCCTACCCCCTCCCTACAGCAAATTATTGATAGTGACAGTTATGGGGCCCCACACAGTATAATATGCTCGACAGTGGCCCCAGATAGTATTATATGCTCGACAGTGGTCCCCACACAGTAGTATATGCTTCACAGTGGCCCCCACCCAGTATTATATGCTCCACAGTGGCCCCTCCACCCAGTATTATATGCTCCCCAGTGGCCCCCACACAGTAGTATATGCTCCACATTGGCCCCCACACAGTAGTATATGCTTCACAGTGGCCCCCACCCAGTAGTATATGCTCCACAGTGGCCCCCACCCAGTATTATATGCTTCACAGTGGGCCCCTACACAGTATTATATGCTCCCAACAGCCCCCCCCTCCGCTTCGGTGCTATTATTATACTCTGGGGTCTCCTCAGACCTCAGAGTATAATAACACCATGTAACAATTTTCAAAAAAATATTTGTTCCCAGTTGTTATGTGTGTTTTCCTGATTGTTTGTACCTTAAATGAATAGAAAAAAGTTATTATTCCCTGTAAACTTTGCTTTTGTGGTCAGCACAATGATATTTTGAAATTGATCTATTTTTAAGGATATTCGCAATATTTCAAGATACTTAAGAAGCTTCTGGAATTGTGAGAACTATCAAGAAGTTTCTAGAACTGCCCAGAATTATCTAGAACTTTCTGGGACTGTACAGAATTGTAGGTAGCTGTATAACTACAGTTATATAGGGCCACTATAGCCCTTCCTGAGAGAGGCAGAGACAGGATCTAATTGATTGGGATTGCAAAGCAAGTGGGCAATGGCCATCACAGACAAAGGGGAATTGACCTAGACAGACAGGTGTGAATTCAATATCTATTCAGATTGTGATAACGACAGTATTCACACTTCACCCCACACCCATTACAGGAGGAGCTTAGGAATGTAAATGTATATATTGTGTGTTACTCTGGTACCGGGTGATCAATTTTGCTCTGCTGAATCCTCAGTACACTCTTGAATTTTAATACTGCATGGAATAAAGACCATTTTTATCAAGTTTGGAGAGACATCCTTTTTCCTTACAGTTCACAGCAACTTAGTCAATTTAGATGGCATCAAGAGGTTGCATACATACAGCAGACGCATTTTGCTACGTATGTGGCCAGTTTATAAAGACAAGAGCGAAAAAGTACTCTGTGGAAGCATCTGCTAAGATGTGTGAGGCCTACAAAGCCTTTACTAACTATCCTTGCTTTATTTGCCTTTGGGACAGCCGGGATACTGAAGCGCACTACCACAGGCGGGACTGGCCTCAGCGGACAGAGTTCACTGTGGGGAAGAACAATGTAAAGTGGGAGCCAAGGTGGACCCACGCAAGGTGCTGATGCCACCACTACACATCAAGTTGGGGTTCATAAAACAATTTGTCAGGGCTCTAGATAAGGAGTCGAGAGCTTTCAATTACCTCCAAGATCTTTTACCTAAGCTGTCTGAAGCAAAGATCAAAGATGGTGTCCTCGTCGGACCACAAATCAAGAAGATCATAGAGTGCAGGGAATTTCCCAAGAAGCTGAATAGGAAGGAGAGAGCAGCTTGGAACAGTTTTGTCGCAGTGGTTCGCATCTTCCTAGGCAATCATAAAGATGAAAACTATGTACAACTGGTTCAGACTCTGATAAAGAACTATGCTGCAATGGGCTGCAGGATGTCACTCAAAATCTATATCCTTGATGCTCATCTTGATAAGTTTAAAGAGAACATGGGAGCTTATTCAGAGGAGCAAGGTGAGCGCTTTCACCAGGACATTATGAACTTTGAACGCCGTTACCAAGGACAATATAACGAAAACATGATGGGCGACTATATTTGGGGATTGATTCGTGAAACTGATTTGCAGTATAGTTGTAAATCTCGGAAAACCGCACACTTCTGAATAGTTTTTGGTAATCTGTGTAAATTTGCAATGCATATAGTGTTCTTAGTCTGACTGTATAAATGAGAAGATGCAAAATCGTCTGTTTCTATAGTAAAAATGTATAATTTTCGTTGCTGTGGTCACAAAAGCGAAGTTTATGATGAATGTAAGCAATTTTTAATTTGTTTTAGACATAAGCAATTGGAATATAACATTTAAAAGCTGGGAACAAACTTTGTGTTACAAACGCAAGACACAACGCGTTTCGCTAAAAAAGCTTCCTCACGAGGTGCGTTTCCATGCATACCTTTGTGTTCACTGGGGCTCAAATTTGTCTCTATAATGGCTACAGGTAATCATTATCATTTTGTACTCACTAATTGGTTTATTTGACATGCTTTCCATCTATCATTGCTTTTTTCTATATACGATATTTACTAATATCTAGCAATATATTTAAGCAGCATATGGATAGTGTCTTTAACTTTGCATTTCCATATATACTTTTTGGTCCATGTGGCGTCTAATTACCTATTGATTGGGTTAAACTCCCTATCTAGACAATTATTTATATATGGTTTGCAAATTTTGCATATTAAGTATTAGTTATATATCTTGAGCCATTTATATATATATATTGTCATCTTCATATATATTTTCTGTATATTTTTGAGCCTCTTTAAGTGACACATGTGTCTTGTGTTGTGTCTTATCTTTTGTCTATGTCACCTGTATTATTAGATTTGGTATATATTTTTTCAATGTATTATTTATTAAATTTTTATTAATAAATATATATTTTATACATTTCTGAGATTTTTTTTGTTTTTTCTTGACTAACTTTTTCTTGTGTTGGAATATTAATTTTGTAGTCAAGTATATATAGAGGTTTTCTTTGGCTAATCACAGGACTCAGCATGGCCTCAGTCACATGACGGAAGTGTGCCGGAGAGAACTTTGTGCCCAGGAGAGGTGAGTATATGTATTTATTATTTTCAGTCACCTCCCCTGGGCTGCCATCTATTGGAAAGGGGCTTGGAATCTGCATTGGCAAAATGAGGACGAATAGTCGGGGTTCGGGGCCCACCGGTGGATTCACCGATTCCACAGTGGGCCAGTCCGACCCTGGACACGGCACTGGAAGGTGACCCAGACACAATTAGTAAATCATGGCTGGTTTTCTGGCAGACCATAGAAAGTTTTTGCATTTATGGTCAAGACTCCAAAAGTCAAAATTCTAATTTTAATTTTTGTATAAATTGTACATTTGTGTATATTGTTTCTTGATTTGCTGAAATGTCTCCAGAAAAAAATAAAGTGATATTTCCCATTGTCTTGTAATGGTTGTCTCCAAATGCTAAGGTATTTCATTTTCTCAGATTTTTATTCTGTAGAACAGGCTATAACTACAGACAGAGCACCTCTAGGAAGGTAGGTATGGGAGCTGCCATGATGTGGTTCCACTCTTACCTGTTGGGGCATAACATACAAAAACAAAATAAAGTAAGCAAATACCATGCCCACATAACAGGTTCTAGCCCTACCACTGATGCCACAGCACACATGTACAAGGGGACAAAAAAAGAGGTGGTATTCAATGTGGGGGTCAAAAAAGGGAGTTTTTATTTAAAAATTTTCAAAGTAAATAACAGGGAAATAATAAAAATTAGCATGAAGTAAACATACAGAAATTGTAGAGCTACAACTTCAACAGGGAAAAAAATAGAAAAAAATGGAACAGGACATGAAAACAGGGGCAGACAAACATGGAAAGAGGTAAAGGGAAGAGGGGAGGGTTAAGTCAGAGATCATTAAATGTTTAATAGGCAGTGGCATTAGTACTTGGGTAGTGTCTGCCACAGGGCCCAGGACCTTAGGGGACTCGGTGGGCTCCTGATGCTAAAAAAAAAAAAAAAAAAAAAAAAGGGGTCCGTTACCTGAACCCCAACAAATACTATTTTACTCCCATCTAGACATGTTTCTGTGGACGGGGGGGAGGGCAACCCTCAGGAGAGGAAAGAAGTGTATAAATGTCGGTGATTAGGCCCCTTAGTAGAGGTGCCAGATTTACACCATCTCTATCGAAGGTTGTGGAGGTGGATACCCGCAAGGAACCAAAGAGAGACAGCGTGAAGTGGGCAATTTGATTATAGTGGAACCACTCAGTTTGAGTAATGTGTAACTCTGAAGTCAAATATTCAAAGGGTCTGAGCTCCAGGGTCAGAGGGTCAGTCATATCAGTCAATCTAAAGAGGCCAGCTCTGGATCATGGGTGAGCCATGGGGGCCAAGAGTCCCTCCGGGAGCAGCGGGTTGTCAATGAGGTTTTGCGGTCTCCTTGTGTTGTGCTGTTGTAGCAGTCTGGCTCTCCGTTGTTTAGGTCCCCCGGTGGACCTGAATGACAGAGAGCTTGGGGCTAGTGTGAACTTAGCATAGCTATGTTAGTCTTCTATATGTTTACGTGTAGTGTGTACTTAACTACTCTGTATAATTGTAGGTGCTGAGTTTGGAGATATGTAAGTGCTACAATTGATTCAACACAATGTCAAGATATTGTATTTATGGTTTTCTTTTGCTTTACCTTTAGCACTGTATATAAGACACAGTGGCACTGTGGAGCATATTATACTGTGCACGGGCCACTGTGAATATATATATATATATATATATATATATATATATATATATACCAAATGCCAAAAAAAGCATTAATAATTAATCTGTTGGACTAGTAGAAAGCAACTTTCTGTTACAATATCATCAACTGAAGCAGAGTATGTTGCAGCAGCGCAGGCAAGTCAATAAGTCATATGGTTGAGACAACTATTAAAAGACTTGGGTCAACCACAGATGAAACCAACGAGAATCTTTGAGGACAATCAAGGATGTCTTGCACTTGCACAGATGGAAAGAGTTAGCTCGAGAACCAAGCATATTGATGTGAAGTACCACTTTCTGAGGGATCTTCAAGAGCAGGGACTTCTTGAGTTACTTTATTGCCCGACTGAGGTTATGACAGCAGATATCCTTACCAAGCCCCTGAACGCGGAAAGACACTCGAGGCTTACAAAGAAGATGGGCATAACAGACTAAGCCTTAGCTGTTGAGAAGGGGTGTTGGAGATATACAACAGCCAGCTTTGTCTCTATATTTGCTGGATTGACTGCAGTTCACATTTATGACACTAGATGTAGCTGTTACTAAATGTTTATCTGTAGACACTCTGTACTTTGTTGTTTTTTCATGCTGTTGATATACACTTCCTGTATTTTAGTATGTGTGTGCTGTACTAGATCTGTTATTCATCATGTGAGGTGATCTTTCTCTTACTGCATTCATGTTTCACTAAAGTCTGTTCCTGTTATATACAAATGTCTATCTGGTTTTGACTCTGCCACATCCAGCAATCACACTCTGCAACAGGATTCAGATATTGGTCGGATAATAATAATAATAATACCTATTTGTAAAGCACCATTAATTACATACATAATCCAGACCATAATTATCAACAATGTAATAAAACTTTTGTGTGAAAAGCAAATAAGAGCAGAGAGAAGAAGGATTTGTGAGGATGGGAGATTATGTGTAGGAGAGGTAGCAGGAGATTGGGTCAGACATGTATGAAGGGGAAAGGTTGTGGATGGCCTTATGTGTCAGGGTTAAAATTTTATTCATTTGGCAATGGGAAGCCACACCAGTGAAGGGATTAGCGGAGGGGAGAGGCAGATAAGAAACGAGGTGAGAGATGGATTAACAGTGCAGCAGAGTTGATGATGGAGGGTGTGATGATTCTGCTTAAATATGGCTATAACTCAAAGCTGTATTTTGTTCTCTGGGTAGCGTATCTCTTTACTCATAAGGTGTGCAGCTATAATCCTAGGTGTATATTGGCAGTAGTAGCAACGTTGTAACAATGGGGCTTTGTATCCATCCCAGTAGGGCTCCATTGAATTCATATACAGCCCTGAGTGATCAAAGAAACATGCATTGTGCAGATAGATCAGACCTGGTTGATAACATTGTATCATTCCACTTGGTCTCAGCTCTATACAAAAAATCTGGACTTGAGTGCATTATTCAATCAGACTTGCTGCCGCCGGTGACCTCATTCTGGGAGGTGGCATAAAGGGTATAAAAGATGAGGTAAGAGGCAATGGGAGGAGATTGTGCTGAGACTACAAGAGTTTACTGAGAGAATGTGATGAGAGCATGCAGGCTGGAATATACTGTGATGCCACATGCTAGGAGTTAATGCCACATGCCAAGAAGCCTCCACTGGGTTATTCACACATACCAGAGCATGTGTGAGTGTTGGATTATAGAGCCACATCAAGGAGATGCGGGTAAATAACTATGTCACCTTTATTTCCTTTTATTTTAAGTACTGTATATTGTAACTAGTAACTGTTAATGCTTGCATATATCTACATATCTGTTCTGAACTGCATGTGTTAGATGTTAATTCCTACCCATTTAGGGGTTAATAAATATATAAAATTTAGAAAGCTTGTCTTGTATTTATCTTGTGGACCCAACACTCACTGGAGGTGAGTGTGGTTTTATATGAAAGAAGACTCAGGTGTGAGCCAAAGCAGTGTTGGCGTACTGAGGATCTTTCACAGAGGGGAAGTGAGTGAGAGAGAAGAAGTTTGCAGTATTCTAGGCAAGAGACGATGAGGACATGGGCCAACATTTTTGTAGACTCAGGGTTGAAGAAAGGGCAGATTTGATAAATGTTTTTGAGTTGCAGGAGGTGTTACAGAGGTTTTCTCATGAACTTAACTGTATTTAAATTTGTAAACAATAACTAGTTAAACATTTTTTTGTAATATGGAGGGAGATGCAGTGGAAGCTATTTTCCCAAAAATAAAAAGCATTTAATGTTCCTCTAGGGAAGAACCACCCAAATGTTAATGGAATGTCTTAAGTGTGGATGGAAAATGCAGATCTGCAGGTCCTTTTAGAGCTGGCCAGGAATAAGGAATTACAGGTGCATCTCAATAAATTAGAATATCTTTGAAACGCTTATTTATTTCAGTAATTAAATTAAAAAAGTGACCTCCTATATTTTCTAGATTCTTTACACACAGAGAGTTCTATTTCAAGTGTTTTATTTCTGTAAATGTTGATTATGGATTACAGGTAATGAAAACCAAAATCTAAGAAAATTTGAATATTGTAAAAAAGTTCAGTATTGTAAATTCAGTGTGTCACTTGCCAAGGTTTCCTAAGCCTTTAAATGGTCCCTCAGTCTGGTTCAGTAGGACACACAGTCATGGAAGACAGTGGATTATGGATTGTATTACTGAATTACTGAAATGAATGAACGTTTCAAAGATATTCTAATTTATTGAGATGCACCTGTATTAACAAGAGATTGTGGCATATGTGAATGGATTAACTGAAGTAAATATGGAATGTGAGGAGTGGTCTGGCCTTTTTCATAATATTCAAAATGTTAAGAATATCTGGACTCCCTCATTTTATTAATATCTATTGTCCTCTATATTTATCCTTAATATAACAATCTTTTATGGTATAGTAAAGTCCTTGTTGTATTTAAAATGAATAAAAGAAAAGAGAAAAGGAACAAGGGAATGGAAAAGAAAATTGAGAAGATTTTAAGAATGTTCTCAGAAAAAGAGATAAAGCAGATAGATTGATTAACATCTATTAATATAAAGCTTCCTAGGGGAAAGTGAAGAAGATGGCAGATCCAGGGATAAGGGAGGTGGTAGAGGGAAGGGTGGAGAGGTACATGTAGAAAAGTATATTATTAGGAAATAAAAAATGTTTTACAGATTAGATTTTGAAAAATTGACTAAAATTTATATTCATTTTTTTTTTTTTGCAAATTGAAAAATTTGAAATTATTTATGAGTTTTTTCTTTAACCAGTATGTGACCAGCTTATCAGGCAGGGACATGCATAAAAATATAACCTGTCCACTGTAAGGAAATCATGGCTGTGTTTCTGTCCAGTCTCTGCCTTGGATATCTATCTATTGACCGGTTCATTCTACTCCTACATTGTTATACAAATATCTTTAGCCATTCTTATTTAACCTGCCCCTCTTATCGACAGCATGTTGAAGAAATAGGTTGTGGAACACACCATGCACCTCAATACTGAGAAAAGCTCCTGTAACCATGTAAAAAGAAATTCTATGCAATCCATCAGTGATCAAAGTTTTATAGACCTGCAATATGTAAAGTATCAGTATGCTTTCATAGAAGACTAGAGAAATCTAGAGATGGGCAAACTCTCCACGATTTTGGATTCGGGTGGCTCAGGTCACCTGAGGTCACATGTAGAATATGTATAATTAATATAAATTAATGAATAAATATCATCAGGGGTGCCTATCTGCTGCCTGAGGCGAACTATAGAAAGGTGCCCTCTCTCCCCCCAAAAAAAAGATATCCACCCAGCTATCTTTGGTTACGTGCTACACTTATGTCACGACACTGAAGAGCGGAGCAGAGGGCAGCCTTTATCTGCAGCTGCAGGCGCCCCGTGCTGCCTTGTGGCCAACTTCTTTCCTCCCCTGCCTACACTTCTAAGCCAGTCAAGGACAGGTCCCACTTGGCATGTTTTTTAAAGCGGCCTTGGTCTTGGTCTGGTTTAGGTTAAATAAATTGTCAAAATGCTGTCCCCTTAAGTTGCCGCAGATAGCACCTCCTGAAGCGGCCACCTCACTTCGCCTTATTATAGGTGCGCCCCATCTGTGTCCTTAAAGGATTAAATCTGTAGACAATTTAAAGTTATAAATAACTATAATTTTTGTAGCGTTTTAAAGATTTTCTCTAACCATCTTACTAGTGATAGTCTTTTGCCTTGATAGGTTGCCAATGGATATGACTGTGAATCCAGGAACTTTCTATTTTCTGACATTTATCATGATTTCCTTGTGGCCAGGTTATATTCTCAAGCATGTGATAACCTGGCCACAATAAGAAATCATGGATAGATTTCTGACAAGACCATAAAAAGTTCCCTCATTAATGTTTATATCCATTGACAACCAACCAAAACAAAACACTGTCACCACTAATATTGTTAGAGAAAATCTTTAAAACTCTACAAAATTTTTAATTATTTATATTTACAAAAATGTTTAACTTGTAATTGTCTTCGAATGTAAATATGGTCATGTTGGTTGGAATACCACTTTAACAACTAAACTGGTGAAATCCTTTGTTAGCTGGGTAATTACACACATGGACAAAATTGTTGGTACCCCTCGTTTAATGAAAGAAAAATCCACAATGGTCACAGAAATAACTTGAATCTGGCAAAAGTAATAATAGATAAAAATTCTATGAAAATTAACAAATGAAAGTCAGACATTGCTTTTCAACCATGCTTCAACAGAATTTTTTAAAAAAAGAAAACTCATGAAACAGGCCTAGACAGAAATGATGGTTCCCTTAACTTAATATTTTGTTGCACAACCTTTTGAGGCAATCACTGCAATCAAACGATTAATGTCACTGTCAATGAGACTTCTGCACCTCTCAACAGGTATTTTGGCCAATCCTCATAAGGAAACTGCTCCAGTTGTCTGGGGTTTGAAGGGTGCCTTTTCCAGACGGCATGTTTCAGCTCCTTCCACAGATGCTCAATAGGATTTATGTCAGGGCTCATAGAAGGCCACTTCAGAATAGTCCAATGTTTTCCTCTTAGCCATTCTTGGGTATTTTTAGTTGTGTGTTTTGGGTCATTATCCTGTTGCAAGACCCATGACCTGTGACTGAGACTAAGCTTTCTGACACTGGGCAGCACATTTCTCTCTAGAATCCCTTGATAATCTTGAGATTTCATTGTACACTGCACAGATTCAAGACACCCTGTGCCAGATGCAGCAAAGCAACCCCAGAACATAACAGAGCCTCCTCCATGTTTCACAGTAGGGACAGTGTTCTTTTCAAGATTTGCTTCATTTTTCCATCTGTGAACATAGAACTGATGTGCCTTGCCAAAAATTTTGATTTTTGTCTTATTTGTCCATAGGACATTCTCCCAGAAGCTTTGTTGCTTGTCAACATTTAGTTTGGCAAATTACTTTTGTCAGATTCAAGTTATTTCTGTGACCATTGTGGGTTTTTCTTTCATTAAATGAGAGGTACCAACAACTTTGTCCACGTGTGTATGTGATCACTGGCACAGATATCATAAGACAGAGCTACCGAGGCTAACTAGGCCTTAAACAGTCCTATTTTTGACATCTCTCACAGTATCAGATCTGTTTACTCTTCTAACTATAAGAAACAAAAACACCAAATAGTGTTTTGGATTGAGTAATAAGAATGAACTACTATTAGAGATGGGCGAAACTTTAGTTTCGAGTTCAGGTGGCTCGGGTCCCTGATTCGTTTTGGGTCGAACAAATTTGGTACAAACTGTAAGTTCACCTATTATATTCTGGGGTCTAAAGAGAACCCAGAATATAATCATTTAAGTCCCGGGGGGAGGTGTAAAAAATAAAAAACATTTATTTTCACCTTCCCTCACCTCTTTTGGGCCTCCTCATGGCATCCGGTGCTCTCTCTCAGTCTGGTCGGTGACATCAGGCTGACATGGGCCCCCAGAGAATAATGACGTCATGTCGCTTAGTGTGCCAATGTCTCAGATGATGCGTGACATCATTAAGGAGAATCAGAGACCCCGCTGGACGCTATGAAGAGGCCTAAAAGAGGTAAATGTTTTTTTATTTTTTACACCTGACCAGGGCCTTCGCCTATTATACTCTAGGGTCTGAAGAGACCCCAGAGTATAATAATTTACTGCAATACAAGTCGCAGCAGCCATTTTAGTTCATCTGAGATGATTCCCCAATTATATGGATTTGTTAAAAATCCAAACATTTTAACAAACCTGGCTTGGAATTAATTGATTCGACCATCTCTAATTAACATATATTTCTTGTCATAAGACAAATTGCCATATGTGTACATATTACACAAGGTCAGATTAATCAATATATTTACACAAGTTGGCATTCAGTTCAAATGTCATCTTTGCAAACATCTTGAAAACATCTCTTGTGCCACCTATATAACATTTTGTTAGAAAAGTCAGTTCATAGTCATACTGTGTCAGAAAACAATGATCTGAAATAACTCCTCACCTGTGTCATATTTATCAATAATGTGTGCACCTTGTTGATGAATCTAGAATACATGTTATTAAAGAGACTGGCAGACCTCATATACAATATGGCAATATTAATACATTTCCTTGCTGTACGGTATTTACACTTTCACAGATAATCTTCAGAACACTGATCAGTCTAGTAAAGGTTATGTGCAACACATCCATAGGCAGTACAAAATAATTTTGAGAACAGCTGCTCGGTGTTTATTACTTGTTCTCTGATCCATTATAATGAGGCTGATTAATACTCAGCACAGCGAGATCATTAATCTTCTTCTAGTACTTTAGGGAGAAAGCAGTTTTCCTTTGCTTTCAGTACAGAATTAAAGCATTCTATGAGCAACAACAAGTCATTAATAAATGTCAATAATATTGGAAGTCTTGTTTTCCAAAAAAATGTAAATATGAAGTTTTGAGTTTATTTCCCATGATAATGTGAATTCCCTGTTTTAAACATCAGTATGATTTCTTTAGTCCAATGCAAATAGTTTTTATATTTATTTCACATAATTCAAATTGTTTTATTAGACAGTTCATGTTTTTACATTTTATTTTAAAGGATTAGTTATTGACAAAGAATTATGTTTCATGTATATAAAACATTAAAAGGATTGTAAAATATACTTTATATTTATTTATTATGCTTACTTGTATAGCGCCATCATATTCCACAGTGCTTTACAGACATTGTCAATCAGTCTCTCATATAGGGCTCACAATCTACATTCCCTATCAGTATGTCTTTGAAGTGTGGGAGCAAACCAGATTACCCGGAGAAAACCCACACAAACACGGGGAGAACATACAAACTCCTTGCAGATGTTATCCATGGCTTTACAGATTGAAGAACTGTTTTATTTTTTCATGTATATAACTTCAACCTCTAAAAATATTACCCTAAGACAAGACTGTTCTGCTGCAAACATCATTGAACATGAAGCAATACTAAGATATGAGTGAAGATCAAATATACTGTAAACACTATTACAAAAGGTAGAGGAATAATAGTGCCTAATAAGCACTAATAATAAATCCTGCCTTCTAGGAGCCACTGAAAGACCACTATAGACGTGTACATCAAATCTGGCTAAGATTTCTAATTTGTCACAAAGATAAAATCAAGACAATATTATAACATGCTTGCAAAATTCTTGTCAGTCTGTAATCCAAAACATAACCACTAGGTGGCTGCACAAAGATACTCTATTCATAGGATAGAAGTCTTATGGCAGAAAAAATGTTTTCCAATTATTTATTTTTAAAGCTGATCATCTTGCAACATATATATCTTCAGATAGAAAGAGGACAGGTACATAGGAGCACATTTGTAAGATCTGTTCTAGCATGCATAACAATTGTAATTACTGATTATTTAGTGAGTGTCATAATATTTTATACAGTAATACCTCGTACATTCGCGAGGTTAGGTTCCAGAGAGGGTCGCGGATCGCGAGGAATCGCGAATGTTTGGTACAAGCGCTTAGAAGCGCTTACAATGCCGGTTTCTAAAGTTTAACCCCTAAATACCAAAAAACTTTACCCTAGAGTACTGTACAGTATACTAAAGTATACTGTACAGTACAGTATATTAATACATTAATTAATTCATTCATTCATTCATTCATTTGTCTTATACACTCACAGTAAAATGAAACTAATTACCGGGTACGTAACGAACAGGACGCTACTACCCAATAGCGAAGGTTTTTTTTTTTTTTTTAAATTCACAGATATGTGAAAAACAGCAAAATCTATATATGTTAGGTTCCAATAAAAATATCGCGAATCTGTGAATTCGCAAATTCGGAAACACGAGTGTACGAGGTATTACTGTATATCAAAAGAACCATTTGGATCTTCACACTAATAACATATCTGGAGTAGAGATCTAATATATATTTTGAGCCAAAATATCAAGTTGTGCTGTTCAAAAATGATAAACACATCAGTATTGGCCTTAGTTTCCCTATCAGAAATATACACTTGGGACAATTTTATAGGTTGACTAAGGCAACTAAACTAAAGTGTGAGAGGGAACCAGGGCATACACACGTGGACAAAATTGTTGGTACCCCTCGTTTAATGAAAGAAAAACCCACAATGGTCACAGAAATAACTTGAATCTGACAAAAGTAATAATATATAAAAATTCTATGAAAATTAACAAATGCTTTTCAACCATGCTTCAACAGAATTTTTTTTTTAAAAGAAAACTCATGAAGCAGGCCTGGACAGAAATGATGGTACCCTTAACTTAATATTTTGTTGCACAACCTTTTGAGGCAATCACTGCAATCAGACAATTCCTGTAACTGTCAATGAGACTTCTGCACCTCTCAACAGGTATTTTGTCCCACTCCTCACGAGCAAACTGCTCCAGTTGTCTCGGGCTTGAAGGGTGCCTTTTCCAGACGGCATGTTTCAGCTCCTTCCAAAGATGCTCAATAGGATTTAGGTCAGGGCTCATAGACGGCCACTTCAGAATAGTCCAATGTTTTCCTCTTAGCTAAAAACACCCAAGAATGACTGTGTGTTTTGGATCATTATCCTGTTGCAAGACCCATGACCTGTGACTGAGACTAAGCTTTCTGACACTGGGCAGCACATTTCTCTCTAGAATCCCTTGATAATCTTGAGATTTCATTGTACACTGCACAGATTCAAGACACCCTGTGCCAGATGCAGCAAAGCAGCCACAGAACATAACAGAGCCTCCTCCATGTTTCACAGTAGGGACAGTGTTCTTTTCAAGATATGCTTCATTTTCCATCTGTGAACATAGAGCTGATGTGCCTTGCCAAAAATTTTGATTTTTGTTTCATCTGTCCATAGGACATTCTCCCAGAAGCTTTGTGGCTTGTCAACATGTAGTTTGGCAAATTAGTTTTGTCAGATTCAAGTTATTTCTGAGACCTTTGTGGGTTTTTCTTTCATTAAACGAGGGGTACCAACAATTTTGTCCACGTGTGTATGTTCTTGACTGAACTTGAATCCAGGACCTCCAGTGATGCAAGACTAAACTTTTAGCTACTGGGTTCCCTCAATACTGCAAGGCCATAGTGTTAACCATTGAGTTGCCCAACATGCTGTACTGTACATCCCATAAGAAAAATTTAATAATTCATGCAGAAACTGTACATTACAAGATGCTTCCTGTTGACAAGCATTTGTCAAATATTTATTACTAGACATTAAGGGTTTGTTGCCAATCAGTATATGACAGGGATATTTTTATTTGTTCACACACATATATGCTGCAATTACCGTATTCCAACTCCTATTCATATTCCTAATTTCAAGGACACTGGAGTAAGAAAAGTCAGATTTATAAAAACTGCACACCTCTTAAGAAATTTGCAAAGTGAAATCTATACTAGTAATGAGATGGCATACATTTAGGCTACAATTGTCTGGTACAATTTATAGTAAATCTGAGATTAGTGTAAAAGTCCAGAAAGTCATACATTTTGTGCAAAAATGGCATGTACCAAAATGTGAGACATTTTAAGATGCCAGGAAATTGTCACATATCCCTTGATAAATTCCCCCCAATACCTTTTTTTTAACACTGTAACTAATTTACATTATGTACTAGAGGAGAGAATTACTGGTGCTTTAGAGCATCATTCTTCTAGTAGTAATGGCCTTTCTAATTGGATTTTGCCATTTGGGTTCTGGACTTAGTGACAATATGTACTATGTCTTTTTCTGTTTCTCTATCAAGCACTTTGAATCAATTACCCTCCAAACACTGATTTCTAGTTATGGGAGCATAACTAGAAATCAGTGTTTGGAGGGTAATTGATTCAAAGTGCTTGATAGAGAAACAGAAAAAGACATAGTGCGTTTAATGTGCCTTAAAATATTGTCTTATTCACATCAAGCTGGTTGTAATTTATTTATTTATTTTTGGATATATATATCAGGAGTATTTTAATATATTTAATAAAAGTTGAGTTTTGTATTATTTTGCCATTTTTTATGGTAATAATTGGAGAATTATAATTGACCTTTGGTAGTAGCTTAGTGACAATATGGCCTTTTCTTCTTGTTAGTAAAAGTTTTGCTTCCAGTCTACTATTTTGATATACTGTAGATATACCTTTGTTTTATATAATATATATATATACAATATATTAGTACATTCTTCCGCATAAACTTATATTTTATAATATGGAATATTTTTTGAAGTCTTCATGTTCAGCAACATCATTGTTTTAAACCATTTGGGATTTCAAACTGCTTTCTAATATTACATTTTTTATTAGACAGATACTTCAATGTCAACGCATAGCCATATATTACACCACTGAAAGGAAATATTACCTTAGATATTAGCTATGTTAGACATTAAATTACATAGATATAGATATGCGCTCTCTCTCTCGATTGATATGCACCTTTATATATATTTTTATTTTTTTTAAACTCGGTTTATTGAACAATCGTACAACAAATTACACATCAATAGTACAAGCTTAAAAGGGAATAACAAAGGACATATTCTAAAAGTTGTACAAAGACATACCAGAAACTAGACAAAAAGAACCAAAACAGTGCTGCATAGTCCATGGTAGATGTAAATATCAGATACAAATCGTCCAGGAGAGAATCCAGGCAAGGGAGCCGAAAGAAACACAGAGTCCAAATCAACCTGTAGGGAGCAAAGGCATATACAAAAACCCCACACATATACAACAAGATATCCTAATAAATACTTCCTATGGCGGAACTCCAGGGAGACTCAGTAGATAATAGGGAAAATACTATACAACTCAAACTGGACACTCCTTCCTGCGTCTAAGCAGTGAGTGTGTGCAGGGCATTACGAAATGATGGAGCTGTGTATAGAGTCAGAGGTGAGTCACACCAAAAGCCCCAAACCTTTCGAAATTTTTCAGGGCAACTTATGCCTTTATATACTATTTTATTATATGGGATAATGGAATTTACCAGCTTCCTCCACATGGATAGGGAGGAGGGGCGGGGATCCATCCAGTGCAAGGCAATAGCCTTCCTGGCTAGGAAAAGGGATTCTCGCAAAAAGGTGTGAGTATGATGGAGCCATATTTCCTCGTCCAGGATACCAAACAAACAAATTTCAGGCGAACATGGAATTGGGGTCCCCAGTATGTCTGATAATAAGTTCACGACCTCAGTCCAAAATGCTTTAATTATAGGACACTCCCATATCATATGCCAAAAATCACAATATCTAGCAGTGCACCGTAAACATCCAGGATGTTGTAGCCGTCCCATTTTATGCAGACGTGCAGGGGTCAAGTAACTTTGATTCAAAATGTTTACTTGTATAAGCTTATTATTAGCGGCTGGGGAGACAAACTGTGCCGACTCCAAAAGGTCAGAAAATGTCTCGTCTGTGAGAGCAGGGATAAGAGTGCGCCATTTCGTTAGAACCGGAGCTTCCAGACGAGACATCCTGACCTGTATAAGATGGGCATACAATGCTGAGATAAGGCCCTGGGGAACCTGAGACCTGAGCACCCCTATAAGGGGATATGTGGAAATGCTGACAGCCGGTGGAGGAAACTGTGTGGACATAGCGTGTCTAATTTGGAGAAACCTGAAAAATTGAGTTCGAGGGATACCAAATTGGGTACTCAAAGAGTCGAAAGAGCGGAATGTGCCCTGATCATAAATATCAGCCAGGGACGTAACTCCAAACTGTTTCCAACTCCGTGCATCCGGAAGGGCATATAATTCGGTCAAACCTGGGTTATCCCATATCGGAGTTTCAGTAGGGACTCCAGTATAAGCCGCCACCCGCTTAGCTCGCTGCCAGACCTGTATTGCCAATGTATGTATTGGGAGCAAGCTACCTCTATACAGGTGTGGGTGTTCCAAAACCTGCCATAGGTTGGGTATATGTAGATGATATGCTAAATGTGCCTCAGGGCCAGGCAGAGGATCCGCCAACAACCAGGACCTAAGATATCGAAGTTGACCGGCAAGATAATATAAAAATATATCAGGAAGAGCCATCCCACCCATAGCTTTAGGTCACTGCAATGTGGAGAAACGTAATTTAGACCTCGAACTGCCCCATATAAAGGGAATAAGTATGGAATCCAATTGCTTAAAGAACTTCTGTGGTACTGACACAGCTACATGTTCTAAAATATACAAACATTTGAGGGAGGACCACCATTTTAATAAGATCAATCCGCCTTGCAACGGACAGGGGTAAAGCCCCCAGCACCCTAAATTTAGCCCGAAAATGACCAAGCAGTGGATATATATTTAAACTCAGGAATTATCTATGATCATTGGAAATATGGATCCCTAAGTATTTACAGGCATCTACAACCTTCAGGCTACAAATATATTCTCCCATATTTCCCGGTGAGTGTCTAAAAAGGGGCATATATGATGATTTGGCCCAATTTATCCGTAGACCAGAGTATATACCAAATTTATCGATTATTGCCATAGCTCTAGGGAGTGTATGAGCAGGGTCAGACATAAATAATAGGAGGTCGTCTGCATAAAGGGCTGTCCGTTCCTCCTTAGTGCCAATAATCACTCCCTTGTAAACCAGGTCTGTCCTAAGGATAATAGCAAGAGGCTCTATCGCCAATGCAAAGAGTAATGGAGACAACGGACATCCCTGGCGAGTTCCCCTAGAAAGAGTGAAATACGGGGATAGCGCACCATTAATGGAGAGTGCAGCTCTAGGGGACTGATAAAGGAGCATAATCCAAGCAATAAACAATTCCCCAAAACCGAAACACCTCAGAACCTGAAGCAAAAATGGCCATTCCGCTGAATCAAATGCCTTAGTGGCATCAAGGGAGGCCACCGCCCAATCCTGTTTAAGAGCAGCCCCTATCTGAGAAACCACCTGGACCCGTCTAAGGTTATCAGAAGTAGATTTGCCGGGCATGAAGCCCGTTTGGTCTGAGTGAATTCAATCCAAAACTACAGTATTCAACCTCTTAGCGAGAATTTTAGTAAGTAATTTATAATCGATGTTAAGGAGAGAAATAGGTCTATATGACCCACAATCCAACGGATCCCTATCTGGTTTAAGAAGGAGAACAATATTAGCGTCATAGAAGGAATCCGGCAGAGTGCAGGCCACAAATGCATCCTGATAACATTTCAATAAGACAGGGAGCAGTTTATCCTGATATTGTACATATACCTCAACCGGAATACCATCCGGGCCCAGTGATTTCCCTTTGGCCATGTCCACCAATGCGTCAGATAATTCCTCCAGTCTAAGGGGAGAGTCCAGAAACTGCCGTTGTTCATTTGTCAGGGTTGGAAAGGAAACATCTGCCAAATACTGGACAATATCCTGAGTAGGTGCATGTAACTGAGATTGGTAGAGGGTCGAGAAATATTGATGAAAACGGTCACGGATGGCCGCACTATCAGATAGGGCATCCCCGTCCACCGAATTAATTCTCAAAATTGCTGGAGAGGCTGTGTTATAATGGATAAGATGGGCTAAAAGGCTACTAGACTGATTACCCAACTCATAAAATCGTTGTTTAGTGAAAAATTGAGACCTGCGGGCCTTTTCATGTAGAACATGTAGATATTGCCTACCCAGTTGAAGCCACTCAGTTCTGGAGTCATCAGTGGGATTAGCTATATACGCGGCTTCCAACAATGCACATTTTTCAGCTAAGTCTCTCTCAAGGGAAGACGATTCTCTTTTAATATATGAAATAGAGGATTTGAGACATCCCCTCAAATATGCTTTTATAGTTTCCCATAAGATAGTAGGTGTGGTGGTAGGGGAATTAATATCTAAGAAGGCTTGCAACTGATCCGGAATACGGTCATGCACTATCAGCTTACCCAAAAGGGGTGAATACGCCAGTTATGAGAAGGTCTAGAGAGGTCAGTATCCCCAAATTCCAGCAGCAACGGAGAATGGTCAGACGTTGCCCTGGGCAAATATGAGATGTTAAGCAAAAGGGAACATGCCTTAATATTGCCTAGTGCATGATCAATACAGGACAGAGAGTGATGAGTGGCAGAATGACAGGAGAACACCAGGGCCTGTGGATATTTAAGATGCCAGAGATAATGCCAACTCATTTCCTGTACAAGCTGGGCCAGGGGGGTAGGGTGAGCACCAGAAGGGGCAGGAGCACCTACATTTAATCTATCTAGGGAAGCATCCATTAATTTATTAAGATCCCCCATGCAAACCACTGTAGCGGCAGGAAATTTAGCCGCAAAGTGGGCTGCTTCATGTAAAACTGAAAAGTCAGATGCAGGTGGCAAATAAAGTCCTAGGATGACATAAAGTTTAGAATCTATCCAGGCCTGCACAAACACATAACGCCCATCAGGGTCCCTAACAGTAAGGCCCGGCTCCCAGCGGAGCCTGCGGTGAACCAGGAGGGACACCCCTCTAGAGAAAGAAGTATGAGTGGAGTGCAGGGCCCACTGGACCCAGGGTTTTTGTAAGTATCTGGTCGTATCAGGTGCTAGATGTGTCTCCTGCAAGCACACCAAATCAGGGTTGTATTGTCTAAGGTGGGAAAAAATAGTAGAGCGTTTCTTCACACCGCCCATCCCTCGTATATTCCAAGAGCATACTTTAAGGGTCACCATAACACCATACAATCACCTTATACACTAAGAATGAGAGGTTCCCTCCGACCCCCACCATTAACCTCCCCACCGGACCGTTAAACTGAAAAAAGGACTTGCAGCAATAATTCAACCAAAACTGGAAACCCATAAGGGGTATTCCAAATATTAGTGAGGAGTCTAAGATTGCTCCTACACAATACGTGGCACTTGGTAAATGGGGGAAGTAGTGCACCCAAGATGGTATGGTAATAGGGCACTATCTTCAAACTAAAAAAAGGAAAAGTGAAAAGCACAAGCAATAAACTATCACTATAATGTGAATCTCCAAAGGGACCCTAAACAGAAAAATTCTTGGCAGGTGCCCATGGGGCAGCCAAACACCCATCATATAAAAAGTCCATAGGCAACAGCAGGCAATAATAACAGTCATTAGTGGGGGCTGGGCCACTGGGGGCCTCCTACCAGTCATCACATACCCTGTTACCGTCTGGGAGGTCGAGGCAGTAGGTTCAGCCAGTCTTCCGCCACCTGCGGGGATGTGAAGAAAATAACCCTCTCCTCATGGATCACACAGAGCCGTGCCGGATAAGCCATGGAGTAATGAATGGAACTTTCCTGCAGTCGACGTTTGACAATGACGAAAGTGGTACGAGTCTTCTGGAGTGCCGCAGAAAAGTCGGGAAAAATGGAGATGGATGAACTGTTGAATTTAATCTCCCCAAGTTGACGTGCTGCCCGCAGCGCTGCATCTCGATCCCCACTGCTGAGAAGACGGACCAACAGCAGCCTCGGAGGGGCACCCTGAGGGGGCGGTCTGGCAGGAACTCGATGGGCCCTTTCCACGGCAAAGGCAGGAGAAAACTTGGCTTCCGGTAGGGTTTCTTTTTTTCAACCACCACCTTTATATATTTAAAAAGTATAATTGACACTATAATAATTATTTAATATAATAATTTAATCAATTAATTATACACAAATGAGATTTGTTTATATTAATTTTTTTCTTGGGTTTCACTTTGAGTTGCTTCTACTTGAAATTGTCTCCATTTTCAGGACATGAATGTAAACTTTTTTTTTTATAATTGTACATATTTACAGAGTGTGATAGTTGCATCTCTGCTAAAGAAATGTTTGGTGTTTAAAGTGAAAATGTAATTTCACTTTTTTGTACTATTGTGAATGGGGTGAGAAATCCTAGTTAAAAACACAGTAGGGATTGTGCAACATTACAAGCTGTATATAAAATTACATATCCAATTGTGATATTAGATGGTGATTTTTCAGTTTTGTACTAGAACAGCAGTGCTAGTTTTAAAAGGGTTTTCCGAGCAAAAAAATCTTTTTTAAAAAAAGGTCTGTTAGTGCTATTAATGGGTTAATAAGTGCACCCAAATACCTTTAGAAGTGATTTATGGGTTTCTCTGGGAGCTCCTGGCATCTTCTGCATTTGTTTACATGGTGTAGCTTCCTGGTGTCTTAGTTCATGCAATGCATCATGGTAGTTGTAGGCTGACTCACACTATCTCCCTCTCACTCCCTCACACCCCATCATACTTACCTGTCTTCCTTCCAGACTTCCTTCTGCGGGGATGACTCCTCCTCTTCTTTGACTCTGCCAGCACATGCGCAATAGTCCCAACATTGCGCTGTAGCCAGCACTCCATCTCTACTGCGCAGGCTTGGGAGGCTCCTCCGGCCTGCACACATGCTGGCAGACATCTAAGAAGAGGTGGAGCCATCCCAGCAGAAGGAGGACAGGTAAGGGTGGGCTCACACTTGCGGCGGCACTCCGTCCGCCGCAAAACTGACCTAAATGTCGGAAAACTGGCTAGGCACTGGATAGGGAAAAGTTTGCGATGCTTTGCTTAAAACCCCATTCACTTGAATGGGTTTTTAAAGCAATATGTGGGTGTGAGCTTACACCCTCTGCGCCCCGAAGCCAGTTTTTTTCGTCAGAAACAAAGTCCCGCATGTCCGACTTTGTAAGTAAACGGAACATCACCGGATAATCAGAAAATGTGCCTGGTCACATGACCGCCCCAGGGATATGGTAAATATACATTCTTGCTAAAGTATGTGATTTAGAAAGTAGACAGGGGGAGGGTGTTTAGATTAGTGTAGGAATTCCATTTTATCCTGGACAACCCCTTTAAGTCTAGAACTGCAATATTGGTGACCTATGAAATCTGAGACTTTCATATAACTTAAGATGTACTTTTAAAGATGGTATTAAACTGTATATACAACTATTTGAAATGACGCCAACTCCTTTTGTAACTGCTACATCTGTACATACAATACAAAGTGAATACTGGATGGATCTCCAATGTCAATACTTGAGTCAATGGACTCCCTGTCAAGCATTGCTAGGGAGAACTTTTCTACTAAAAGGAAGCAAAATAAGTTAATAAAGATTATTACAAAAAATTTCAAACCTCTCCTTACACAATAGCTAAAAAAGTGAAACAGTTGCATTTAAAGATTTCCTGGCTAAAGATTTTGACAGTGGACAATAACATTCATAGCAAAGTTGGGAGAATAGGAAATCTTGTAGCATTATTTCATACCACAGATGTTTTAAATAGTTAAAGAGGGACACTTACAGTAAGTGTCATTTTAATATCTATTTTATTCAAACATTATCTTAAAAAGGAACTTTTATGGTAGAAATGGCTTAAAAAGATATACAGGTTTGAGATAAATATGGTAAATATGTAGTTAGGAATCATTCCTTCAAAAGGGCAACACTTGGGAAATATATTGATGAAATCAGACAGAAATGCGTAACTGGAAAGCAGGGGGTGAAAATACAACTATAGCTTTAGGAATATACTCCAATGGTCGTGAAAGATTGTGTTTTAGCCTTCACTGAACAGACTGGAAGAAGAGGGCCTTACAGCAAAACTTTGTAATGGTGCAGTTCTGCAGATGGAATGGTTGTGGTTAGTAAAGTCTTCACCTTGTCCTTTATGTCTTGTCCTTAGTTTTCATGATGCATTACAGCATTGCTTAACTCTTCTCTACTTCTGCACACTGAATGGGGAAAGTTTTTCAGGCCTTGAACTCCAGAACTGTGGTATCAAAAAGTCATAAATTAGTAATTTGTGACTTCTGAACTTCTTTTTCGTTACTTATTTTGGTAAAATATTTTTCAGTTTTACACCAATAACTGCACTTTTGGAAAGTAAGTAGTAAAGTGGGAATGATTAGTCTGTCAAGCTAATGTAGAAAATGTCAAATGTGACTTTTTACACATCACAAAAATTGTTGTATCCTTGCCCTCACCGTCTGTGCCACCATAGTAAGATAGCAGTACAGAAAATGGAGTAATATTGTAACATCATATAACATTTAATCAATTTGGTGCAAATTATGGCAATGCATACTCAGTGACTTTAAAAATTCTCCTCATGATAAATCTTCACAAATGAATTTTCATATATTAGTAACTGGGTCAGCGTTAAGAATTTGCTATGGGATGTAACTCAGAGAAAACTTCCATACATGAAATTCTCTATTAGTTATTGCCAAGTAGTAATGAGGTTTCCCTACTTGCAGGGGTGTGTAAAAAGATAACAGTTGACAATGTGATCTTTTTGGTGACTTCCTGGTATAACTCTTAGGAAAAGGTGGGCAATGCCACAATGTAGTCATTATTTAAATTTACTCTGTGTGAATACACCCTAACTGCCAAGGACAACATCTGCAAGGAGTTTGTATATTCTCCCAGTGTTTGCGTGGTTTTCCCCCGGGTACTCCGGTTTCCTCCCACACTCCAAAGACATACTGATAGGGAAAAGTATATTGTGAGCCCAATATGGGACAGTGGCTGACAATGTCTGTAAAAGCACTGCAGAATATGATGGCGCTATACAAGTAAGCTTAATAAAATAAAACAATAATCTCTAGTCGCAAGCCATTACAAGGACTAGTCTATGAAATTCTTGCCTCAGAAAAGCATGATCAGGACAGTAATTCTTTCTTCAGCAAGCAAAGACACCTCTGAAACTCGCTTTCAACTGTAGGATGCTGTAGAGCTATTGGATTGCTTCATTTTGGTCTCACATATTCACCATTTACTAAATGAGGTCTAAAATAAACCATTATAAGAACACTCTATGTGTCACTTAAAGGGAGTCAGTCGATATCAAACTAATCACAGTATTGCATTGTAGGGGACATTATGCGGAGCACCATCATACTTTTAGATGCACCACTTAAATGAAAAAGCCATTTTAAGAAATATACAAATGGTGCCTGTGACGCACTACATGCCACTGTATACAAATTACATTTGATGCCCATAGGAACCCAATGTACAAATGTTTTTAGTGTTTGCATATGCATTAAGCAGTCTATTATGATACGGTATTTCATGCAGTAAAAAAAAGTATACCAATGCGTGGACACTCCATTGGCATATGCCTGGCAGATGGGCCCTATGGATATTTTAGGTATATGCCCCAGGAGTTTTCACACCCTATAACCAGAAACATAGTTCACAAATGAGATGTATACAAAGGCTAAGAGTGGATTCAGAAATTATCTGCGACTGTCTTGAACTTGCTAAAATCTGTGTGCTTGCTGCCAGGACAACCTTATTCAGATGAATGAAACTGGTTTTCAGTCACAGAAAATTCTGCAAAAAAATCTCCTACATGTAAAGGCACCCTTACACTTAATGGAAGATTATGCTGGGACATAGTGGAAGGTGCTAAACGATGATCAATTCAAGACGACTTGGGCAAGCTGAACTCTAGCAACTAGTTCCTGGTACCTGCTGTTTAATTACATAAAATTCTGGGATGAATTAAAAAGGACATAGACACCCATGAAAACAGTTTTATCTTCAAATAAATCACTTGTTATAAAAAAAAAAAAAATCACATCTCAAGAAGCAATTTTACTGCTAGTGATGGGCAAACTGATTCGTTCTAAGCCAGATTTGACCATATTCCAAATTGTTTAGTTTTTAAAGAAACCAAATACCGTATTTTTCGGACCATAAGGCGCACCGGATTATAAGGCGCATTATCAATAAGGGCCTGCTAAGGCGTCTAGGTTCATATATAAGGAGCACCAGATTATAAGGCGCAGCGCATTAAATAAAACAAAGCTCAGACCATAAGTCAAACTTTATTTAACTCTTTCACGATAACTCTCAACTTGTTCAGTTGTAACTGAAAATCAATACATTTACTTTTTCAGTTCATTCCTACACCACAAATCCATCAAACTCTTCATCTTCAGTATCAGAGTTTAGTAGTTGTGCGATTTCGGCATCAAGCATGCTCGGGTCCCACTCATCATTATCCGAGTCAGTCTCGTTGCTGATGTTTAGCTCTTCAGTGATGATTCCAGACTTCCTGAAAGCTCGGATGACACTGGAGACTGATACCTTCTCCCAGGCGTCCACGATCCACTTGCACATAGTTGCATAACTCGCCCGGCGTTGCCTCCCGGTGTTGGTGAATGTGTGGTCACCTTCTGTCATCCAATGCTCCCATGCAGCTCGCAATTTAACTTTAAAAGACCTGTTGATGCCAATATCTAGCGGCTGGAGCTCCTTGGTTAATCCACCTGGAATGACGGCAAGCTCCGAATTAGTTTTCTTCACTTGGGCTTTGACTGCATCGGTCACATGGGCGCACATAGAGTCACAGACCAATAGGGATGGGGATCTGTGAAAAAAGCCATCCGGTCTCCTGACGTAGACCTCCCTCAGCCACTCACTCATCTTCTCCTCGTCCATCCAGCCCTTTGGGTTAGCCTTGATGATGACACCAGCAGGAAACTGTTCCTTTGGCAAAGTCTTTCTCTTGAAAATGACCATGGGTGGTAGTTTCTGGCCATTAGCCTGACAGGCGAGAACTACAGTGAAAGATGACTTCTCGTTTCCTGTGGTATGTATAGATACCGTACTGGTCCCTGTTTTCTCAACAGTACGGTTTACGGGGATGTTGAAAGTGAGGGGGACCTCATCCATGTTAGTGATGTGTTCTGGTTGGATATTCTTTTAATTTATTTTGGTTATGCAGTAGGTGCGGAAAATGGCCAGCTTCTCTTCATAATCCTTTGGCAGTTGCTGGGAGACAGTAGTTCGGGTGCAGATGGAGAGATTACGCCTTTTCATAAAACGAAAGCACCATGAAGGACCTCCTCGAAAGTCCTTGATCTCCATGTCGCGTGCTATCGCTGTGGCTTTGAGACAAATAGAGACAGTGGAGACGCTTCTACCTGCGGTTCTCTGTTCAATAACCCACTGTTCTATTTTGTCCTCGAAATGTGGCCATCTTGCTTTGTTTCCTCGGAAACTCAGTTTGGTCTTCTTTACCTGGAGTAGGGCATCTTCTTGTTTCCTCCACTTACGCACCATAGATTCATTTATGTTGAATTCTCTTGCAGCTGCTCTATTTCCATGCTCTACTGCATGACTTATAGCTTTAAGCTTAAAATCTGCATCATAAGCATGTCTCTTAACAGGAGGCATTTTTGGGGTAGTCGGTATAAAAAAATGAAACACGGGGCTCCTGCGCACAGAGCTGTATGTATCACCGTGCTCAGTGAGGATCCTGACTACCGTGGCCGTAATGCTTAAGCCATTTGTGGGTACACATATAAGGCGCATCGGACTATAAGGCGCACTTTTGATTTCTGAGAAAATCATAAGATTATATGTGCGCCTTATAGTCCGAAAAAATATGGTACTTTGCAATTTTTTTCAGGCAAACTAAAATGGCCATCACTTTCTATTATACCACACTGTTGGTGCCAGTGTTGGCATAAAAAAATTATGTTGAAAAACCCATGTCATTGCATCTTGCAGTGCCAACACCATATTGATTTCACACCTGCTTCCATGAGGGGATAATTTTTGACGACTTTTTGTTTTGGAAAGCCACTTTTTAATCACTTTTCATCTAGGCGCACAGCCACAAACATTTCTACAAAGTAAACAGTATAAAACTATTACTTTTTGAAATATAACCGCTATGTGTCTATAAATACCAGGGGCAAGTACCTTTCCTCAAAAAGGGGTCATTTTTTGAGCGTTTAAATGTTAAAATGCATAAAAGCATAATTCATAAGTTCTCTCCTGAGGCTTCCCCTTTGTGTTGGCGCTGCCACAAGGTCCCAAGCTCCTATCTGCATATTTGGTTGGAATACGAAAAGATATCCCCCTACTGGTCGCTCATTCAGCGGGTTCTGAACAAAGTTTGTGAACTGTCTGAACCCCTGACCCCTGTAGGCATATTTTTGAACCTGTGGCCCACCTTTCCCCCTATGTCCCACAAGCAACTCTGGCTACAACTTATGTCTATCGCCAAGTCTTTGATCCCTTTATACTGGGCATCCGAATTCCCCCCCTACATTGTCCCACTTCCTATGGAAAGTCTCTCAAGTAGCCCGTATGGAGGAACTTTCCCACTTAGAACTTCGCACTCACCAGAAGTTCAGCTCTATGTGGGCGCCATGGTACGCTTTCTCTAAAGATCCTACCTGGGCACACCTGTGGGAACCCCATGGTTAGTTATGATATTCTTTGAGACCCTTGGACCCTTATTCCCAGCATTCAATGTCTCCCCCCCACATTCCAACTCCCTTTGTGTCCTTAGTTACTCACTTTGCTGAATACTTTGTTTGTGACTGTATTGCTTCGTTTATTGTTTTCAACACTGTATGTCCATTTGTGTTGTTTTGAAAATCCAACAAAACGTTATTTGCAAAAAAAAAAAAAAATGCGTAAAAGCGTGTGGTAGTGCAGTGTATGGTTAAATTCTGAGTTTGTATTCACTGCTTACCATCTGTTTTTTCATAAACATACATGTCACTGTCACTTTGATATAACTTCTGCTGTGTTTGCCTTAGAGAGGTAGAAATTGACTAGATAGAGCACAGGTGTCAAACACAAGGCCCGCGGGCCGAATCCGGCCCGCTCCGAATCCGGCCCGCTGCCTTCTGTTGTCCGGCCCGGCACTTATCTGGCCCGCAGGGCCGCGGTATTTTTTATTGTCTGTGTAATGTAAACCAGCCCAGGACAGGCCGCTTAAAAAAAAAAAACAAAAAAAACAAAGCTGCGCGATACCTGTCCTGGGCTGGTTTACAAGACCTCTGCATGTCAGTGCAGACGGCGATACAATGACGTCATCGCGCCTCCTACGCTGACACGCAGACGTCGCGGACAAGAAGAGGAGGAGGCGGCGGCTGCATCAAGGCATCGGAGGTAGGTGAGGATAAGTTTTTTTATATATATAAATAGGCCGTTGCCTGCTGAAGTATCCCCGGCACGTAACGGCCTATTTACTTACCGATCCCCGCTGCTGGTCGTGGCCGCCCCCGATTCCCCTTCTGCTATGGGACGCAGAAGCGGCTGTGTGCAGGAGCGGGGATGGTAAGTGAGGCCGCGGCTGGCGAACCCCATCAAATACTACTATTATTATACTCCAGGGTCTTTTCAGACCCCGGAGTATAATAGTTGGAGAGCCAAGGGAGGTGATAAACAGAAAAACCTGTGTTACTCACCTCTCCGGCGATCCGATGTTGCTTCCAGCCAGCTTCGGCCTTCTTTGGTGACGTCCCAGGCGTCACGTGAGCCAGCCCGACGTCATTATGTCGCGATGCCGGTCTGTGCGACATTGAAGAAGGCCGAATGCAGGGAGCGCAACGGAGCCCAGGTAAGTTACACTGGTTTTTATGTTTGTCACCACCTGGGTCTCCGATCATTATACTCTGGGGTCTGAAAAGACCCCAGAGTATAATAATAGTTCATGGGTGGGTTACTATGGGACATAATACCATGTGCAGGGGCCACTATGGGGCATAATACCAATGCAGGGGCCACTAAGGAGCATAATACCGATTGCAGGGGCCACTATGGAGCATAATAATGTGTGCAGGGGCCACTTTTGAGCATAATACCGTGTGCAGTGGCCACTATGGAGCATAATACAGTGTGCAGGGGCCACTATGGAGCATAATACCGTGTGCAGGGGCAACTATTGAGCATAATACCGTGTGCAGGGGCAACTATTGAGCATAATACCGTGTGCAGGGGCAACTATTGAGCATAATACCGTGTGCAGGGGCAACTATTGAGCATAATACCGTGTGCAGGGGCAACTATGGAGCATAATACCATGTGCAAGGGCCGCTGTGGGGCGTAATACCGTGTGCAGAGGCAACTATAGAGCATAATACCGTTTGCAGGGGTAAACAGTATTTGTATAGTGCTTAATTTTTGATATATTCAGAAAAGGTTGAGGATAGTATGTAACATGCCAATGTCTTAGGTTTTAACAATACATTATGTTCTTCCTGGTTGACCTCAAAGGGCTGATTGTAACAGTAGTAATGTACAAATGTAACTACTGCTTAATAGCTCGCTTATCTGTTAAGGAGAAGTTACTTTTATACATGTGTAAAATAATCTTGGCCCTTCAAGGTACCCCGTGAGGCTGAAGTGGCCCCCGGAGAAAATGAGTTTGACACCCCTGAGATAGAGTCTTAGGAGCCCTGACAGTGTCATACACTAGGTTTTAAGCTAAGTTAAACACTGTTTCATACCAAACATATTCAACCAGAAACAAATTGTTGGTCTGAACCAACTGAACCTGAAACAAAACTAATCTTCAGAGGTTTGGCCCCTTACTGCCAAACTATGTAGATCACAAGGGAACTTAGAAAAACCAAATATCTGGAGTTTAAATTTATAGATTCAGGGTACCATTTCTGCCTCCACTTTATAGGAAGACCAGTCAATAGTGTTTAATAGGGACAGTAATTACACACATTGCTGGTTGTTAGAGTGGTGTGTTGGATCTGGCTACTAGCTGATTTCCCAGGGTACAGGGTTAATAGTTCACACCATTAAGAAGATTCTCTTTTTTCACTTCCCATTGTAACAATCCTTGTCACGTTAACGTATACCTTAAAACTGCAATAAGATGTATTTCCACACATGATTTACATGTCATCTTAGTCATCTCTTTTACACTGTATATATCTGTTAAATGTGATGCTTTCCAAAAATCCAGTCCATGATATTTCTACAGACATTAATAGAAATTTAAAATTTACTGTAGAAAATATGCAACCAAGTTTGAGAGTATAATTTTTACTTTACTATATTATTACAGTCTGCAGGAGAATTGAAAATACCACGGCTTTCAGCTGAATCACAAGCATTAACTGTTATGGATATAGTAAAGATTTGTTAATAATGTAACAAGTAAAAATACCATTGTCCCTAATGAAACATTACAAGCTGTGTTGACATCAACATATGCTCAGCCTGTATTGTTTATTACGTTTTTCATTAGAATAACCGTGAGTAGCATCAGCCTGGATATCTCAGAGCTGCAATTATGTTGCGTTAAATTATTCTAAGTGATTTTAATAAAACCATATGTCAACTTATTGTCACCAGGGACATAGTAATATAGCAGGGAACTCTTAAGCAAAGAAACTAGAAATAAAGATATGCCAGATAAATAAAGATAATGAAGTTTTAAAGGGGTTGTTTTATCGCATACATCCACTTTAATATGAGGACTCTTATGGAGAATAGCTGGCTGCTGAGGGCCCAGCTCCTAAGACAGTAAGCAAAGCTTCCCTTTGAATATTGCTAGATGTCTCTTTTCAAGTAAATGGTCATTTGTGTAAAGCATATACTGCCAGGGTGAGAAAAACTGCTTCGTATTACTCTGTCTCTCACACATAATAGATGGGAGAAACCTAATATTGTGTATAGATTGGGGTTGTTAAGATGTGACTACATGAAAACAATATGTCTCATCCAACACATCCCCTAATGTTTATCCATGAATAAGGCACCCATATGTCTAGATGGTTACAGCGGTAACCATCTAGCCAGTGGTTCCCAAACTTTCTATAAGCAGGACTCCCTTGTGGGTGAGACTTTAATTCAAAACCCTCCCCCACTACCATACATATTCTCTTTTTTTAAGTTAGCTATATTTGGAATCTGTTATTGTTTTCAGCAGTATACTGCCTCTGCACTTGTCCCTTTACACACAGAGCTCTGATACATCCATGTTCTCCCCCACACAGCTCTGCTACATCCATATTCTCCTCCATACACTGCTCTACTATTGTCAAGTTCTCCTCCACACATAGCCCATATTCAGCTCTGCTACATCCACCTTCCCACTACATTCAGCTGTACTACATACAACTTTTTTTCCCAAACACTCAGCTCTTCTACATAATTTCCTTACACACACTCAATTCTGCTACATTCATTATTTCCCCACACTGTGCTCTATTACACTCAGCTCTACTACATCCAACTTTCCCCCACACATACTGAGTTTTACTACTTCACTCTTCCCCCACACACTCAGCTTTTCTACATTTTAATTCCCCCCACACACACTTAGCTCAGCTACACTCCCCCACACTTAGCACTGCTAACTCATGCAGTCATGTAATTATTGTACAAACCCCTGCCCCTGCATGTGGTCTGTGACATCATCAAAGGTCCTTTTGCAGTGTCTGTAAAATACTGACAGTTAATATTGCTGGCAATTTGAAGTCCCGCAGTGTGGAGAAGAAATTTCTCAACTTGGCTCAATCCCAAAAGGTACCTGACCCACAGTTTGGGAAACAGTGCTATAGAGCAATCTATATATGTACAGAGCTTTCTGTATAAGGGAAGAGACGGAATGGGTATAAGGGAATGAATCACTGCCATAGTTTTTATATTTAAAGTAATTATCCAGTGTAGGGAACTGCCATTTCTACTAGTATATAATGTATCTGGCTTCTTTGCCCCTGCAGTTTGGCTTCAGAGACCCCAGGCATTTAGTGCAAGTTTTGTTTTGTAAATACAGTGAGTCAGGCACATGTGGGGCGGGGGGGGGGGGGGGAGGGGTGGGGGGGGGGGGGGGGGGGGGGGTATGTTTGGGGGGGGGGGGGAGGGGGGGGCTGTTCCTCTTTTTTTTTCTTTATATAGGTATGTGTGTGTGGTCCCCCCTTTATTGGCGGCGGGGGGTGGGTGGTGGTTGGGGGGGGGGGATATATATATATATATATTGGGGGGGGGTGGGGGGGGGGGGGGGGGCGGGGGGGGGGGGGGGGGGGGGGGGGGGGGGGGGGGGTGGGGTTGGGGGGGGGGGGGGGGGGGGGTGGGGGGGGGGGGGGGGGCCGGCTGCCGCCGCCGCCCCCCGCGGGGTGGTGGTTGTGGGGGTGGTGAATCACCTTCTTTTTTTTTTTTTCTCGGTTGGGTGTTTTTCTTTTTGGGGGGGGGGGGGGGGGGGGCGTGCGGGGGCGCCCGGGCCCCCCCTTTTGTGTCTGGTGGTGGTTGGTGGTTGTGGGGGGGGTTGCTATATATTTATATATATACCCGGGTATATAACCTAAGACAGTTGAGGACTTGCTGGTTGTTGTAGTATTGCTGTGTTCTGAGTATATTTTATGTATGTATTATTACCCTGTTGATTCTTATAAAGCTACTGTTATAACCTTATGTGGTATCTGTATGTATTCTTCAGACTGTGAGATTAGTACAGTAATCCTTGTTAAGGCTACTAACTGTACTTCATGGGTAAGTCCCAGGAAGAGATCCTCCCTGTAATACAGAGGCTCTATCCTGGGTGGAGGCACTGATATATTTCATATATGTTCCCACTCTTCCCTTCAGCGAAGGCTTCAGGTCCCATTATACACACAGGTCAGCGCCAGAGTCTGTTGCGGGAGGGATAATACTCATACCCCCCCCAAATAGGGCTACATTTGGAGGCACTGCTGAGATTTAGAAGTGGGAATAGTCATTGATATGGAGAAGCGATATAGCTCAGAGGGGAACCTCCCACTAGCTACTACATGGGATTACCGACCGCCTGTTCCTCCCCTGGTTCAGGTAAAGGAAGAACCCCGCTCAGCCAGTTACCCCCCCAGTATGGCCGTCGCTAGCAGTTCCTCTAGTGACAGTGCTATTAGCACTTTAGCCAGGCTGACTGAGATGTTAGCTCAGGGCCTGCAGGCCACTCACTACAAGAAACTAAAAGTATTCTCTGGTAATGTCCCAGTACCACAAGGGGAGGAAAACTTTGAGATATGGAAAGAACATACTCTCCAATGCCTGAAGGAATGGTCTTGCTCTGAAGAAGGCAAGCGGCAGCGTATCAGTGAAAGTTTGCGGTCTCCTGCTGCAGAATTGATCCGCTTGTACAGAGACTCTCATGAAGGAGTGAGTGCATTGGACTATATACAAGTACTGTCTGATCACTTTGAGCCATACTATGACCTTGCCCAGATGGTTGCTGATTACCGAATGGTTCGTCAAAAAGAAGGGGAAAATGTCTCTACTTTTATTAACCGTTTACAGCTACTTCTTTCACGTCTGGTGTACCACGCAGCTATATCTACTTCAGAGGTAGACGCTATGAGAACCAGTCAGTTGGTGAGAGGGTTACAACCTCATCATCCTCTTGCTCAAGTACTCAAGGTCTTACTATCTGATAGAGTCCTTCCATTTCCTGACTTAATGAAGTTAGTGAAGAAACAAGAAGCTGACATTAGTTTTAGTACCCCTAAGAAAGCGAAAAGCATCTCTAAAGAAGATGTTGTTCCTAATTCAAACAAGGACAAACCAGCGGAGCGGTCAGAACTTAGACAGTCCGCCACTCCACCCACTGCCACTCAATGGAGGAAGGATGCTAGAACCTGTTATAAATGTGGTCAGACGGGCCATACTGCCAGACAGTGTACGGAGGACAGTGAGGGATTGAGACACAGTGCTGTCTTCTCTATTCAGAATCAAAGACACCGAAGGAAGGCGGGCCGAGTAAAGACCAGAGGCGCTATCGCGGGCTCCAGGTCCGTTGTCAAAGTCACTGTCAATGGTCATGCCGCTCCTGCCCTGTTTGATACAGGATCTCAAGTGACCCTGATTTATCGCTCGTTCTACCAAAAGTATCTGAGGGATATACCTCTTCAGTCTACAGGACAAATGAAATTGTGGGGGGCTTAATTCAGGATCATATCCTGTAGATGGCAGCCTGCAAGTAGTTATAGCTGTCCCTGAATTAGAAGATCAGAGTGTCGCTCCCATGAAGATTACGGCTCTTGTCTGCCCTGATACAGGGGATTCTTGTGCAGCTCCTGTGATACTTGGCACTAATTGTCCCGCAGTGCATTATGCTTTTCAGAAGTTTCTTGGAAGAGATTGGAACCCTGCAGCTCAGCCGGTGAATATATCTTCTGATCTTAGAGAACTCTGTGATGCCCTGTCTACTGGCTATCGACATGGAATGGTATATCATATCGGTGAGAGAACCGTGGAAGTTCCTGCCGGCGGGGAGAGAATTCTGAGAGTAGCCTCCAGCATTGCTCCCGATTTGCTTGAAGGGGGGAGTTATGTCCTTATGGAAACCCCTGAAGAAATGATTAACCAGAATGGCTGGATGGTGATCCCAGAGAGAAAGGACTGGAGAAATAAAGTGGAGTTATCTACCTGTGTGACAGTGAGGAACTGTTCACCGCATCCGATTGTAATTGGACCATACCAGAATGTGGCCCACTGCTACCCTGTGCTTGGAGTAAATCCATACGCTGAAGTGTGCAGGATTCAAATCCGAGATGCAATCCCTAATCTCAATCTTGACTTGAGTGATCCACATTTACCAGAGGCCTGGAATCAGCGACTGACACAGAAGTTGTCTGAATTATCGGAAGTGTTCTCCATGGATGATATGGATGTAGGTTGTGCTAAAAGTGCTCAACACACTTTCCGATTGACCGATTCTACTCCCTTCCGGGAGCGACCACGGAGAGTTGCTCCAAAGGATGTTGATGAGTTAAGACAGACTCTACAGCAAATGAAAGGTCAGGGGATCATTGTGGACAGTAAGAGCCCCTATGCCTCACCTATTGTGGTGGTAAGAAAAAAAATCTGGAGCAATTCGCCTATGTGTGGATTACAGAACTCTGAACCGGAGAACCTTACCTGATCAGTATACACTGCCGAGAATTGAAGAAGCTCTGGAAGCTCTGAATGGAAACTGTTGGTTCACAGTGCTGGACCTAAGATCGGGATACTATCAAGTCCCAATGGCACCTGAGGATCAGGAAAAGACAGCCTTCATATGCCCCTTGGGTTTCTTTCAGTTCACTCGTATGCCGCAAGGTACAAAAGGTGCGCCAGCAACGTTCCAAAGGTTGATGGAAAGAGTGTTAGGTGATTTAGTGCCCCGGGAATGCCTTGTATATCTTGATGACATTATTGTGTTTGGAAAGACGCTGGAAGAACATGAAGAACGACTCATGAGAGTACTCCATCGCTTAAAAGAAGAGGGGCTGAAGTTGTCGGCTGACAAATGCAAATTTTGTAGATCTTCGGTCACTTATGTAGGTCATATTGTTTCTGCTGAAGGAGTTGCTACCGATCCTGGTAAGATTGAAGCTGTGGTGAATTGGCCCCGACCGCAAAATATTACGGAGTTGCAATCTTTCTTGGGGTTTTGTGGATTCTATCGACGATTTGTGGAAGGATATTCAAAAATTGCTCGAGCCCTCCTCGACCTGTTGAAGAGTGATGCAGGAGATCCGGGAAAGAAGAAAGGGTCTTCCAAAAGCCTTTTTGGCGATAGGTGGACTGCGGATTGTGAAGAAGCATTTAAGTTGTTGAAGAAGAAATTGACAGAAGCTCCCGTTCTGGCTTATGCTGATGCACATAAGCCATATGTGCTACATGTAGATGCCAGCTTTGAAGGATTAGGTGGCGTGCTGCACCAAGAATACCCGGCCGGGTTACGGCCCATAGCTTTCATAAGTCGAAGTCTTTCTCCCAGCGAGAAAAATTATCCAGTACATAAATTGGAGTTTTTGGCGCTCAAGTGGGCCATTGTTGATAAATTACATGACTATTTATACGGAGCCACGTTTGAAGTAAGAACAGACAACAATCCACTGACATACGTTTTGTCAACCGCTAAACTCGATGCTACAGGACATTGCTGGTTGGCAGCTTTATCCAACTACCAATTCACACTCAAGTATAAATCGGGGCCTAAGAACATTGGGGCAGATGCTCTATCAAGACGGCCTGGATTACCTAGTCCGGAAGTAGTGGATGAATGGGAAGAAGTGCCAAGTCCTGGAGTAGGAGCTTTGTGTGCCATGGCTGCTGTAGTTGAAGACCGAGTAGCCTTTTCTGAAACTCGGCTTATTGACTCTATTGGGGGAGGTCCCGAAGCTGTACCAGACATGTTTGCCTACCCTGCCGCTTTAGGATCCTTTGAGAGTTGTTCTATATCTTCAAAGCGAATGATCTGGAGTCAAAAGACTGATCCTTTAATTGGACCTCTTTATCAAGCAGTGAGTTCTCAAGACAGAGAAATGTTAAAGACATCCCTACCCTCTGAATGCAGTCAACTTCTACGAGATTGGGAGAAGTTTGAAATAGACAATGGCCTACTTTATCGTGTGGTGCTGTATCATGATCACCCTGGAAGGCGCCAACTAGTTATTCCAAGCTGCTTTCAGAAGATGATTTTCCGAAGTCTGCATGATTATCATGGTCATTTGGGACCTGAGAAGACTTATGGCCTAATACAAGACCGATTCTACTGGCCCAAAATGAGAGATACCGTGACTCGTCTGTGTAGGTGCTGTCGCAGATGTTTGCAGAGGAAGACTGTCCCGGTTCGAGCGGCCTTCATGGGACACTTGAAGAGTTCGGGCCCCATGGATCTTGTCTGCATAGACTTCCTTTGTATTGACAACGACTCCAGAGGATTTGGAAATGTATTGGTGGTGACTGATCACTTCACACGATATGCTCAAGCCTTTCCGACTAAGGATCAAAAAGCAGTCACTGTTGCAAGAGTGCTTTGGGAAAAGTATTTTATCCATTATGGCTTACCACACCGGTTGCATTCTGATCAAGGCCGGGATTTTGAGAGTAACCTGATCAAAGAGTTACTTCAGTTGTTGAACATCCGCAAAAGTCGGACGACGCCTTACCATCCAGAGGGAGATGCCCTTCCTGAAAGATTTAACAGGACTTTACTTGATATGCTTGGTACCTTACGAATTGAGGATAAGCGATCCTGGAGTAGAAAAGTGGAGGCTATGGTGCATGCCTATAATAGTACAAGGCACGAGAGCACAGGATATTCACCATACTTTCTGATGTTTGGAAGAGAGCCTAGGCTACCTATTGACATCTTGTTGGGAGTCTCTACCGATGGTATCAGTCATCGAGATCATTACCGATACGTGGCACGTTTGAAAGAAACGCTTAAGAGTGCTTATCAGCTGGCTGAGGAAAATGCGGCCAAAGTGAATGAAGGAAATAAAAGGAGATTTGATCTTCGAGTAAGATACCGAGAATTGAACCCTGGGGACCATGTTCTGCTACGGAATTTGGGAGCATCTGCAAAACATAAGCTGGCTGATCGATGGCGGAGTGAACTCTTTACAGTGGTAGATCGGTTGCCTGGAATACCAGTCTACAAGATAAAAGGACGGGACGGGAGGATCAGGACTTGGCATAGAAATCATTTGTTGCCTGTACCTCAGATTGATGGTATGGATATCTCCAATGATGGCTCGGCCTGCGATTCTCCACAGTCCTTAGCCGATATTCCACCTGACCTTCCTGAAACTCCTGAGAGTGATTGGACTGTGGCTCCTGAAGTTCCTAGATCACCAGTATCTTCTCCTTCAGGGAGACCTATGAACCCTCAAACTCCAGAATTCGTACCTAGATCTGTGTCTACAGATGAGCAGGGATCTAGCTCTCCTACGCCACCAGCACCATCCCCTCCCATGGCAGACAACCCTAGTTTAGGGCCTGGACATGCTAGTTTACCTCAGAGAGAGGTACGGAGAGGAGAGAGAATTAGACACCCTCCACCTATGCTGACATATGATAGTTTGGGGGACCCCAGATTTACTACTCAGCCTCATTTATACCATGCTTGGGTGGGTGCAGTGTCCACTTTGGTCAATATGTTACCAATTTTCGCTCCTGCTGGCATGTATACCTATTAACCTGTTGTGACTCTGTAAATGCAAAAGCAACCATATTGATATTGTCATTGGTAATGTTGACTGTATACTATGACTTTGTATGTCTTTGACGTGACGTAAAGATTTCACCAGAGGGAGAGTGTAGGGAACTGCCATTTCTACTAGTATATAATGTATCTGGCTTCTTTGCCCCTGCAGTTTGGCTTCAGAGACCCCAGGCATTTAGTGCAAGTTTTGTTTTGTAAATACAGTGAGTCAGACACATGTGAGGCAGAGCTGCTGGGGGGAGAGATGTGAGCAGAGCTGCTGAGACAGACATGTTATGTCTGGGGGAGTCTAAGAGCCACTTGTTCCTCTTTACTTCACAGTATATAGTTAGGTATGTGTTACCCCCTATATACTCACAGGACCTAGCTAGTAACCGTAGTTAGGGATCCATATATATATATATAGTTCAGGGCAGTGATAGGTTAGGCTTCCGAAGGCCAACTAGCTAGTTAGAGGCCCGGTGGCACTAGTAGTTTAGCTGGCAGGTTAAGGACTCAGTGTTAGGGTAGTCAGGCCTGCATCTACTGCCGTCACCGTCGCCCTGTTTGCTGCCTGTGAAGAATCTCACCATCATCATCATCATCTCCTGATCGGCTGTCTGTCATCTCCTGGAAGAATCCGAGGATCCACAGTCATCCACAGGGGCCCCTGCATCTCTTCTGTTGCCTGGAGGTATTGTGCACTGGACTCTTGCTATATATTTATATATATACCCGGGTATATAACCTAAGACAGTTGAGGACTTGCTGGTTGTTGTAGTATTGCTGTGTTCTGAGTATATTTTATGTATGTATTATTACCCTGTTGATTCTTATAAAGCTACTGTTATAACCTTATGTGGTATCTGTATGTATTCTTCAGACTGTGAGATTAGTACAGTAATCCTTGTTAAGGCTACTAACTGTACTTCATGGGTAAGTCCCAGGAAGAGATCCTCCCTGTAATACAGAGGCTCTATCCTGGGTGGAGGCACTGATATATTTCATATATGTTCCCACTCTTCCCTTCAGCGAAGGCTTCAGGTCCCATTATACACACAGGTCAGCGCCAGAGTCTGTTGCGGGAGGGATAATACTCATACCCCCCCCCAAATAGGGCTACACCAGTTTAAAAAAAAAAAATATGGGCCAAATAACAGGTTTCATCAATACAAAACACTTCCTAATATATATCGTGTTTAAATTCAGCACCGCTTATCTTATTTCTTTTTAGGTCATTGACCTCAGCTGTAATGTTTCGTTAGCAAGTTCAATTCCCCTCTCTGGGAGCAGGGCAGCCAGAAAATGAAACATCACAGCAGCATGTGACCTCAAATGTGGGAGTGATTTATTATCTGTGATTTCATTGCAGGGGAGAGTGGAGAAGGGAGAAGTACACAGAGTGAGAGTAGGCAAATGAAGCATGGGAAATGTAGTTTGTCCACAGATTCACTGCATGTAAATAAAAGTAACACAAGGAGCAGCATGTAAAATAAAGCCAAGCAAAGGGTGCACAAGGGAACAGTGAGTATTTAGCATAATTTTTTGAAGTTGGATAACCCCTTTAACCATGTCCACAGTATACACTATAAACTGATGTGCCTGTGTATGGAGTACAAACGAAATTCACTCAAATAAGAGGCAATGACAAAAGTAATAGTAAAAGACAAAGGCACTTTTCTGTAGTATATTGCAAAGCTTGTTCCCTTCACCTGTACTATTGCTTTATGAAAAAATAAATAAAACTTTATTTATGCTTTAAAGGTAACTGAAAATATTTTCTTTAAATCTATTAATACAGCCTTTTTACTCTAAAACAAAAAAGACAATTCATTTATGAGTGGGAGTCAGGCAAGAACTACTGTAGACAGCTTCTTTGTTTCTGTAAAAAAAGGAATCACCAAGTGGTTCAGGAATATGGTACTGGACATTAAAAAAAAAAGCTTATCCTTTAAAGCAGCATGAGTACTTTAAAGACGACCTCCAGTGGAAAACCCAGATTTCTATGTCTCTGCCCCTACTACAATGTCTATCACACTTTGTATAGCTTTCATCCTTACTGGACTAAACAGCCCCCATCTTAATTTTTAGATTTCTTAATTCATTCTCTTTCTGTTCTCTACTATCAATCCTATGATGTCCCAGCATAGCATCACATGGGCACCTAGTGCCACTACCATCTATGCCTGCTGGGAGTACATCCTCTATATTTATCTAAATAAACTAAAGCTAAGACCATAAATATATAGTCAGGGAGGATTCACTGTAATCCCCTTTATTATAACTGTGACAGATGCTGTTTACCTTCTCCTATGGACAGCCTGTGTGCTACAGGCCATGTAGTTCAATGATACAGGAAGTTCTGGTGTTCCTAATGGGGAACACATAGCTCTCCATAAATGTAAGTAAAAAAGTGTGTCATCGGAGCCTGGTTCACACTGTTCCTAAGTAAAGGTCCCAGGCTGATAAATGAAGGAGCAGCAAGAAGGAGAACAAGTGAGAAACTGATACATAGAATACCATAATGGAGTACATGAGAAAGTAAAGATTTAGTGAGATGTATATAATTGTATATAACCACCAACCTCTTACCTTTCAATTGCCTGGCATGAGCTTGTGACATTACCGCTAACCTTTCTGTGTTTAGCTCTAGCCTCTCTCTGTCTCTAGTTGGATCTCCCTGAGACTTCACAGCATTGCTTTGTTGTACCTCACTAGAATTCACCCCTTCATTGTTGTCAAGTCCATTGCATTTCTGGGAGGCTCAGGGAAGGTCACATCTGTTATTGAACAATGAAACTCCATTTAGCTTTAGTTATATGATTGGCAAACAATTGCGCCAATATTGTTGGTCACTTTTTCCTTCAATTATTCAGTCACAGTTGTTAAACAATAAACCTAAAAATATCAAAAACACAATGTCTGTCCGTAGCAACTCCCAGTGAATGCAATAGTGTAAAGTTTCTGTGTATAATGTCCTAACACCTCTGTAATATCAGGGCCAGCTTACTTTAAAAGGTACCCAGAGGCTCCACCCCCCTGTAAGATGGCAAATATGAACAGCACTTCTAGCATGCCACTTAAAATGATCAGTACACCCCTTTAACTATTGCTTTCTCCCTACTTTCACCTGTGCCATACTGTGATTTGTTTCAGGTTTCAGATGAGTGTATAATTTACAGTACAATATGCTGGACAATAAATAATTCTCACAAACATTCTGATAATTCTGTAAAATCTACACATTCCCAGAGGTTGCGAATATGCCCTCTACTAGCATTTAATATCCAAATGAAAGATACTGTATGGGATTTAAAAATAAGCGCTTAAAGCATGATTTGGATATTACCATATGAATTAAATATTTAATCTTATTAAGCAGCCATCTGTCGTGCAACACTTTATTACTTGTTTTAAGGTCATATTCAAAAAAATCAATAAGTAAGGGTAAAGGTTTGCTGTCTGAACATATGCTTTCATACATACATAGCAAATAACTTAGTAAATAATCTGTAATACTGTTATTGACAATTGTTGAAGTAGACATTTCTGTTTGAAATACTTGATGCTGTATATGGCGTACTCTAGGAGAGGGATTAGATGAGTGGTGTTTGGTGATTTGATTCTTTTCTGACTCCAATATTATATTTTCATTTAGTTCTCCTTCAGGCTCTGATGTTCGCATTCATCCCATTTTGCACATAAAGATGAAGATGGTGATAAAAAGGTTTAAAAATCATAAAGAAAACTATTTCATTATTTTTTTCAAAGCTATAATTTTAGGTACCAAGATGAAGAGATGATTACTAGGTAGGCATGTGCATTTGCACATCACCTAATATGAGAAATACTATCCTTAATCCATATAAGTATAGAAAACGACATGAAGTCATTGCATGCCTGCCAAGCTTTAACTAGGACACACATTCAAAAATTTTGACATCATCAAGATGATTTTCTATTGAAACTTTGCAGATATCCTCATGCATAATTGATAAATAACCTAAAATATTCAGATCTGCAAAAACCAAGTATTAAACCTTATTCACACATCAGTGTTTTGCATCAGTGATTGTAAGCCAAAACCAGAGTGGGGACTACACAGAGATAATGTACCATGGAAAGATTTGCACCTGTTCTGTGTTTTCAACCTGTTCCTGATTTTGACACACAATCACTAATGTAAAATACTGACCAAAACTTTGACATGGACAGGCAACTATAATATGCTGTAATTTATAGTGCAGAATATTCAGATGACAAATGTTTATTAAACCTTTCCCACCACGTCCTTAATTAACTGGGTCTTGGGGGTACCCCTCCCTTAAGACCTATCTACTTAACTTCCCCTCTGAGGAGGAAAAGTTTACTACTGTTTGGGGATCTTGGAATACCTTTTGGGTCTTTCATGATTTGTACGCTCTGGAGTGGGGTTGTGAACCGAGAGCAAGGCAGGTGGTTTGGTCTCCGCAACCAGAAATGAACGCACACGCGGTAGTTCAAGAAAAGAATATATATTTACTATAAGTTAATAAAGGCTATTTGAAGGTAAAATGACAGGGATAAAGACAAGCAAAATATACAATATATCATGAACAATTTCAAGGCAAATTCTGCAATGGTTTCTACTTTTACTCTGTCCAATTCTGCAGTATGGACACTGAATGAACAATATACTCAAAACTATCCCTAACTGACCCTGACATCACATTTGGGTGCACCCCCTTTTCCCCAGTGGTCCAGGTGGACCGCTTACAGTCTGTAGAAGCGCGCGGTGGGGCCCAAAGTCGTTCCTTTCTTTTATAGTGAAGCGTCCTCCCCTCACGGTTATCAGGATCTTGGGAGAAATGAAGTCCTCTTTAACAGGGAAACCCAATGAATGCAATGTAATCCAACAGCAGATTCCACTCAGCACACTGACAGTCCTGCCGAATCCATACACTGAGCTGGGATGTAAGCCGGGGTTTAGCAGGTGCTGTCCAGTACATCAACAGCACTGCGAGTCTCTATCTGTGGTATCCATATACACAGTCACAATGTCAGTCTCACTGATCAGCCACTGAGCACAGTTCCTTTCACGTGGACTCACTAGTCCTGTTGTCTCTTTACACTCTGTTTGTCTCTGGACCAAGATACAGCTTAGCTGTACAGAAAAATCTCCACACCAGTTCAATACAACACTTGCTAAGATGGCTGCTGCTCTCTGTCTCGTCACTTCCTGCTTCTCTGCTCACACTCTGTCTGCAGAACAGGCAAGCTGACATAAAAGGGGGGGGGAAGTCACTCCAGCATCATGTCACAATTACAATGGCTGCTGTCTTAAAGGAACAGAATCACAGAAATACATTCAACATTAACAGTTTATACAGACAAATGAAGCTTAGGACAACATTGGCTGTCTCTTACAGGGTGTTCTTTGCCTTTTTCTCCTTTCTGACACAACGTAAAAATTATGCAATTACGTTTTTCGTTACCCCCTAAATATTGATTACATTAATCAATCAGTTTAATGTACATTACCCCAAAATGTTATTATTGAAACTCAGGCTGAGGAGTTGGAGAGGAAATCGAAATTGGAGGTGGGACCAATTTTGGCGTCAGAAAATTGTTACCAACTCCGACTCAAAAATGAATAAAATATTTTTTATATTATATTATACAATTATTAATATATTTATTTAATATAATGTATAATTTGTTGCATATTTGCTTTCATAGAAATTAATTCACTAGCCATTTAATGAATTAGAGGAACTTTACTTCTTCTGACTGACCATAGCTGTCAGCTATTCATGAAGGAGTTGGAGAAGGAGTCAGAGTTGGTGGTTTGGCCTACAACTCCACAGCCTAAATACAATTTAGCCTGCAAAAATCTAGCCCCCGAAAAGTTACATCAACAAAAATACAAAAACGTTATGTCTCACTGAATGTTTCACAGCAAAAATATTTCTTTCTATGATGTTGTTTTGCATATATCTGGTATCAGTGTCAACTTAATGACCAGTAGACAAAAGCTAAAATGTTACTTATACCATTCAATGAATGACATAAAAGATAAAACAGAACAAAAGAATTGGCAAATTGTTATCCCAAAATGCTACAGTTAGGTTTGGGCTACACAGCGACTTTGGCCGTGACTCCTGTCGCTCGACGAACGATCACTGTGTTGTCCTGTAACTCCTTCACTCTTGTTAGTGAAAAGAGTCACATTGCTCTGCCAAGGTTGCTGGGACTTCTATTAGCAAAAAAGTCAAACATTGGAATCTGGATGAGACCCCAGGGGAAAATTTTTCGGTATTCCATAAGAAAGTTTGAACTTTTCCATTTCTCCCTCCAGCGATCTATCTTGTTTCTGCAGGTAAAAGATCTTTTAATTTTGAGAGGCATTCTGTGATGCTTGGAGTAACGCACTAGGTTCCCACCAAAAACAAAACTTGCCTCTAGGCCCTGCTCTAGGGCAAGCTGAATAATAGCTTGACTTGTGAATCCAGTCAGAGAGGTGATGGGAAAAACAGATGAGGTTATATACGCTAATATTGGTTGCATTAATAACACCATTCTCTCTTGAATGGTGTTATTAGAAATCACGAAAACAACCTGTTGTTCATCTGTGTGTTTGAGTAAGAGATGTATAGTCTGCTTGGGTTTGCATTCCTAAAATGGCAAGGGCAGAATATGTCATATGAATAATTCCTAAACTATTTTGGAAAATAATTTAGGGCAAATAAGTCCAGAGTGCACCATATAATAATTCTCAAATATCTAGGTCTTGGCAATAGGTATTCCCAACAATTGTAGTTGATAATGCCCAAAGAGGAAATGCTTGACCAAAAATAGTTTCTTACATTTCAATATCACAGATTGAATTTAAATCCAGAGAAGGAACCAAATTCCTCCATAACCAAAAACACTCCCTCTAAATCATCTTCATGGTTAGCCATAAATAATGTGATACATGAACATTGCTATTCGCAGATCTTTAGCTCCCACTTAAATACCTCAATTTCATCACCCTCAATGAATCAAGATAGGGGTTCCAGGGCCAAGTTTAAGAGCACAGGCAATAATAAGCACCTCTGCCTTATCTTCTTTCACAATGCAGCAAACAGATGGCTCACTGAGATGACACACAACACAGGATTGCTAGAAAACACATCCAAATAAATATGAAATGCCCCCCTTAAATGTCTTAGTACCTGCCATAGCCAACACCACCTTACATTACTGAATGCTTTTTACTATCAAAGGTTACCAAGGCAGGAACCAGTCCACCCATCTGAGCACTCTCCTTCTCATCTAGCACCAATAGCACCTTTCTTAGGTTGACCACTCAAGAGTGTCACTTAACAAATTCTCCTTGATTTGCGACTATCAATGCAGTGAGAACAGCCATTAATATGCATTCTGATAAATTAGTGAAACTGGGTGGAAAGACCCAATGCTCTCCTGATTCCTTCCCTCTTTTATTATCTAGTTTAATATGGGCCATGTCCACACAGGGGAGGGAATGTTGCCCTGCCAGGGCATTATTACAGACTTTCATTAAGGCTAAGGCCCCAGCAAAAAAGCACTGCGGGAAGAGTCATGGAGGCAACATATCACCAATAGGATTTTGCTGCGGTATTTTGAGCCAAAGCCAGGAGCAAAATAAGAGCTTCCTATATATTTCCCATTCCTTTTGTAGCCATTCTTGGCTTTGGCTTAAAAAAACACAGCAAAATCTGCACCAAAAAAAGCTGCGTTTCCACAACGTGGGGCCTCAACCTAATACTGGAATTACCTGTGCTATCATGGCCTTGTAATATTCTCAGTATATCATTTGGGTCCTGGTGATTTACCTGAGGGGAGAAAGAAGAATAATGATTGAGCCTCCTCGGATAATACTTATCAGGTACTGATTCCAGCTTCTCCTCCTCTAATCTGGAGAGGCTCACCTTGTCCAAAAAGGCTAATCCTGGGAACGGGCCCACAGAGATGTCCGCCTATAGCTTGACATAGAGGTCACAGAGTGTCTCGCTGATCATCCTAGGATTGAATGTCGCAAAGCCAAGGCTAAGTTCTCCAAAAGCTTGCCTGACTTGTCTCTACAGTGACTGTACTCGACCTCTTGCTGGGTTCTAATATTTTTTTTTCTGTGCTCTGCTCAGATGTCAAAATTCTTTTTAGCTGTGAACCACCCCATTTTGCTCACCACTGACAGAAAAGAAAGGAAAAGGGAAATATGCCTCCCAATGGACTTGGAAAACTATTCTCTCAGGCGCCTTTTTTTTTAAAGTTGCCACATGAGTTATTATCCAACCATGCAAAATGATCTTGGCTGCTTCCCAGAACAGCTGAGGCCCCGATATGTGGGTTTGGTTGGTAGACACTTATTCCAACCACCAGTTCTGCATCAATTCTACAAAGGTTTAATCTCGCACCAGAATGACTAGGAGTCTCCAGTAGTATTCTATGCCCTTCGAGTAGGTATTAAGGAATGACAAAACAATCGGGAGTGAACAGAAATCACCATCTCAGCTAGATAAACAACTTGTATTCTAGTTAACGGAGGGGCACCCAAACATAAATAGTCTATGTGAGCCTAAGTATTGTGGAGGGGATAAAACTGAGTATGCTCATCTGTGAGGCATGCAAAACCACCAGCTGTTTGTAAACTGTACCACCATCAAAAAAATCCACCAAAATCGTGTGATCCCTCAGCCCATTGTCTGGTTCTCTACCACAGAAGCTACCACACTTAAATCTCCTCCCACTCCTATTGAACAGGTGAAATCCAGTAGGACTTGTGTCAGGATATCAAAAAAATGTATTTTGATCCACATTGCATGCATATACAGTATACTGTACAGAATTATACAATAGCTATAAATACAATAAATAACCTATCCTCCATGTCCCTATCAGTATTGTATGGGAAAAATTCTTATGAATCAGTGTTAACACTCCTGTCTTATGATTTACTGCCAATGACCCATAGATCCACAGTTTATGCTACTTGTCAAAGTCCTGCTCTAATAAGTTAATCCCCTGTGTGAAAGATCCTCAGTGCGCCAACACCGCTTTGGCCACACCTGAGACTTCTTTCATAAAAAACCACACTCACCACCAGTGAGTGCTGGGTTCACAAGATAAATACAAGACAAGCTTTCTAAATTTTGTATATTTATTAACCCCTAAATGGGTCGGTATTAACATCTAACACATGCAGTTCAGAACAGATATGCAGATATATGCAAGCATGAACAGTTACTAGTTACAAGATACAGTACAATAAAATAAAAGGGAATAAAAGTGAAATAATTACTTTACCACACATATCCTGGATGTGGCTCTATAGTCCAACACTCACACATAGCATGCGGAGGTAACCAGTGGAGGCTCCTAGCAGCAGCATTCCAGCCTGCAGGCTCATCACAATCTATCCCAGTAGTCTCTCTGTAGTCTCATCATAGTATTCTCCTTGTAGTCTCAGCCCAATCTCATCATATTATTCTGTTGTAGTCTCAGCCCAGTCTCCCCCCACTGACCTCTTACCTCATCTTTTATGCCCTTGATTACACCACCCAGAATGAGGTCACCGGTGACAGCAAGTCTGATTGACTAACGCACTCAAGTCCAGATTCTTTGTAAGAAGATGGGATTAAGTGAAATGATACAATGCCTTCTATATGTTATCAACCATGTCTGATCAACAGCCCAGGCTGAACAATGCATGTATATTTGATCACTCAGGGCTGTGTATGAATTCAATGGAGCCATTATGGGATGGATACAAAGCCCTATTGTTATATTGTTGCCTCTACTGATAACATACAACTAGGATTAGGGCTGCGCACATTATGAGTAAATGGAACTAGGAGGGAGATAGTATACCCAGAGATCAAAATACAGCTTTGAGTTATAGCCATATTTAAGCGGAATCATCACACCTCCCCCTTTAGAGCATGCACGGAGGAAGGCGGATTCGGTGATCACCTTCCGCAGGCACCTGAGTGGCCTGACCGCGATACCCTTCTTCTCTCTAGTCTGACTAGGGACACTTCTAAGGCTCAGACCCTGAGCCACGTACACTTGGCTACCTCCTGCTGTTCTGGGTCCACTTTCTGAGTGCTGGCATCCTGTGGAGCCACACTCATGACCCCAGGTCTTTGGGATACCAGTTCAGGGACCCCATCCCGGCGGTCTCTCAGGGTCTCTCTCACACTAACCGCTAGTTGGGAGAGTTCTGGGGGATTCTGCACCTCCCCCTTTGCTTCCAAACCTAGGGGCACCTCTGGTTCTGGCACAGGTATGTTTGGACCCTGTCCTCCCTCCCAGACGCCTTGCCCCTTTGGGCCTACACCCTGTTCCTCCTGTACTTGGGTGGGTGATGGTGATACCTTGGACAACTGACTGAGATCATGCTTCCCCAAACCATCCCCCCACAATACATTGACAGGTAATACATTTGACATACCCCCTTCTTGGATCACACCTCCAGTACCCCATGCCATCTTCACTTGGGCCATGGGCACTCCTTGAATAGAACTGGACAGAAGAGACGTGTATGTCTCATACCGGCCGGACTCCTCCGGCTTCAAGGGAGTGAGGCTAGTCATGGCGGTCTCAGCACCGACTGCAGGTGGTGTAGGCAACGGTTCAAGGGTCGGAACGCCCTCCACCCTTGCAGCCCTCTGGCTGCGGGCTAACACCGCACTACCAGCAGTCTGTCCCTCACCTGGATCGGCCATGAGATCCACATAGCCTACCTGACCACCTGGCACATGGTCAGCAGTTGGGTGCTTATCGGATGCACTGGGCGAAATAGTAGAAGTCGCTTCCAGTGACTCAGAAGAGCTACCCTGTACACTTTCACAACAAGCATTGGCAATTACATTGACAGTACCTTCATTAGCAATTGTTAATTCACACCAGTCCTCAATGAGATCTGTGGTAGACATATTAACAAGCTGGGAGGGAGACGCCCCCGCAGATGTGGGTGTGTCTACAGACAAGGTCTCACTGGCTCCTTGCACGGGGTTGAACAAAGCATCAATAACATTTTTGCTGAGCTGGGTTGCAGGAAGCTCATTTGCATCTTCCCTGCTCTCAGCTGAAGGCAACTCATTAGCATTTACATTGACTGCCATGGGAAGTATCTCAGAGGGGGGGTTACGGTCCCTCTCTGCAGATATGACAGACACATTATCAACATTAATCATAGACAGTTTATCACAGTAAATTGGGGTGCTCCCCACCCCATAATGGGACATCATAGGTCCTAAATCAGTTCCCAACAGTACATTAGCAGGCAAATCAGTCAATAGTCCCACAGTCCGCATTCCTTTTCCTGCACCCCAGTCCAGATACACAGATGGGCCACCTGCTGTGGCTTGGGAAGCAGGGAAGTTCTCAGGGTGGTTGGGGCACCCCTCCTTGAAATGTCCTGTCTGGTTACAGGCATGGCACCGCCGCACCTCCCCTTGGGGTTTGGGGAAGGTCACTAGGGTGCCCAGAGTTCTTGGGACAGGGGAGGGACCACCCGGGGCATAGTTTGTCTCACCCGACCTGACGACAGATGACTGTGTTGACCTCCGGCCTGGCTTCTCCTTCCAACTTGAGGGTCTCTGCAGGGTTGTTGGAGTTTGTGCCTGCTGGGAGATTTCCAGCCTCTTCAGCTCAAGCTGATACTCCCTCTCAGCCTGTCGCTCAGCAGCCTTCCTCTCTCCCTCTGCCTGTCGCTCAGCAGTCTCACGATCTGCTTGCCGTTCTGCGGCCTGCCATTCTTGTTCTACAGCTTCCAGAAAACGGCACAACACCTGCAGGTATGTGTTAGGGTCACTAGTGCCTACTTGCTGTAGGGCCATTTGCCAGTATGAAGCCATTCCCCCGACAAGGCTGGGGCTACTGGTCCCTCCTGGTGAAGTAATCCTTGGGACCGGGCTGCTTGCCACACTTCCTGGCCTAGCCCCAAAATCAGGACTCTGCTCGATTCTCTGCATGGCTGTGGCTGCCTCCATTTCAGCCATACGCTCAGGATCTCCAAAAGCCTGGTTCTGCAGTTCTTGAGCTCTGCTTCTGAGCCCACTAGCCATCCACTGGTATTTGCCAAATAAAAGATAGGATAGAATACAAAGAGTAAGGGAGGGGAACAGCACTGTATCAAACTTTCACTGTATCTTAATGCTTGCTTTAATACCGAGCTTGTCTCATAGGATTACCACAATCCCCAGCGTCTGAGTGATAAAGGTCACCAACACACGCTGTTTATCCTAAGATCCCACCGCTGCCAACAATGTGAAAGATCCTCAGTGCGCCAACACCGCTTTGGCCCACACCTGAGACTTCTTTCCTAAAAACCACACTCACCGCCAGTGAGTGCTGGGTCCACAAGATAAATACAAGACAAGCTTTCTAAAGTTTGTATATGTATTAACCCCTAAATGGGTCGGTATTAACATCTAACACATGCAGTTCAGAACAGATATGCAGATATATGCAAGCATTAACAGTTACTAGTTACAAGATACAGTACAATAAAATAAAAGGGAATAAAAGTGAAATAATTACTTTACCACACATATCCTGGATGTGGCTCTATAGTCCAACACTCACACATAGCATGTGGAGGTAACCAGTGGAAGCTCCTAGCAGCAGCATTCCAGCCTGCAGGCTCATCACAGTCTATCCCAGTAGTCTCTCTGTAGTCTCATTATAGTATTCTCCTTGTAGTCTCAGCCCAATCTCATCATATTATTCTGTTGTAGTCTCAGCCCAGTCTCCCCCCACTGACCTCTTACCTCATCTTTTATACCCTTGATTACACCACCCAGAATGAGGTCACCGGCGACAGCAAGTCTGATTGACTAACGCACTCAAGTCCAGATTCTTTTTAAGAAGATGGGATTAAGTGAAATGATACAATGCCTTCTATATGTTATCAACCATGTCTGATCAACAGCCCAGGCTGAACAATGCATGTATATTTGATCACTCAGGGCTGTGTATGAATTCAATGGAGCCATTCTGGGATGGATACAAAGCCCTATTGTTATATTGTTGCCTCTACTGATAACATACAGTCATGGCCGAAAGTTTTGAGAATGATACAAATATTAATTTTTACAAAGTCTACTGCTTCAGTTTTTCTAATGGCAATTTGCATATACTCCAGAATGTTATGAAGAGTGATCAGCTTAACAGCAATTACTTGCAAAGTCAATATTTGCCTAGAAAATGAACTTTATCCCCCAAAACACATTTCAACATCATTGCAGCCCTGCCTTAAAAGGACCACCTAACATCGTTTCAGTGATTGCTCCATTAACACAGGTGTGGGTGTTGATGAGGACAGGGCTGGAGATCAATCTGTCATGATTAAGTAAGAATGACACCACTGGACACTTTAAAAGGAGGCTGGTGCTTGCCATCATTGTTTCTATTCTGTTAACCATGGTTATCTCTAAAGAAACACGTGCAGTCATCATTGCACTGCACAAAAATGGCCTAACTGGGAAGAGTATTGCAGCTAGAAAGATTGCACCTCAGTCAACAATCTATCGCATCATCAAGAACTTCAAGGAGAGAGGTTCCATTGGTGCCAAAAAGGCTCCAGGGCGCCCAAGAAAGACCAGCAAGCGGCAGGACCGTCTCTTAAAAGTGTTTCAGCTGCAGGATCGGGCTACCAGCAGTGCAGAGCTTGCTGAGGAATGGTAGCAGGCAGGTGTGAGTGCATCTGCACGCACCGCCTCACAGTGCGTGCATCTGCACGCACTGTGAGGCGGAGACTCTTGGAGCAAGGCCTGGTCTCAAGGAGGGCAGCAAAGAAGCCACTTCTCTCCAGAAAAAACATCAGGGACAGACTGATATTCTGCAAAAGGTACAGGGAGTGGACTGCTGAGGACTGGGGTAAAGTCATTTTCTCTGATGAATCCCCTTTTCGATTGTTTGGAACATCTGGAAAACAGCTTATTCGGAGAAGAAGAGGTGAGCGCTACCACCAGTCTTGTCTCATGCCAACTGTAAAGCATCCTGAAACCATTCATGTGTGGGGTTGCTTCTCAGCCAAGGGAATCGGCTCTCTCACAGTCTTGCCTAAAAACACAGCCATGAATAAGGAATGGTACCAGAATGTCCTCCAAGAGCAACTTCTCCCAACCGTCCAAGAGCAGTTTGGCGCTCAACAATGCCTTTTCCAGCATGATGGAGCACCTTGCCATAAAGCAAAGGTGATAACTAAATGGCTCAGGGAACAAAACATAGAGATTTTGGGTCCATGGCCTGGAAACTCCCCAGATCTTAATCCCATTGAGAACTTGTGGTCAATCATCAAGAGACGGGTGGACAAACAAAAACCAACAAATTCAGACAAAATTAAAGCATTGATTCTGCAAGAATGGACTGCTATCAGTCAGGATTTGGTCCAGAAGTTGATTGAGAGCATGCCAGGGAGAATTGCAGAGGTCCTGAAGAAGAAGGGTCAACACTGCAAATATTGACTTGCTGCATTAACTCATTCTAACTGTCAATATAAGCTTCTGTTACTCATAATATGAATGCAATTATATTTCTGTATGTGATAAAAACATCTGACAAACACACATAAAAACCAGAGGGCAGCAGATCATGTGAAAATATAATATTTGTGTCATTCTCAAAACTTTTGGCCATGACTGTACAACTAGGATTAGGGCTGCGCACATTATGAGTAAATGGAACTAAGAGGGAGATACGATACTCAGAGATCAAAATACAGCTTTGAGTTATAGCCATATTTAAGCGGAATCATCACACCCTGTAAGAGCACATTGGCAATCCTCTATTTAAATATCTGAAGACCATAGACTAGAGCATTTGGTTGGTGACTGCAGTCTTTGGGCATATACATGGACATGTCACCACTGCAACCTTGAAGATGAAGTCATCGCTGTACAACTGGAGTACGCCACAGGAATTTGCAAGGGAAAATACTAGTACGTAAATTCATTTTTATTTTATTTCATTTACTAATGCTGGTTGTTTTAAAAAAATTAAACGGAAAACCCCTTTAATTAATGTGAAATGAGCTTTATTATATGTGAGATGACTCAGTCTTTAATATTGCTTCTTTCCTACATTAAATGTCAGCCAGGATGTTTATCCAGTATGACTACTGAAATGTGATTCACCATGGGAGGTAATTACTCCATATGTACAGCTACAATACTGAAATCTGTATAAATATATCATAATAATATAGGTATTAAACACTATATTAGATAGAATCAGTGAAATTATTGCAGTGTTGGTTAAGTAGATTAAAGTGTATTTCTTGCCTATGGGCAAAGTTGAAATGTAGGACTGTCTCTACTTACATTTTCTATAGTTATGGTCAATATATTTTATAGTACAGCAAACTGTACAATTGGCATACAACAATTCTAGATTCCGAATAGTTCTGGAATTTCTTTTGCTTCCCTTAAAGAGGACCTTTTTACGTCCTCTGGCGTTAAGGAATGCCCCCTCTCACCGTACAATTCTATGGAGGAGTACAGTCAGGGGGGCGTTTTTTACTGCCCAGTGATGACGCTGGGCAGTAAGGCTAGCCCTTCTGATAGTGGAGAGATATCGGTGCCGAAACTCCAACACTGGGGCCCATACCCGGAAAGCTTTTTAGAAGTATATAATACTGCGGGTGCCAGAGAATGTGTGAGGCCCTCTTTAAAACATTTTGTGACATTTTTCACTGCCCACTCAATGTCATTTAATATATTTAGCAAAACTGAGCTTACAATAAAACTAACGTAAAATTTATCCTGCATAGTGATACATTGGCATAACACAACTGAAATGTTAAAAAAAACTGCCAAAAAAAGGTTTTCCTTGAAAGTTGAGTTAACACTCTTCTGATGGAAGTGTATCTTTAAGTTAAAGTTAAAGAGATTGGCCACTTTCAGACCAATATTAAGAGACAAATGTTATTGTTTGTATGATAAAAAGATATACAATTTTCCAATCTACGTTCTATATCAATTCCTCACAGTTTTCTAGATCTCCACTTGCTGTCATTCATTCTGTTATTTTTAGTGAATTAAATTCTGACCATGGTCTTTTGATTTAGAATCCATGGTCATGTGATAAGCACACAGGTGCACAGCTCGTTACCAGGCAGAGCTCTGATTACTGTGCTGTGACAAGCGGTGCACCTGAGTGCTCATCACATGACCATGGACTGTATATCCTGGGACTAGCCATCCGGGTGAAGACTACTACCCCCATCGGGAAGCTGCATGAGTTGAGTTATAATGTTCTCAGAGTAAAATTCACCTTGGTTAAACTGCACCACTGCGTCCTGAGTCGTTCCTGTGCTTACCATCAGGGCCATTCCAAACACCACCAAATGGCTCAGGGTGAGAGAGGATCTTTCTCCAAATGGAAGCGCCCCGGGGGAACAACTACCACCACTATCAGGTACCACACAAGACCCCCCTCGTCAATGTCCGGTCTGGGAGGTGGGGTGGAGGAGTTCGATTGAGTGTACTCGGCCTATCATGTGACATCACCACCATCACTACTACTCCCATCCTCCGCTTCCCTCTACTACCAAGTCCTGGAACCTTGTTTTGGAAATGTAAGCCAAAATATTAGATGGAACACTGGAGACAGGTCTGCCAATCTTTTTCAGAGTTAACTATGTGTCACCTATAAAATTAGGCTAACTCTCCTATGAGAGTGACGTTGATTGTAAGAGGACATTTTGATGGATTATTTCCAGAAACTTGGCTTAAGAACACCTGTTTTTGGGACAGGAGTCAGGTTTCCTCTACCTCTTCACAGAGCATTCGTGATCACGTTTTCTTTATTATCTTTATCTGTAAATATGTTTTTCCTGTAGCCTCACATCTAAATAAACTTTCATCTGCTTTTATCCACCTGAAATACAGTTTTGTATAAAAGATTCTATAACAATAGTTTTGCTAAAGTCAGTGTTATGTCAAATTTATAAATCCTAATGAAATGTTTAATAAATTTGGGGCATCTTTAGGTCTAACTTCTGATATTACTTCACTTTCCTACACCATCATCCTACTGGACTGAGATTGTGACATTTCATAATATTACAATTTATACAATATATGTTACATGTCATAATATTAATTTGGTGTACTGTACATAAGATAAATGGACTTACCATTCCCACTTTCTATAAGTAGAGTCAAAATAAGTAGAGTAAATGTCACAAAATGTTTGCGCAAATTAGCACAAAAAGTTACTTGACCCTTTTTTGTAACTTTTTGGTGCCAAAATTCACGGATACAGGGCTGAATAGCTTCAATAATCATTCCATAAATTGTTAATAGAGATGAGCGAACCTGAACTGCAAATTTCGGGTTCGTGCCGAACTTTGTGGTTTCGGGTATCTGAATCTCAACTTCAGCGCTGATGTTCTGGTTCTGCTCATCCCTAAAGCTGGTTGATTAACTGCTGATCAGCCAACCAACCAGCTTTAAGCCCACAGACATGCCCAGTATGGGCATGGCTGTGATTGGCCAGATGGGACATGTGACCCCTCTATATAAGAGGCAGGGTCACAGGTCCCGTCATCATTCCAGCTAGTTAGGCTAGGTAGGGAGAGGCTGCAGCTGGAGATATGGACAGTCAGGGGCTTAGCTAAATTTAATATTGTCCTTTTCAGGGCAGTGCAGCTAGGTAGGGACTGGAGCCGGATACTGTGAGGGGCAGTTAGCCTAGAAATAATAATTGCCCTTTTCAGGACACTGACAGTAAACTGTGTGTGCAGTAACAATAACTGCGTGTGTAACCATACCGTCTCCTAGTGCAGTAACAATAACTGCGTTTCTACCCATAGTGTCTCCTAGCGCAGTAACAATATCCAGCGCATACTTTGACTCATATGGTGGATGAGTATCTGTGTACATGTCTCCTGGTACTGAGTGATGGGTCCTCCCCGTTCAAATTCTGAGTTGGTAAATTGGACACGCTGGCCTGCCCTGCAGCAAGTGTCCTATTAGAACGCGTGTTCAGTACCGCAGGGGGTGTCATCACCAACAAGAGGATCCGTCTATCCACAGCCAACGTGGACATACTTACTTTCATTAAGATGAACCATACATGGATCCCACAGGACTTGGCTGTGCCAGTGCCTGAGTGAGTGGGTAAAGTGTTGGCTACCTCCTCCTCCTTCCACTTACACTGCCACATCCACCTCCACCTCCTCCCCCTGGACCTCTAGCACCTGTTTCAAAATTATTTTATTTTATTTGTTTTTATTTTTTTTTATTTATTTATTTTATGTTATTATTTTAAGTACTTTTCCTACCCCATTTTTTTCAGGGCACTTGCCCTGTTATTACCCCCATTTTGCAGCCCTCTACCCCTTACCATCCCCATTTTACAGTCATTTTTGGTTCACCAAGTTCGGGTCCCTATTGATTTCAATTTCAAATTTTTGGGCAATGTTCGGCCGAACTCGTCGAACCCGAACTTCAACGGGTTCACTCAACACTACTTGTGAATACTAGCCAATAGGTATCAAATAATAATTAACATCATCACAATATGCAAACAAATAATCCATCTCTCTCTTTCTCTGTGCGGTTTGTATATATATATATATATATATATATATAGTGAGAAGGTGACAGGTAAAGTTCTGGATGGTCGCTATATCTCCCCCAGATTCCTTACTTATGTGTGGTAAGTGAGGTTACAACACTGATGTCTGTAGCAAAACCTCACATGTGAGAAGGCCTTTCTCTTAACCCTTTCCTGTCCTACAGCAGAAAGGAGCCTTCAAGCACAGGTGGGAGCTGGGTCTCATTAAAAGGCCCATAAAAGGTTGTCAAGACCTCAGTCCTGGGAAGTTCCTGGAGAGAGGAGGAGCCGGGTTCTGTCCTAAGACTCTGATATCTGGTGAGACACCAGTATGAACTGTTGCCTTTATTTTTGCCCTGTGTATTAACTGTGTGGCTGAAGCAAGCCACACATACAGTACAGACCAAAAGTTTGGACACACCTTCTCATTCCAAGAGTTTTCTGTATTTTCATGACTATAAAAATTGTAGATTCACACTGAAGGCATCAAAACTATGAATTAACACATGTGTTATTATATACTTAACAAAAAAGTGTGAAACAACTGAAAATATGTCTTATATTCTAGGTTCTTCAAAGTAGCCACCTTTTGCTTTGATTACTGCTTTGCACTCTCTTGACATTCTCTTGATGAGCTTCAAGAGGTAGTTACCTGAAATGGTCTTCCAACAGTCTTGAAGGAGTTCCCAGAGATGCTTAGCACTTGTTGGCCCTTTTGCCTTCACTCTGCGGTCCAGCTCACACCAAACCATCTCGATTGGGTTCAGGTCTGGTGACTGTGGTGGCCAGGTCATCTGGCGTAGCACCCCATCACTCTTCTTCTTGGTAAAATAGCCCTTACACAGTCTGGAGGTGTGTTTGGGGTCATTGTCCTGTTGAAACGCAAACCGGATGGAATAGCATGCCGCTGCAAGATGCTGTGGTAATCATGCTGGTTCAGTATTCCTTCAATTTTGAATAAATCCCCAACAATGTCACCAGCAAAGCACCCCCACACCATCACACCTCCTCCTCCATGCTTCACGGTGGGAACCAAGCATGTAGAGTCCATTCATTCACCTTTTCTGCGTCGCACAAAGACACGGTGGTTGGAACCAAAGATCTCAAATTTGGACTCATCAGACCAAAGCACAGATTTCCACAGGTCTAATGTCCATTCCTTGTGTTCTTTAGCCCAAATAAGTCTCTTCTGCTTGTTGCCTGTCCTTAGCAGTGGTTTCCTAGCAGCTATTTTACCATGAAGGCCTGCTGCACACAGTCTCCTCTTAACAGTTGTTGTAGAGATGTGTCTGCTGCCAGAACTCTGTGTGGCATTGACCTGTTCTCTAATCTGAGCTGCTGTTAACCTGCGATTTCTGAGGCTGGTGACTCAGATGAACTTATCCTCCGCAGCAGAGGTGACTCTTGGTCTTCCTTTCCTGGGGCGGTCCTCATGTGAGCCAGTTTCTTTGTAGCGCTTGAATGTTTTGGCCACTGCACTTGGGGACACTTTCAAAGTTTTCCCAATTTTTCGGACTGACTGACCTACATTTCTTAAAGTAATAATGGCCACTCATTTTTCTTTACTTAGCTTCTTTTTTCTTGCTATAATACAAATTCTAACACTCCATTCAGTAGGACTATCAGCTGTGTATCCACCTGACTTCTGAACAACACAACTGATGGTCCCAACCCCATTTATAAGGCAAGAAATCTCACTTATTAAACCTGACAGGGCACACCTGTGAAGTGAAAACCATTTCAGGTGACTAGCTCTTGAAGCTCATCAAGAGAATGCCAAGAGTGTGCAAAGCAGTAATCAAAGCAAAAGGTGGCTACTTTGCAGAACCTAGAATATAAGACATATTTTCAGTTGTTTCACACTTTTTTGTTAAGTATATAATTCCACATGTGTTAATTCATAGTTTTGATGCCCTCAGTGTGAATCTACAATTTTTATAGTCAAGAAAATACAGAAAACTCTTGGAATGAGAAGGTGTGTCCAAACTTTTGGTCTGTACTGTATATATACACACGTGGACAAAATTTTTGGTACCCCTCATTGATGAAAGAAAAACCCACAATGGTCACAGAAATAACCTGAATCTGACAAAACTGGAATTTGCCAACCTACATGTTGACAAGCCACAAAGCTTCTGGGAGAATGTCCTATGGATAGATGAGACAAAAATCGAAATTTTTGGCAAGGCACATCAGCTCTACAGTCATGGCCAAAAGTTTTGAGAATGATACAAATATTAATTTTTACAAAGTCTACTGCTTCAGTTTTTCTAATGGCAATTTGCATATACTCCAGAATGTTATAAAGAGTGATCAGCTTAACAGCAATTACTTGCAAAGTCAATATTTGCCTAGAAAATGAACTTTATCCCCCAAAACACATTTCAACATCATTGCAGCCCTGCCTTAAAAGGACCACCTAACATCGTTTCAGTGATTGCTCCATTAACACAGGTGTGGGTGTTGATGAGGACAGGGCTGGAGATCAATCTGTCATGATAAAGTAAGAATGACACTACTGGACACTTTAAAAGGAGGCTGGTGCTTGCCATCATTGTTTCTCTTCTGTTAACCATGGTTATCTCTAAAGAAACACGTGCAGTCATCATTGCACTGCACAAAAATGGCCTAACTGGGAAGAGTATTGCAGCTAAAAAGATTGCACCTCAGTCAACAATCTATCGCATCATCAAGAACTTCAAGGAGAGAGGTTCCATTGGTGCCAAAAAGGCTCCAGGGCGCCCAAGAAAGACCAGCAAGCGGCAGGATCGTCTCTTAAAAGTGTTTCAGCTGCGGGATCGGGCTACCAGCAGTGCAGAGCTTGCTGAGGAATGGCAGCAGGCAGGTGTGAGTGCATCTGCACGCACTGTGAGGCGGAGACTCTTGGAGCAAGGCCTGGTCTCAAGGAGGGCAGCAAAGAAGCCACTTCTCTCCAGAAAAAACATCAGGGACAGACTGATATTCTGCAAAAGGTACAGGGAGTGGACTGCTGAGGACTGGGGTAAAGTCATTTTCTCTGATGAATCCCCTTTTCGATTGTTTGGAACATCTGGAAAACAGCTTATTCGGAGAAGAAGAGGTGAGCGCTACCACCAGTCTTGTCTCATGCCAACTGTAAAGCATCCTGAAACCATTCATGTGTGGGGTTGCTTCTCAGCCAAGGGAATCGGCTCTCTCACAGTCTTGCCTAAAAACACAGCCATGAATAAAGAATGGTACCAGAATGTCCTCCAAGAGCAACTTCTCCCAACCGTCCAAGAGCAGTTTGGCGCTCAACAATGCCTTTTCCAGCATGATGGAGCACCTTGCCATAAAGCAAAGGTGATAACTAAATGGCTCAGGGAACAAAACAGAGAGATTTTGGGTCCATGGCCTGGAAACTCCCCAGATCTTAATCCCATTGAGAACTTGTGGTCAATCATCAAGAGACGGGTGGACAAACAAAAACCAACAAATTCAGACAAAATTAAAGCATTGATTCTGCAAGAATGGACTGCTATCAGTCAGGATTTGGTCCAGAAGTTGATTGAGAGCATGCCAGGGAGAATTGCAGAGGTCCTGAAGAAGAAGGGTCAACACTGCAAATATTGACTTGCTGCATTAACTCATTCTAACTGTCAATATAAGCTTCTGTTACTCATAATATGAATGCAATTATATTTCTGTATGTGATAAAAACATCTGACAAACACACATAAAAACCAGAGGGCAGCAGATCATGTGAAAATATAATATTTGTGTCATTCTCAAAACTTTTGGCCATGACTGTATGTTCACAGACGGAAAAATGAAACATATCTTGAAAAGAACACTGTCCCTACTGTGAAACATGGAGGAGACTCTGTTATATTCTGGGGATGATTTGCTGCATCTGGCACAGGGTGTCTTGAATCTGTGCAGGGTACAATGAAATCTCAAGATTATCAAGGAATTCTAGAGAGAAATTTGCTGCCCAGTGTCAGAAAGCTTGGTCTCAGTTGTAGGTCATGGGTCTTGCAACAGGATAATGACCCAAAACACACAGCTAAAAACACCCAAGAATGGCTAAGAGGAAAACATTGGACTATTCTGAAGTGACCTTCTATGAGCCCTGACCTAAATCCTATTGAGCATCTTTGGAAGGAGCTGAAACATGCCATCTGGAAAAGGCACCCTTCAAACCCGAGACAACTGGAGCAGTTTGCTCATGAGGAGTGGGCTAAAATACCTGTTGAGAGGTGCAGAAGTCTCATTGACAGTTACAGGAATTGTTTGATTGCAGTGATTGCCTCAAAAGGTTGTGCAACAAAATATTAAGTTAAGGGTACCTGTTTCATGAGTTTTCTTTTTTTAAAAATTCTATTGAAGCATGGTTGAAAAGCAATGTCTGACTTTCATTTGTTCATTTTCATAGAATTTTTATATATTATTAGTTTTGTTTTTTTCTTTCATTAAACGAGGGGTGCCAACAATTTTGTCTGCGTGTGTGTGTGTTATATATATATATATATATATATATATATATATATATATATTTAAAAAACAAAAAAATAAAAATCTCTGTAATTTCAGAATTCAGTATTCAGACCATTAGGGAAATTCATCTCCCTTAGTTGCACGGCAGATCCCCATTTCCCACTTGGGGTTACTCATAAGCCAGAAAAACAAAAGTTCAGTCTGTTAGTAACGATTCAGAATAAGATGGAATAAATCTTCTTTATTGCAACAGTAGCATCACACACCACATATCGACTCACACAGGGGTCTTTATCAAGTGCTTTATCAAGGTCTTTATTAGGCCACTTGATAAAGACCCCTGTGTGGGTCGATACAGTATGTGGTGTGTGATGCTACTGTTGCAATAAAGAAGATTTATTCCATCTTATTCTGAATGGTTGCTGACGGACTGAACTTTTGTTTTCCTGACTTATATACAGTGTAAATATTCACACTACACTAGTAATATAACCATTTCATAAGCATCATGCAGCTCACAACCATTTTAGTGTAGTCAACAATCTTTCAGGATCTGGACCTGATTGCTGTATAGTCATACTATATTTTGTAGTTGAAAGGTTAGAGGTTTTCCCATGAACGTATACACATACTGTATATAACTTTCCAAAAGTTAAATTTTTTTTTCAAATATAATTAATTCAAATAAATTTTTTCACTGTTTTAAAGATTTTCTTTAACCATATTAGGATATGTTCACATCTATGTCGGATGTGAACAAATTGTGGAAGGAAACAAAAAAAACACTCCTGGTTTCAGTTTAAAAACGACGGATCCCATTATAGCCCATGGGGTCCGTCGGGCTCCATGTGTAATTGCTGTTTTAGTGGTCCAGCTCTCTGTTGTTCGGGTCCCCCGACTGACCCAAACAACGGAAAGACGATGCTAGTGTGAACCTAATGTCTGTTGCCTTGATAGGTTGCCAATGAATACGACCATGAATGCACAAACTTACTATGGTCTGGCACTTGTCAGCACACTAGCCATGATTTCCTTATTGTGGCTAGGTTATCAGGCAGGGACACTATGTATGAGAAGATAAACCGCCACAATAAGTAAATCATAACTGGTTTTCTGACAAGTGCCAGACCATAGAATGTACCCAAATTCATATCCACTGGCAATCGATCAAGACAACAGACTGTCCCCACTAAGACAGTGAAAATCTCTATTAATATTTTAATTATTTATATTTGCAAAAATGTCTATTTAAATTTTAATTGTATATAAATGTAAATATGCTTATGTTCATGGGATAACCCATGTAAACCAATATACAGTACAGTATAGTGTATCGATGATTTTGTCTTAAGTGATAAAATCCCATGATTTCTTACTTGTCCTTGCTCAGTTTAATAGTAGACATTTCCATTCATAATTGAAAATAAATAATGAAGGTTTCTACTGAGTGACAGCAACCAGAGATCATAAAATATGTAAAAAAAATATTGAAAACTTGTATAACTTTTTATTATACAAAGAATAACATTTACTTGCTGGAAACACAATACCATTATAACAATATTGTATGAACCTGGCTTTAGACATCTGAGTGTATATACAATGTGTAACATGTAAGAGATTTGCAGAGGCTTTTATAATAGGGATTTTAATAATGTATTTTAAACTTACACTGTAGAAGCTAGTGTCTTTCTCATGGGATTAACTACTTTGGCTTTTATAGCAGCTTGAGAAATTACTTTGCATATGTCATTACTATTTTTTGTGTTCAAAAGAGAGACAAAATAGAATTAAAACGAATATGAAAATAGGTTATATACCCATCTATCTGTATTTCATATATCATCTATCTATCTATCTATCTATCTATCTATCTATCTATCTATCTATCTATCTATCCATCCATCTATCTATCCATCTAAAATAGAAGAGAGCAGCACAAAATGCCTAATATTGATTGGTGCAACTCCTACAGATTCAATAGCAAGGAATCCAAAATATAAAAAATAGAAAGCTGGTGTAAGGGAATTGCTAGTTGTGCAATTCCCTAGTGCTGCTGCTGAAAAGGGCAGAGGGTTATTTTGGGCTGGCTATTCTGTAAGGAAATTGCTAGTTGTGTAATTCCCCAGTGCTGCTGCTGAAAAGGGAAGAATGGAAGACAGACATTGAGCCCTAAAGTCAACCCAGCCCCTGTAGCAGGGCAACTTGGCAACAATCCCTTCTCTGAATAAGTGGCACACAGAACAAGACAAAATAAACAACTCAGAAGAGGGGTAAGTAAGCCAAGGGTCAAAGCCAGAAAGTAGTACCAAATCAAAATCCAAAAGAGTAGTCACAAGGGAAGCCAAAGGTCAGAGGTCAGAAATAATACAGTAGGAGCAAGTAGGAAGCTAGTAAGGACAAAGTCACAGGACAGAGTAGTAGCCAGCAACTCTGTGTGGGCTGATGACCTGTATATAGGAAGTCCAGGACCTGCCACAGACTTGATTGGTAGACAGGCTGTCAATCACACAGGCAAGGCTAAGATTAACTGTTAGAGGAGCAGAAAGAAACAAGGTGCAGAAATCGGGTGTGGCTGAAATTCAATTACAGAGTAGAAGTACTAGGACAGCATTCAGACTGAGCAACAAGAACCTTAAGCAAGGAATCAAACTGAACTCGCCTCCTGCGCCGCAGCGTGCGAGCGGAGGGTGGCGCAGAGACCCGAACAGGCAGAGACGTTATAGCTGGGCAGCACACCAAATAGGTCTATTTATCTTCTATCTATCTATCTATCTATCTATCTATCTATCTATCTATCATCTATCTAAAAATTACAAAAATTCAGGGCATTTATGGGAAATCAACAAGGTTTTAATTGAGTGTAATGAGAGCACACACACATACACATACACATGTAATACACATATTACATTTGCATACCTTCACATCTACTTCAGAAGGCAAAAAGTGAATGTGTTATTTCCATTTAATATGAGCAGAGGTATCACTGTGAGGAGTAGCTGAATACTGTTCATATTCATTATGAATCATCAGCTTGAAGCTCCATTATTTGGTTCATATTAAAAGACCTTTCTACAGGAAGAGCAAGCTGTGATCAAATAGAAAAGATAATGTATAATAAATTCAGCCTCCTGAAAGATCACAAAGTAAGTAAAGCAGAAACGGAACGTATTGTGTGTGCATACTGTGAAATAGGATTTACAACAATTTCAGGAATAACTGCAAGAGATTCCACTTTGCTGTAGCAAAGCAGTGTAAAGCATAAGCAGTTACAGAGAATAGATTGAAAAGTGCCTGGAATGTATAAATATAAGGGGCCCATGAGATTATAGCACTATATATTTAATGGTACATACATATTGCTAATGGTTTCTACCATTTCTGAGTTTTAGTAAGGGTTACCTATGCTGAGGTAAGCATGAGGAGCTGTCCGAAGATTCCAGAGTGATCTGATGCTGAATACAGGACCCTCCTGGTGATTATTTGGCTGAAGCTATGACTATTGTTATTTTATAAGTTACCCATAATAAAGCACGCGCCCTGTTAAGCTAATAAGTGCCTTTTATTGTTATTTATTAATTGGTTGTGTTTTAAAGTAAGCAACTGAGCCTATAATTCCATGTGGGAGATTAAACCAAGATTAAAAAATATGGCTGCTTTCATTCAAAACAGAGGATATGCCATGCATATAAAATTCCTGGCCAGCCCATTTAAGCTCACCCATTTCCTTAGCTCAGTTGCCCTCGTCTGTGCCATCTCTAGCCCTGCTACAGCTAATGTTCTTTTTATACACAGTGATATCCTGGTAAACAATTTTCAATGTATGGCCTGGCTAGCATATATGCTTCTTTTGATTCAGCCCCTTAGCTGAAAGTGGGTAAACCTCAGCAGTTTTGTGAGGCCTCAGCCTCACTACAATGAACTCCTTTAATATTTAGCCTACATGCTATTATAGATATGCTTAAGGAGGTGCTTTATTTGCCTAGTATGATATTATTCAGCACTAGTTGTTACTGCTGCAGGAATTTTTCTTTGGCTGTCTATGATTAGAGAAACTGCTGATATCTTGTATAAACCTGATGAGCGTGAAAGATACAGAGCTGGTAAATCTGAAATCAATGCTTATACCATGCTGCTCCTAAAGTGATTTTTTTTCCCTTTGGAATCTGACATGGGAACCAAAGCGTATCAGACATAGAAGCAGAAGCTTCTGTAAATGTCAGTAGTCAAACTTGTGTATTGAAGGAAAAAATTGTTGTACTGCAAGTTAGCTGATTGCATATGTGTTCTCTTTTTTTTCTCATGTTATGAACATTATTTCCTGTACTGTACAAAAAATTCTTACTACTCACATAAGTCATTGTCTCATTGTTCAAAGCTGAATTTGCCAGCTTTTACAAAGTAACAAAGTTACGCTGCTTTCAAATCTGTGCTGGGAAATCCATTCTTCTGGTTCGTCAGCGGAAGAGAAGAACGAAAAAATGGACTGCAAAAATATCAGACACAAACACAGCCCGTGAGACCCCATTGACCATAGTGGGGTTCGTCAGCTGTCTGTTTTTTTTTTCTGAAATTGCCGGTTGAAAAGTTGGGCTTGCGGGACTTTTTTGTTTGGCAATTTCTGACAAAAATAGCGACAGAGACTCCATGAAAATGTGAACATACCCTTAGTAAGCACTTGCTAGTGAAATAAATTGTTTGGTGTTAAACTTTGACAGCAATACAGAAAAACAAACATGAAAGCAACAGCAGGCATTAAAATATACTATACGGAGACACTGAATGATTTAAGTTGTATTACCTGTATATTTATTACACAATATGCAATATTTGCATGTTTTATTCTACTTGTGATAGAAGTAAGTAGAAGGTATCCACTGGGTTTATGCAATTATCCAGAAAAATCCAACACAGTTGAATTTTTTGAGATCGTAGCATAGGCATATAATCACATGTACACACGTGGACAAAATTGTTGGTACCCCTCGTTTAATGGAAGAAAAACCCACAATGGTCACAGAAATGACTTGAATCTGACAAAAGCAATAATATATAAAAATTCTATGAAAATGAACAAATGAAAGTCAGACATTGCTTTTCAACCATGCTTTAACAGAATTTTGAAAAAAAGAAAACTCATGAAACCGGCCTGGACAGAAATGATGGTTTTGTTGCACAACCTTTTGAGGCAATCACTGCAATCAAACGATCCCTGTAACTGTCAATGAGACTTCTGCACCTCTCAACAGGTATTTTGGCCCACTCCTCATGAGCAAACTGCTCCAGTTGTCTCGGGTTTGAAGGGTGCCTTTTCCAGACGGCATGTTTCAGCTCCTTCCAAAGATGCTCAATAGGATTTAGGTTAGGGCTCATAGAAGGCCACTTCAGAATAGTCCAATGTTTTCCTCTTAGCCATTCTTGGGTGTTTTTAGCTGTGTGTTTTGGGTCATTATCCTGTTGCAAGACCCATGACCTACAACTGATACGAAGCTTTCTGACACTGGGCAGCACATTTCTCTCTAGAATCCCTTGATATTCTTGAGATTTCATTGTACCCTGCTCAGATTCAAGACACCCTGTGCCAAATGCAGCAAAGCAGCCCCAGAACATAACAGAGCCTCCTCCATGTTTCACAGTAGGGACAGTGTTCTTTTCAAGATATGCTTCATTTTTCCATCTGTGAACATAGAGCTGATGTGTCTTGCCAAAAATTTTCGATTTTTGTCTCATCTGTCCATAGGACATTCTCCCAGAAGCTTTGTGGCTTGTCAACATGTAGGTTGGCAAATTCCAGTTTTGTCAGATTCAAGTTATTTCTGTGACCATTGTGGGTTTTTCTTTCATTAAACGAGGGGTACCAACAATTTTGTCTACTTGTGTATGTGTGCAGTGTCCTGTGATCTCATTGGAATCCATTATATGTGATATTGATTGATATAATTGTGGGGATATATCAATCCATTTATTCCAAAGATGCATCAAATGTGTTTTGTACAACCTTGCTCACTACTTTCCGTGAATTTGAGTGGAGCAGACCAGGGATCAACTTGTTTATTATAATTCATGCCAGTTTTCTGGCATGAATTATACAGGGATTCTGTGCCAGTTCCTAACAAAGGGACTGAAAAAAAATCTAAGCCAGTTCCTAACAAAAGGACAAGAGCAAGCCAACTGAATTCTAGTCACAAGACAAGCAGTAGTCAGGTGCTAAATGCAGCACAAACTAATACACCTTCACAAGACCTGCTGTGGTCAATAAATTTCAGATAGAAATCCACATGGGGTACAAAGGGGTAACACTAGGTATCATAGTCAATCAAATCAGGAATCATAGATGTGTAATAGTAATACTAGGTAAAAAGCTAAACCGCTATTAGGGAAGAACTATTACAGCTATATACATGACCATATGATGACCAACTTTAAATAATATTCCTTTTGGCTTGGTAATGATGTGTGCTGAACATGCACCTGATTAAGATTAAGAATTACTGTGCATGAGTCATATTACAACAATAAAGTTTCAGGATTGGCACTTCAGCTGCTACTTCTTTAAGGTTGCTGTGTCAACCTGGAGAAACTTTTGTGCTCAGTTCTTTGCTTTGGCCAATTAGCAGCTGAGCAGGCCTTTATAAGACCACTCCTTCCAGACTCAGATGCCGAATAATTGTTTACTACTCCTGGTTTGGCTCCATTAACTGTTGTGACTATTTGCTTCTAACTGACTCCTTGGATTCTTCTCGAATTTCCCTTTACCTTCTGATTCTGTATGTGACGTGACCTTTGTATGTATTTGTGACCCTTGTCTTGTTTCCCAGATTTCGTGTTGTCTTCTGATTTGGTATCTGACCTCCTCTCCTAATACTGACTCCTGATTGTGCAACTTCTCTTACCTCAACTCCACTCTGTAAGTTAGTGGATTTTGTTTTGGTTTCTGCAGCAGTGCATTTATTATTGGAACATCTATCTGTTTGGTGACAATTCAGATACCCAGATTCAGCGCAAATCCACCCTGCCTCACGATGGGCTCTGGGGGTCTGTCTTGGCTCGCAGAAGTGTACTAGTTTTAAATAGCTGTCTCTACTGCTCGCAGTTATCAGTCAATCTCCTGATTTTTTTTTATCGAAGGTCTCTGGGCTTCCTCCCAGAATCTCTGACAGTGTGTTCCACAACTTGCGTCGCTATGGGATATACCGTGTCTGTCACCTCCGGAGTGACTCCAGTTGGCGGACAATACCAGCTATCCCGGCCTCGACTGCCCTGCCCCCTCTTGACGCATGGCGCAATATGCAGTTTCGTCATTTTATGAACTCACTCCTGGCCCCAACTGAATTTAGGTCAAAACCCACTTTTATGGAACGCGTCTGCATGGGCGAAGGTATCCTGTGCCATTCCCTCTCAGTGATCTAAAAGCTTCTGATTGATCCTCTTACTGAGTCTGTTCTCCCCTTTATGTTGAAATGGGAAGCGGCTCTCTCTCTCTCTCTCTCTCTCTCCCAGGAGCAGAGAGAACGTATTTTCCAACTCACGCACGGGTATACGGTCCCCACAAAGTTACATATGCTCTTACCGCAGGTCTCTCCCGATGTGTTGGAGGTGTGGGCAGGAGGAGGGTGACATGCTTCATATCTTTTGGTTCTGCTCAGCTCTCTCTCCGTTTTGGGATGGTGTCAAACGGATCATTTTGCAAATTACTGAGACATCTCATCAGTTGGGCCCTGCTCTGTTTCTGCTTCATCACTGCAAGTCTCCGGTGCGAACCTACAAGCGTTCACTACTCCACCATTTTTTGGTCCTCGCGTGCATTCCGCAATTCTGGAAATGAGTGGAACCTCCTCCCCCTCTCCCTCTGAATTCTAAAGGTCAATGAGATTATGCGCATGGAAAACCTCACTTCTTTCCTGCATGATACTGGTGATGCCTTTAATAAAACTTGGTTTTATTGGTGAGCATTCCAACACTCTGCAGAGTATCAGGCGCTTCTGGGCTCTGGGCCCCCCTCCCGGGTTTGAACACTGGACTCGGAGTTCTGAGCTTAGTCTCCCGCCTTTGCATTTGTCCTACCATTGTATGTGTAGCTGCATCTGACCTTACACAGTGAATTTCAGGTCCTTCTACTGTGGTCCTGATACATGCTGCCCTCTGGGCTCACACATGGTATGTTATCCTATTCACTACCCCATTACCTCCCCTGTCAGACCAACCCCCCTTCCCACCCTCACCCTTTTTTTTTTTTCTTCTTTTCTCTTTCTTCCTCTTCTTCTTCTTCCTCCCCCATCTCTCTTTTCTTCCCCTCTTCCCACCTCTTCTTCTCCTCTTTCTCTCCTCTCATTCTACTCTCCCTCCCTCCTTCTCCACTTCTTCTTCATCTTCCTTAATCAATGTTTTTGTTGCCTTTTTGATTGTGGCCATTCTGGGATTCCATGGTGGCTCCGATATGCATTGTTTGTGTCTCTGTGTTTATGGTCTGTTTTGAACTTTGATCTTTGTTGTTAATTGTGAAAATTCAATAAAATATTTGAATTGAAAAAAAAAAAAGTACAAAGATGACCTAACAACCATCCCGTACAGACACAATGACTTACGCGTTTCAGAGCACATGACTCCTTAGTCATAGCCTAAGGTTATGCTCTGAAACGCGTAAGTCGTTGTGTCTGCAGAGGATGATTGTTATGCCACCCTTTGGAAATCGACTGCATCTTTTTCCCTTGGTCTGGGAAATCCTCCATGCACTGTGGCTAATTTCAATCAGCTCTGCAACTACGGGTGAGCTGTGGAGAGACTTTTTTGTTTGACTCTACAGAAATGCACGATTTCATTGAAGGAAACCATTGAAAAGGCCAAAACCTTCTCTGGGGATCCAGAATATGTGAAAAAAGAAAAGGACCTACATGTCAACACTGAGAGATATACCTTGTTTATTAAGACAAGAAAACACATTCAGTTTCAGAGAGGTTTTCTTGAAGTTAAGGAAAATAGGGCATATGAAAATCTTGATATTTACAGAAGAAATAGAGAATTGGACATCATCAGTGCTACTCCGGCTATGGTTCATCGATAATGTCCTCATTCTGTGGAATGGTTCAGTTGAATCATTTTGGGTAAATTGTGAATGTCCAGTTTGAGTTTAAGTTTGAACTAAGAATAATGTGATACTTCTTATAGGTACATATGATAGGAAGTCCACAGATGTCCTACAAATTTTACAATCATACTGGGGTATTGATATTACAGATAAACCCACAGTTAAATACAGTACATAGATTGTAAGCTCTTGCGAGCAGGGCCCTCAGTCCCAGTGTGTGAATTGACTATTTGTTTGTAATGTATCTTTTTTGTCAGTACTTGAACTCTAAAAGTTGTACAGTGCTGCGGAATATGTTGGTGCTATATAAATAAAATGTATTATTATTATATACAGGAGAAGGAGAAAATTGAGAGTTATAGTTCATAGTCATCTCTCTCCTGATGGATAAGGTCAAACGTGGCTTGAAGGAAAAGGCCCTGGGTACTTTCAAGATCAGATCAAAAGCCTGTGACTACATCCTGAAGAGTGACAGGGTGGTGTCATGTAGGAAATATAACATCTTGAGAAGATTGCCCACTTAGTACCCTAGTACCCATGCGTGGGAAAACCATAGTGGGGATTCCGCCTGTCTCAATTTCAAGGGATAGAGAGTATAGGATCATCTGTAAGGGCTAGAGACAAAAGGAGGATCAGTGGATTTTTAGATTCAGGAGTGTCAAACCCGGCTGTCTGAATTATGCCATCTCATTTACCCCTTTTATATAATCGCTAAACTCAAAGGAAATACTTTATGGTTAATACTCCATCATTAAAATGGTTTAAAGATGATTCACAGGCTAATAACGATAACATTAGGTGTTCAATTAGGAGATATCAACATTCCATCATATAAGATTTTTAACACACAGGGGGTAATTTATATGACCACCCTTGGTACATGGAATGGTTAGATATTCTATCATTAAATCCGGATGGTGAAAATGGAGGAGGGAACCCCTTTTTTGAATAGAGTATGGCTAACCTATATAAAGAACACCATAGAATAAAAACGGTTAGTGTGCAGCATCCAAGAGTGCTACTGCTTTAAATTGTCTCTTGTGCCTCTGGGTTGTGTTGGTATGTCCCATCCTCTATATTCTATGTCAATGTTATGCAGCTTTCCTTGTTGTTTTTCCCCTGTGGTTCCCCCAGTGTTCAAAGCTTCCCCTTGGTACAGCCCTGGCCTATCACAGGCCACTGGGCGGGGTTGAAGGAGACTTTTGTCTCCAGGACGACCGTTGAAGTGGCAGTTCAGTCTACAGTCAGGTCAATTCCTGTCTAGTAGCAGTTGAGTTCCTGCAGTTTGCAGAGGAGTGCATACCAACACAAGACTGGACTTCAACGGCCGTCCATACAGCCTCAAGGAGACAGCTCTGAGAAAGGGAGTTTAGCTGTCAGGACTTTGGACTCTGTGCCAGGAGGAGCAGTGGAGTGCGCTGACAGGAGGAGTTGACTCGGGACTAGAGATGAGCGAATTTTGCAAAAATTCGATTCAACCAATTCTCCGAAGTTTCCAAAACAATTCGATTCGATCTGAATTAATTTGCAGCAAATTGCATTAACCCCTTCCCAACATCCACCCTAATAGTAAGGTGCTGCCAGGTAGGACTTCTCTAAAACTACGGCGGAAGCATGGTGCGCATACAGAAACTGTGTGCGCACCCTGCTTTGCGGATGTCAGCCGTATGTAATGGCTGACACTGTCCTCTAACACCTGCAGTCGGAGCTGAGCTCTAATCGCGGGTGTTAACCCCTGAGATGCCACGGTCAAACATGTGCAATTCGATACAGTACATCAAAGTGTGAGGAAATCTGGAATCGATGCGAATCGAAGATTTCCTGAAATTCGGATCAAATTCCATTTCGTCAGCTTCGATTCGCTCATCTCTACTCAGGACCTTATCAAAAGGTAACCAGATCCCTGTCAGGACTACCCTGCACTACAGTCCCCAGTATCCATAGATGGGAGTGGCATATGAGAGGAGTTGTAGTTGGAGTGAAGTTATCCTTAGAGCCTTTATCATCCTAAGACCTAGGCTGGGGAGTTGGACATTGAGAGACTACTACCCCCATTGTTGGAAGCTGCTTGTTGTACTTCTACAGGTGCTGAGTAAAGCATTATTCTGTTTCAACTGCACAACTGAGTCGTTCCTGCTTTACCATCAGGGCCGTTCTGAACACCATCACACCGTCTCAGAGTAGAGAGGTCCCCTCTCCAACTCGAAGCGCCCTGGGGGAAACTACTACCCCCACCATCAGGTAATGCTGCAGGACCACTCTCAGCGGTGTCCAGCCAAGGATTAGAGCTGGTGAGCGTGGTAGAGTGTGCTCGGCCTAGCTGGTGGCACATCATCCACCACTACTACTCCCATCCTCCAGTTCCCTCCATCTGGGTTGCGACAAGTGCTCTTTAATAGTTTCAGGTTAACAACATAGCGGTCATCTGGTGACTTTATGGTGACTACTATGAAGATGCAGACTATAGTATAAAAAAGAGTATTCAGTACAAAACCTCCACTGTCAGGAAACCTTGTCCCTTTCCAAGTAGAGGCGATTATGGGACAAAGCATCTTGCATCTATGGAAACTGTTTTACCTGTCTCCTATGAAGAAGCAGGGGAGCATTCAAGATACAGAGCTATGGACATACCGTGTTTCTCGAAAAATAAGACCTACCCCGAAAATAAGCCCTAGCTACGTTTTCCAGGTTTTTTGGAGTAGGCTTGAAATATAAGCCCTACTCCAAAAATAATCCCTAGCTAATTTAACTCCTTCCCGACATTTACTGTGCGATTACAGCGGATGCCGGGTCCTTAAAATATGGCGGCCGCTCTGCTGCAGAGCAGTTACCATAGCTACTGTACCGGGTCTCTGGGGAGACCTGGAGTTAATGCCCGCGGTCAGTGTCTACCCTGATTGCAGGCATTGTTGAACGTGACCCCCTCTCCTGCCCACCAAAGTAGCAGAACCGTCAGAGTTAATGCCCGCGATCAGAACAGACTCTGACCGCGGGCATTGTGTGACCTCCACGCTTCCCCAAGTCCACACACCCTATAGCTGCTATACCGGGTCTCCTTGTACAGTGGAGACCCGCAGTTAATGCCCGTGATCAGAGTCCGCTGATCGCGGGCATTGTTAAGTGTGCCAGTCCGTGACCTTCCCCACCCAAATCCACCCCCCGAAGCAGATAAACTATCCCCGGGGCCGGTCCTCACCTGCCCCGAACCTTTGAAGTTGCAGGCCGGCTCCCGCGGGTGAGATCGCGGGAGCCGACCTGTTCCTTTGACAGCCGGGAGCCTTATGAAGGCTCCCAGGCCTGTCATAGGAATATTACTATTGCCTCAATAGTAATGTAGATAATCTCCCATAGACTGCAATAGGTTGTATTGCAGTCTATGGGATGATTGCAGGTTCAAGCCCCCCTAGGAGGGGTTAATAGTAAAAAAAAAAACAAAAAAAGTTAAAAAATATAAAAAACACAAAATAATAAGTTCAAGCCCCCTCCCACTTTCACTAGAATACATATAAAAATAAAATTTTACTGTGAAACACATACACATTAGGTATCCCTGTGTCCGAAAACTCCCGGTCTACAGACTTATAAAAATATTTTACCTCTATAGTGAATGCCGTAGTGAAAAAAAAAGATCAAAAGTGCCGAACTGCTGTTTTTTCGCTGTTTCACGTCTGATAAAAGTTAAAATAAAAAGCGATCAAATGTGTGATTGTTCTTCACGGAAAAAATTAAGACCTACCCTGAAAATAAGCCCTAGCCCTTTTTTCAGAGCAAAAAATAATATAAGACCCTGTCTTATTTTCGGAGAAACACGGTAGGTGTCACAGTATGGAGCGCGTGAGTAGTTGTGCCAAGACCAATCATAAGCCCCCTACAAGTGACATTGAGGAGTGGGTGTGGCTTAATGAAGACAGTGAATGATTGTGGCCTTCCTGGAGTGATGTCACGCTAGAGGCGTGAATAAGTGCTTGTCCCTAATGAAGTTTTAGCCAATAGCATTGATTCCAGAGGCGACAACACTGGAAGGGGCGTATACCTCTGCAACGATGGTTTCAGGATATGCCGAAGGTTGAAGTGAAATCAGGTTAAGGTAACTGGATCATGTCTGATTTGGATCATTGATCAGCCCTGGTCTCCCTCTCCTGACAGTGATTGTTTACAGCTTTAGATAGGACCCCATTTTTTCTGTGAATGCGTAATATTTGTGGAGTTGGACCCTCTGTGAGTTTATATATCACTATTGTACTTCTATATTACAGTTCATGAGAAAAAGCACAAACAATATGTATTTTCAAAAGAGATCCTTACATGAATATTTTATAACCCGTAACAGAAATATACTGTAATAGCCAACTACAGTTAGTGGAAAGTCCTTTCTAAGTTTAGCAGAACACTGAAATCTTACAATGAAATACAGAAAAAATTCCATCCAGGACAGCACTTTTAAGGGGCTTGAAATACCTCCCAAACAGGTTATTCCTATAATGTAGTTCCTCGGGGCAGTGGTGACTGAAGAGTTCTCCTCACACTGAGTTTATTCTATCTGGAAAAAGGCTCATGTTCATGTAGGTCACTTGTTCCAACAAAGACTGTGAATACAAACTTTTTCCTAGTTAATCCCAGTTCTCATGGTTTAGTATCCTTCATTTACATAGCTGTGTGCTATGTTTATTTCTAGTGAACGGAAAGATTACGACCACCCCTAGATTACTATCACCCCTAGAAGCTTTGCTTCCTAATACAGAAATGTATTAATTACAACTAGGAAACAAGGCAGCGCTCAGTCCATGCCAGCATTAAATTGCAGACTCCTCTATTCGAATCAACACATACTAATGAGAATGAGATCATGGAACTCAATTTTAGTTAAAATAAGAATGCTGACACTTCTGTTATCTGAAGTCTGGATTTATACAAAAGGCCATAGTGCAAAAGGATGATTGTGCTTATTATTCCGCCTCAGAGACACTGCTACAACTGTCATTAAGTGCTTTTCCAGTTGCCTTGCCAGGTTTCTCATCTGAGGATATCATAAGATAAAAGCTTATGATTCTCTTTATGGCATATTGTCTTTCAAGACTGCTAACCAATGTGAGCCGAATTCTCAAAATCCACCATTTACTCATGTCACATTTTGTAAGAAATAGCTCCATGATCAACTCAAAGATATTGAATTTATCGAAAATGTTACAAAAAACTAAAAGCATTCACGACATCTTTAATTCAGTATTACACATCCGAATAATGACTGTGTCAATAAGTCATCATGCCTATACTGTCTCAGTCCTTGGAAACAGCGCCACCTAGTGACAAAACACATACTGTGTAGCCTGAACACACCTATGATATTAGTAAAAAAAAAAAAAAATTAAATGTAATTTATAGTGATACAATGGAATATATAAACATTTATCATATATTATTATTTATTCCTTTTTTTCTCTATTAACAAGGATGTACTTAAGAGATTGTTGCATTATGTGATATGTAGTTCTCTTTTTTTTTCTGTATTTAACATTTGGTGTCTCAGCTCTGCAGATCATTAAATTACACACCTCAGATGAAAAGGAAAATCCTTTCCAAGCTTCAAAATGATGACTTGCAGTAGCTGAGGCTAGGTTCACATCTGTGCAGGAGTCTCCATTGGAGACTCCACTACAGAAACCGCCGAAAACTGGTAAGAAAAAAAAGTCCTGCATGGAGGTTTCAGAATTCAAAAGGGCGGAAACCTGGCGGACCTAATTACAGTCTATGGGGTCCACAGGTGTCCGCGGGTAACTACTGTTTTAGTGGTCCTGGCCTCCGTTGTTCAGGTCCCTCGGTGGACCCGAACGACAGAGACCCGTGCGCAGATGTGGACCTAGCCTGAGGTGTGTTTTATGTGCAATAATTCAGTTTAGCACCTATGACATATTTTAAACTTCATGGAACACGCATAGGGTCATGGAATTCCATAGTGGTTTCTTAAAATACAGATACGATACATTAGGATAACAGCTGTTAATTAGAGATGAGTGAATCGGTCGACTTGAATATTCCAAATTGTTTGTTTTTTAACCAAATGTAGATTTGTCTCGGACAAACTAAAATGGCCACCGCATTATACTCTGGGGTCTCTTCAGACCCCAAAGTATAATAGGTGGAGGCCCAGGGGAGGTAAAAAAAAATAAAAAAAAGATTCATACTCACTTCCCATTACCTCTTTTGGGTCTCCTGGTGACGTCCAGTGCTCTTCTGCGACGTCATCGGTCCAAGCTCAGCAATGACCTGAGCACGCCAAGGGTTATGATGTCATGTTGCTCAACATGCTCATTTGACCACTGGTTGCACAATCACAGGCCTCAGCCGTGTCCCCAGGGCAAATGATGTCACAGATGAAATAACTTTGGCTGTCTTTGCCTTCGAGAGGTAGAAGTTGGATAGCTAGGTTCCTAGGAGCCCTAAGAGTATTCTACACTATGCTTTAAGGCAATTTAAAGTGTCGTTTGTACCGAACTTGTTCATTCTGAAACAAACTGGGAACCTGATCCGCCAAACCCTACCATGCAAGCTAACAATGATCTCATAATGATACCTGTCAAGCCCAGTACAAGAGTCATTCTTGCCATAGTGCCAAAATGCATTTGCCTTTTGGAATATACATGCTTACATAGTGGTTTAAAGAAATATCTAGGTCCATCAATTTCAATTGTATTATATTGATGAACTCAAAGGGAACCAGAAGTGGGCAAACCACTTTACCAGGAAACTCAAAATCAAAGCAACTGCAATGAATAGTAGGGGACATAAGTCTGAGCACCATCATACCTACATGACATAGATAGTCAATATATATACAATTTCCTTTTAAAAGTCATCTTTCTAAATATGCAAATGCTCAAGTGCAATGTGGGCTCAAGAGCTGGAGTGTGTTTTCACCCCTGTTCCGACCGCAGTGCCTGGTTGTACAGCACGTGCAAGGTCGTAACTTGAGGGGGTGCAGAGGGTGCAGTCGCACCGGGGCCCAGGAACCTTAGGGGGCCCATACGTACTGGCATCAGTATTGAGATTTCAGCTTCCATCTGGCCCATAAGCCAAGGAGACCCACAGATTACCCTAACCACACTAAGGTTGATTAAACTCCTTAGAACCCATAACCATCACTATCAAGAATTCGCTGTAGGGATAAGGTAGGGGACCCTGGACAAAAGATTGAACCGGGGACCACAAGACTTCAGTTACACTACTGAGCACGTGCTACTCCATTTCTTTGAATGAAGTCCACCGGAGATAGCTCAGAAAGAATTCGACTATGTTTGGCAGTCCCATTTCAAATGAATAGAGCAGCATGTTGTACGGCTAGGTGCTCTTGTTAGAACTGTAGTGAAAAAAACACCCCAATTCTCGAGCTTGATGTGTCTACCACATCGATCAGCAAGTTACATGTATATATAAACAATTGAAAAATATGGTTTTTAGACTGAATGCAATATTTATAAGGGACAAAAGTAAGTATTTCTGATGTAACAACTATGTCCCATGAGAGATAACAGTTTAATCACTATTAGAAAAAAGACAGAAAACAATGTCATGTCCAACCACATCACAATAATGGATGTTAACTATGGGATAAGGCCCATTCTAAATTTTGCTGTGATCCTATGATTTCTGTGGTTTTCCTCGCTGAGGTGCCTGTCAAATTTTTAATAGTGCACATTAGTAAGTGTATTCTTTTAGAAATTGTATGTGGTTTTAACAAAGATTTAGAAAGACATACTGATAGGGAATGTAGATTGTGAGCCCTATATGGGACAGTGACTGTCAATGTCTGTAACGCGTTGCGGAATATGATGGCGCTATGCAAGTAAGCATAAATAAATTTAAAAAAATAAACAACTTAAAAGTCCTCTTTTAGCTCACAAACTACTAAGCATTATATTTCCTTAGTACACCCCAATATGTATCATAACCAATCAGTCACATCCATCATTCTACTTTAATTATATTTAATCAAAATAGGTTCATAACTCAGTGCTGATACATTTCATCATAAAGTTTTATAGTGGTTTAGGGTCTGTTTCCTTTCACATAGCTATACAGTTAACTGATAAAACACTTAATACATACAGATCAAGACAGCTTCCAGTGAATTTCACAGTATTTCCATTGGGTTGTAAATGGAAAAAATTAGGAATTCACTGGTTTATTTTTTCAGAGCCCAACAAAGGGGAGGCTTCCAAACTTAAAAAAAAATCCTTTCTCTACATTTGACCCTGATAAGAGCCCATGTAAGCCCCTCACATAATAAAGTACTTAAGAAATAAGTTAATTAACACCCTACCCAATATGTATGTCACATTTTTGGGTCAGGTATTAAGGGCTTAGTAGTTGAGTCCTCTACATACACAGCAGGTGCTGACTCCCGCTGGCATCTTCCAGAATTAAAGCAATGCAATCATGTGGTGCTGAGTGATCATCATAGCATTTGGAGGCCCAGTGAAGGCCCCCAGGCCTGCCATCTTTGTGTATCTATTAGATCCTGCTTTAGTGTTAATCTATGGACTATACACTGCAATACAGACAGCATATTCAAGTCCCCAGGAGACTGAAAAAAATGAGATAAAGTTTAAAAATGTTACTAATATTTAAAAAAGCTAAATGCTAAAAGTTTAAATTACCCCATTTTCCAAATTTTATCAAAAAGCAGCTAAACAATAAAACAATAAACATATTAGGTATTGACATGTTCAAAAATTTCCACATAAAATATAAAATCATTACATTATTATCCTGCATAGTGTATGCCATAAAGGGGGGAAAACAAAATGTCCAATTTGCAGTTTTTGGTCGCTTTGCCTCCCAAAAAAACTTATAAAAAGTGATTAAATAGTCAAACCAAGCCCAAAATGGTATTAATATACATCTACAACTGGTACTCCAAACATGCAAAAATCAAACAGTTCTGGTGGAAATCTAAAAAAAGTAGGTGTCAAAAGGATTTTTATAAGTAGTAAAACAACAAAAACTATATAATTTTGGCAACATCATAATTGTCCTGATACCCCAAAAAAGATATTAGATCATTTTTAAAACACAGCAAACACCATAAAAAACAAAATCCAAAAAACAATGGCTGAATTGCATTTTTCCCATTTCAACTCATAAATATATATATTTTTACTGATTCATTTCTATATTGGCAAATTGCTGCGGAGATGATAATAACTAGCTAGTCTCTAGTCTTGACCACCAGGACTGGACTTAGGAAAACAGGCAAGTAGTCCTGCTCTATACTGTTTTCATAACGTCTATAAAGGTGAATGGGAGCTACAGAGACAGTGCAGCACTGTTCGCCTGTCTTTCATAAGACAAGCCATGGTGGTTGGGACTTGCAGCCAGTTATTCTTGTCTTGGCAGCAATTTGCTGCAATGGGAATAACCCTTTAAATAGTGCTGATCATCAGTATTTCTGTAGATCTTTTGGTACTGAAAGAATGTCGTAGAATAGAAGTATCTGATCTGATTGTGTCTGGAGGAGATGCCTGGGGTTTTTTGGAACTTGTCATGCAGCATAGATAATGCTATACCCTCAAAAAATTGGAATGGTTGTAGTTTTAAATGAAAGTTCTGTGTAGGAGGCAGTGATGTAAGTAATGTTTTGTGAGCCCTGATGCAGTCTTTGACCAGGACCTTCTACTACCTCCCCACATTGTATTTCTGATAGCAGTGGTTATGGGTACTGCAGCAGTATCCCAGAGACTTGAAACATATACAACTATAGTACCCACAACTGCTGTTATCAAGAATACAATGATCTGTGGGGTTCCTAACAGCCAGACTTCCTTTCATCTAAAATTGATGGCCTATATTATGACAATGGCTAACCTCTTTAAAGAGGTATTCCAGTTCCTTTGTAATTGATGACCTGTCCTCAGGATAGATCATCAATAAAAGATCAGTCGGGTCCAACACCTGGGACCCCTGCTGATCAACTGTTTGAAGAGATCGGGGTGCTTTTGCGAGTTCTATCTTTCCTTCACTATTTACAAAAACAGATAATAATAATAATAATAATAATAATAATAATAATAATAGTCCTTTAATAGTCCCACAGTGGGGAAATTCAGTGTGTTACAGCAGCAAAGATAAGATAAGATAAGCAGATACAAATACAAATACAACATGTACAGGAATGTTCCAAGGTGAGAGGCATTACATTAATAGCAGACAGACAGATAGGACGTAGCAGAGGAGGGGGGGGGATTTAACAGGCAGAGAGATATTTCAGTTCTCTGTGTGTAATGATCTCCGCTTAGGTCGGTGTTGGTTGTACAGCCTAACCGCGGTGGGGAGGAAAGACTTCCGATAGCGCTCCTTCTCACACCTAGGGTGGAGCAGTCGGTCACTGACAGTACTGCTCAGCGCGATCACAGTCTCATGCATGGGATGGGACTTCTTCTTCTGCATGGAGCTCACCACGGACAGTATCCTTCTGTCACCCACCACCTGCACTGGGTCCAGTGGGCTCCCCAGGACAGAGCTGGCCTTTCTAATCAGCTTGTCAAGTTTATTTCTGTCCCTGGTTGATATACTGCTCCCCCAGCAGGCCACTCCAAAGAAGATGGCTGATGCCACTACCGAGTTGAAGAAAGTTCTAAGAAGTGCCCCCCGGATTCCAAAGGCTCTCAGTTTCCTAAGCAGGTAGAGCCTGCTGTGGCCCTTCCTGTACAGGGCCTCCATATGATCTGCCCAGTCCAGCTTATTATTAAGGAGCAAACCCAGGTACTTATAGGTGTTCCCAATCTCGATGCCCGTCCCCAGGATGTCCACTGGTTTAGGAGGGCTTCTGCCTTTGCGGAAGTCCACCACCATCTCCTTGGTCTTCCCCGCGTTAATCTTCAGGTGGTTCCGGTGGCACCAGTCCACAAAGTCCTGGTTCAGTTCTCTGTACTCCCTGTCATCATCATCTGTGATGAGACCCACTATTGCAGAGTCGTCAGAATTCTTCTGTAGGTAGCAGCTGGATGAGTTGCACCTAAAATCTGCAGTGTACAGTGTGAAGAGGAAAGGGGCGAGAACCGTACCCTGAGGTGCCCCCGTATTACAGATCACGGTACCTGACACACAGTCTCGGGCTCTCACGTATTGAGGTTGATTTGTGAGGTAGTCTAGGATCCAGTTGGAGAGGTGGTGGTCCACTCCAGCAAGGCCCAGCTTGTCCCTCAATAACCTGGGCTGTATGGTGTTAAAAGCACTGGAGAAGTCAAAGAACATTATTCTCACTGTGTTCCCTGGTTTCTCCAGGTGAGACAGAGCCCTGTGCAGAAGATGGATGATGGCATCATCTACCCCAATGCCCGGCCGATAAGCAAACTGGAGGGGGTCCATAGCGGGGCTCACTAGAGGGCGGAGATGTGTGAGAACCAATCTCTCCAAGATCTTCATCAGGTGGGATGTCAGTGCTACAGGTCTGTAGTCGTTGAGGTCCATAGGGTGGGGTTTCTTTGGAACTGGTACCACACAAGAAGATTTCCATAATTCAGGGACTATTTCCTGCCTCAGGCTCATATTATACATATATGTAATTATACCACACAGCTGGTCCCCACAAGTCTTAATTAGCCTTGCACTGATGTCATCTGGCCCTGCGGCTTTCCTTGCCTTGATCTTTTTCATCTCCTTCCTCATCTGGGCCCGTGTGAAGGTCAGACTGTGGCCAGATAAAGATGGATTTCTGGATTTACTGGTCTGTTGGGAAGTGGCCGCATGGGGAGAAGTCATTGTGTTGGGGGAAGCTGAAGGACATACTGGGGTGGGAGGAGCTGGTGTGTGATCAAATCTGTTGAAGAATAGGTTTAGTTCATTAAGCCAATTAACATCTGCCTCAATCTGGCAGACAGACTGTTTATGACCCGAAATTGACTTAAGCCCCTCCCAGACCCCCCTTATGTCTTTTCTTTCCATTTGCTTTTCCATTTTTTCTTTATAACTGGCTTTTCCCTGCCTGATTTGATGCCTCAGCTCCTTTTGTACTTCCCTCAACCCCTCCTTATCTCTTGTCCTGAATGCCATCTTTTTCTCCTTAAGTAGTGTTTTTATATCAGAGTTAATCCATGGTTTGTTATTGGAGAAGCACCTCACCACTTTTGTGGGTACTGTGTTGTCCACACAAAAATTAATGTAGTCTGTTATGCAGTGTGTGAGTCCTTCTATATCTTCTCCATAAGAATCCTGCAGCACTTCCCATGCGGTTGTGTCAAAACAATCCCTCAGAGCCTCATCACTCTCCTCGGACCATATCTTCACTGTGCGGGTGACAGCTGGTTCTCTACGTACAAGTGGCTTGTACACAGGTCGGAGATGTACTAGGTTGTGATCCGATCTCCCCAGGGGCGGTAGGGCTGATGAGTTATATGCCTCCCTCACGTTGGCAAAGAACAAGTCCAGTGTTTTGTTGTCTCTTGTGTGGCAGGTTACATACTGTGTGAAACTGGGCAGTGTGGATGATGGAGAGGCATGGTTGAAATCACCCGACAGAATAAAGAGGGCCTGGGGATGTTTTAACTGTAACTGGCTCAGCGTGGCTTGTAGGACCTCGCAGGCAGTGTCAGCTTTTGCAGAGGGGGGGACATATGCAGTTATCATGATGACATGTGATAGTTCCCTTGGTAGATAGAAAGGTCTCATGCTCACAGCTAATAGTTCAATGTCCTTACAGCAAGTTTGCTCCTTAATCACAATGTGCCTAGGATTACACCATCTATTATTCACAAACATTGCCAGCCCTCCTCCTTTCTTCTTACCGCTCTCCCTTGTCCTGTCTGCCCGAAGGAGTTTAAAACCATCCAAGGAGACCAGAGGGTCAGGAGTAACTTCAGTGAGCCAAGTCTCTGTAAGTAGCATCATGCTGCACGCCCGAAACTCCTGATGATGCCTGGTGAGCGCTGTTAGTTCATCCATCTTGTTTGCAAGAGATCTCACATTGCCCATGATGATGGAGGGAACAGCTGGTCGGTAACGCCTCTTTTTAATCCTCTGAAGAGTACCAGCTCTGCATCCCCTCACCCGCTTTTTCTTTCTCCAAATCTCGCGGGGGATGTGTGACCAGATGGTATGCCGTCCTGCTGTGCCTCTGAGCTGCAGAATTTCCTCTCTTGTATAGACAAAGGAATTGTCTGCATACACAAAAGATCCCATTTTCAAGCAGAACAAAAAGACAGATAAAAAAAACAAAACAAAAAAAAAAAGTATCACAAGGGTCCAAGTCTTTGTGTGTGTTTCTTCATAGTGCAAAGTCCTTAAGTAGAGAGGTACAAAACGAGACATAGAAAGAAAAATAAGATAGAGAGTCTCAGAGCTGCTGTAGCTGGCAGCCACTCCAGCGGCGCCATCTTGGACAGATGGTGTGCAATGTAAATAGTGAAGGGGTCATGTCACTCGCACAAGCGCCAAGGTCCCTTCAAACAGCAGATCAGCAGGGGTCCCAGGTGTTGTACCTTGCAGATAGGTCATCAATAGCAGATAATAAAAATATCCCTTTAGAGAGGTAATTCACTGGGGTTCCCACTCCAGCTTTATAGCAACGGTTGGGATAAGCCTGATACCCTGACCACTGTCTCATATGTAAACCTATATTATACCTCGGGTAGCTCAGGTAGTTCTGTACAGTGTCCTCAATAGGCAGCAGAGATGATTGCCGATCTCTGCTGCTGGAAATGTATAGTGGAGATAGTAGTCGGAAATCAGGCTTTCCTTGACCACTATAATGATGCTGCAGGGCCCCAGCCATCTGAAGCTGGCCATGGGTCCCCTACCCCTCTGGGCCTGGTCACAGTCAGACCACCTCTGACTGTGATTGTTAAACCACTGCTAGGAGTGATGCTACCACCATCATTAATGTCATTTTCAGTAACACAACATATTGTATGCTGATGCTAACTGTAAATATGTGGGGGTTTTTTTTTTTTCAATTTTGTTAGTGTTTATTGATAGGATGATGTCATTGTGGTCAAGGAGCTACAGTGTCTTCAACATACAATTATAAACATGCTTCTCAATAGTCAAAATATGTATCAAGCATCATACTATCAAAAATGTCAGTAAGACTGGATTCACACCTGCGTTGTAGTGTTCATAGGAGACTCTGCTGGAGAATCCACTTAAAATTGTCAGGGAGAAAAGTCCTGCATGGTGGACTTTGTTCTCCGAAGGTTTGATACTGAAACTAAAACTGGGCAGAAACCCGGCGGACCCCATTATAGTCTATAAGGTCTGTGTGTTTCTGCAGGTAACCACTTTTTAAGCAGACAGGGTCTCCGTTGTTCAGGTCCCCATATGAACCTAGCGTCAAGCAAGAAGTACAGTTCCAAACCTTTTCACCATTACATTACAATTCTTAGGTGCATGTTGTGAAAGTGCCCTCAGGTCTTTTACTTTGAAAAATGAATACATAAAAAAATCCATGCAGTCCATCTATTACCGATACTGTCACATACATAAAATACACTCACACAGTATATACTTTCACTGGCTACTAGTTTAAGAATGAGTGCACAAAAAATTTTAGAACGTAAGTATAAAAATATAAAATCACCAAATGCAATAGAAACCTTTTTAAAGGGAGGACAATTGATGAGTTAGCACAAATGTTTTTAAGATTGTATGGGGAATGGACACATGGTGGCAGCAAAGTCATACAACAATTTAATATGTGCAGGCAGGATATAGTACATGCAACTAACTGATGCTAGAAGTTTCATTGAAGCATACCTCAAATTATAAAGCAACTTTTCTTATTTGAATAGTACATGTGAATATAAGAAACTTTAATAAGATATATTACAATGAAATATGTTTCCTTCTCCATTTATTAGACTGTTCTCCTCCTCTTCCTTATCATCACTCAGACTATGTATTTATATAGAGTCCGTCTCCATATTCACCTCAAACACAGGTCTATGGAGAGGTGAGGGGGAGAAGAAGTTGTTAATTGATTTATTGCCTCATTCTGTACAGCAATAGAGTCTTATCTTGAAACACAGCAGCATTAGAAAAAAGCTTTCTGACTCAAAGTATAGCAGAGTTTTGAGATGCAGCTATTTCTGTGACTTTTGCAGCAGCCTCCTCCTTCCCCTCCCCTCTCCATAAATTTCTATGTTAACCATATGGTGCAGAGTGGGAAGAAGTTAAAGGGCTTCCCATTAAGATAACTATATCTAAATTTTTGCAAATGTAAATAATTAAACTCTGTATTATTATTGTAAGATTTTCTCTATACATCTTAAGAGAGACAGTATTTTGTCTTGATAGGTTGTCAATAGATATGACCATGAATGCAGGAACTTTCTATTGTCATACTTGCATTGGCACTGCCTGATAATCTCACCACAATAAGGAAATCATGGCTGGATTTCTGACAAGTGCCAGTCCACAAAAGTTTCCTGCAGTCATGGTAATATTCATTGACAACCTATCAAACTCTACATTCCCACCACTAAGATGGTTAGAGAAAATCTTTGAAACTCCACAAAATTGTTATTTGCAAAAATGTTTAACCTGTAATTGTCTAAAAATGTAAATATGGTTATGTTTTAAGGGATATCCCTTTAAAGAAAAACTGTCCATAGCAATTAATAGTAGTATAATGTTGTACCGTGTTAGCCATTGAAAGTAGTGGAAGAGTGAAGAAATCAGGCGATACCTTTTAGAGGCTAAATGAGTAAGCCTCTAACTCAGTTAGCCTGTAAAAGGTATCGCCTGATTTCTTCACTCTTCCATAGCAATTGTCAGCTAAGCTTTCATTTTGCACTGTGACTGGCAGGGTTGCGGAGTTGGTAGGCCAAACCACTGCCTCTGACACCTCTATTTTCCACAGTGGCTCTGGCTCTAACTCCCGCTCCAAATGTGACTCCTTCATAAATGGCTAACAGCCATGGTCAGATAGGAGCAGTAAGTTTCTAGCTCAGGAAAAACACTAGTAATTGTGATGATAATGCAAGACAGGAACAAATCACAAAAAGAGACATTAATGCCCTGAGACAGAACAGGCAGAGACAGAAGCTTCTTATGAGAGCCTTCAACAACTGACCAAGAAAAAGAAAAAAGCTCAGGAAGAATTGTCGTATATATCAGTTTTATATTTAGGGGCATTAGATTCATAGAACATAAAATATATTTACATGAGTAACATTTCTAAACTTTCCTGAATTCCTATGAAAGTGAATATGCAACAAGCTCTGCATCTAACTAATTATACAGTATTAAAAATTGTATTATATAATATGTAATAATTAATCATTATAGCCAGAGTTTGTAACTTTTTCCAAAACTGACTCAGACTTCACGACTCCAACTCCTCAGTTATGGTGACTGGTTGGTCAACAAATAGGCAACAAAAACAATTTGTAATGACAGTTTTATGAATCTGCACCAGAGTTTTACCAGATCCAAGCAGAAAATGATCATGGCACAGGTGTTGAGGTATTCTCCCCTAAAAAAGTATAACTATTGCCCATACCAGCCAGGTCGAGATCTCATTGATTATTTCAGAATTAAAGCCATGATTTGACTAGTCACTGTAGTATGACATCTGTGTAGACGACAGGGGCAAATAGTTTAAGTCAACTAGGCAGGGGCTCGGACTGTATGTTAGGGCAGTGTGTTGCACTTTACCTCCATGAAATAATGTTTTAAGAGAAGGCAAACATGATTGTATTGAGACAAAAGAGAGCGGTATCACAGTACAATAAAATAACACACAACCTTTATGTACAGTATTAGTCCAGCTGTAACACATTTCACATTTACTTCACTTAAAATAAAGCAATTTAGCTAGAAATTGTTAGGTAGTATATACCAAAAAATAGACTAATTCAGGATTACGTATTTTAGATACAAGGTTAATCAGAGAGTACTTTATGTACATTCTTGTGCATATTATTTTCCAGTTTTTAGTACATTTAATATCAGACTTCTTTAAGATTGCATTTTATTTAGTTAAACACTGTAGAAATTGTAGTAGAAGTTTTCATGTGATGTTACATAGTATTTTATGTGTTTAATAAAGCCATGTAAATATTTTAATTGTGGGTGATTTATGAAGTTAGTGTGTGGCCTTCTGACTTAAATAAGTCTGCCAACTGGAATACGAGGTAGACAAATAAAGGCCTGTGGTGTTCTACTCAGATTAATAGGATTTCCATCTAGTCTAATGTCTTCAAGACCTCTTCTGGCGTATTGCAAATCTTTCATTTTACAGAAGGTATCTTCATGCATTTCCTGAATGTTGTTATCCTAAAACAATATAGAAAGACATTTAATATCCTTATAGTTATTTTCCTACTCTTAATCAAAGTACACAATTTTCAACAACTAATGCCAGTCACAGCAGAACTTATGTTCAGAGCAAAGAGAAGCATCCTATTCACCAACGACTAATGGAGAATGCCCCCATCCTCAGCGTCTGAGGTGTGTACTGTGTGGTTCACACCAGACACAGAACTGTACAATACATACTGCAGGTACAATACTAAAGAACTGCTATTTTAATCTCTTGGTAGTTTTGGCCTTCATGATAAGACTGTTTTCAATTTTTTTTTTATTATCATTTTTTTTAATCCCCACTTTACAAGGGTTATACTATTTTTAGCTTTCTATCACTATAGCCATACCCATATACAATAATGGCAGTAAGTGTTGGCAACCCTGAAATTTTTCCAGAAAATTAAGTATTTCCCCCAGAACATTATTGCAATTACATGTTTTGTCATATACATGTTTACTCCCTTTGTGTGTATTGGAACAACACAAAAAAAACTGAGAAAAAAAGCCAAAAACTATATAATTTCATGCAAAACTCCAAAAATGGGTTGGACAAAATAACTGGCACCCTCAACTTAATATTTGGTTGCACACCGTTTGGAAAAAATAACTGAAATCAATTGCTTCCTAGAACCATGAACAAGTTTCTTACACTTCTCAGCTTGAATTTTGGACCACTCTTCTTTTGCAAACTGCTCTAGGTCTCTCATATTTTAAGGGTGCCTTCTCCCAACAGCAATTTTAAGATCTCTCCACAGGTGTTCAATGGGGTTTAGATCTGGACCCATTGCTGGCCACTTCCAACCTCTCCAGCACTTTGTTTCCATCCATTTGTGGGTGCTTTCTGAAGTATGTTTGGGATCACTGTCCTGCTGGAACACCCATGACCTAGGACGTAAACCCAGCTTTCTGATACTGGGCCCTACATTGTGACCCAAAATCTTTTGGTGATCTTCAGATTTCATGATGCCTTGAACACAATCAAGGCACCCAGTGCCAGAGGCAGCAACATCACCCCAAAACAACTTTGAATCTCCACCATATTTGACTGTTGGTACTGTGTTCTTTTCTTTGTAGGCCTCATTCCATTTTGATTAAAAAGTAGAATGATATGCTTTACCAAAAGCTCTATCTTGGTCTCATCTGTCCACAAGATGTTTCCCAGAAGGATTTTGGCTTACTCACATACATTTTGGCAAATTGCAGTCTAGTTTTTTTATGTCTGTGTCAGCAGTGGGGTCCTCCTGGGTCTTCTGCCATAAGGTTTCATTTTATTCAAATGTCGACGGATAGTTTGCGCTGACACTGATGCACCCTGAGCTTGCAGGACAGCTCCAATTTCTTTGGAACTTGATTGGGGCTGCTTATCCACCATCCTGCGTTGCAACCTTTCATCAGTTTTTCTCTTCCGTCCATGTCCAAGGAGGTTAGCTACAGTGCCATGGGTTGTAAACTTCTTGATTATGTTGCGCACCGTGGATAAAGAAACATCAAGATCTCTGGAGATGAACTTGTAACCTTGAGATTGTTGATATTTGTCCACAATTTTGGTTCTCAAGTCCTCAGACAGTTCTCTTCTTTCTGTTCTCCATGCTTAGTGTGGCACACAGGCACACAATGCAAATATTGAGTCAACTGCTCTCCTTTTTATCTGGTTTCAGGTGTGATTTTTATATTCCCCAACCTGTTACTTGCCACGGGTGAGTTTGAACGAGCATCACATGCTTGAAACAAGGTTATTTACCCACAATTAAATGAAAAGGTGCCAACAATTTTGTCCAGCCCATTTTTGGAGTTTTGTGTGAAATTATGTCCAATTTGCCTTTTTTTCTCTGTTTTTTTTTTTTTTGTGTTGTTCCAATGCACACAAAGGAAATAAACGTGTATAACAAAACATGCATAATTTCAATAATTTTCTGGGAGAATACTTCATTTTCTGGAAAAATTTCAAGGGTGCCAACACTTATGGCCATGACTGTATATGTCAGAATGGGGTTGCAAAATAGGGAGTGCTACAGATCAGTCAGTGGTTGACACAAAACGTCCCACAAAGTGACCTGTAACAGACTCAACCAGAGAGATCTCACCCTTTAACAATTTCAAAAGAAGACTGAAAACACATCTATTCACTTTGGCATTTGATGGCAAATAACACCATCGCTATATATAGCATACTGGACAACACTGTTAGTTAACTGTTGGACTGCACTTTGACTCTATTGTGAGAAAAGCACACTACAGATGTTTGTTGTTGTTGTGGTATAAGGATATTGATTACCCTGAAATTGAACAAGGATTTAAATGACATCCTTTGCGAACATCCATTGATCACATTCCACAAAGGATACCAAAGGCTGACCTTCTAACTAGCAAATAATAGTCCTCTTCAGGATGGTGGGGAAACATTCACATTATGGTGGGTTTCCTGACAACAGTTCAGGATTAGTCAGACCACATTTACAGGGGTCACCCACACCAGGGCAAACCCCTATGCTTGTACAATTTAGCTAATGCACTGACCTTCCTAGGACAGCTTAAAGAGGACTTCTCATGACCTCATGCACATGCGGTTTTATATACCACTAGAAAGCCGACAGTGTGCTGAATTCAGTCAACTTTCCCGTTATGTGCCCTGGGGCTGGAGATATTGGTGCTGTTAGTTTAGGCACCAATCTCTGCCCACTGTCAGAAGGGCGTTCCTGACAGTCTAGCTGGGTTGTAAGGAACGCCCCCCCCCCCTTACAGTACTCATAGACTTGTACTGGGGGGGCGTTCCTCACAGCTCAATGTCATCGCTGTGCGATAAGGAGTGCCCCCTCTGACATTACAGGGCTTCAGGCTGAATTCAGCGCACTGTCAGCTTTCTAGCGGTATATAAAACTGCATGCGCATTAGGACCTGAAAGGTCCTCTTTAAGGAAAGTAATAGGACCAGAAATCACTCCAGCAATTTTTAAATTATTTCTCTCTTTGACCATTTACATGAAAAATAATCCCCAAGGTCCTATTACTGATTTATCTAGTACACCATGTTCATATACCATGCTGTACGCCTCTCCGGAAGACAGTGAGGGTTTTTCCTCTATTCTATACTATGGTCCTGCTCCTAATAGCAATTGGGCCTGGGTTATATTTTTTTTTATGCAAATTATGTTCAATCCATCTGCTTACATAAGGAGATCATGAGGAGGTAGCTTTGGGCTGAAGAACACTATTAAGCAAATTTAAAAAAAAACAAAAAACATTGCCTGGCATTTTAGAGCTAAATGTGATTATTATTTTATAAAGGTTGAGTTTTAATTACAGCTCACTTTCTCTGTCAATTTGTTTTGATTTTGAGTGGTGTGTCTATGGTTTTTATCCCCTCATTACTGTGAAGTAACCACTCCAGTGTTTGACTCTAAAAACTGTAGCAAAAACTGCATGAAAAACTGGATGTGTGTTTCCAGCTACAAATGAGAAAATTTGCACAAATTGAATTTGGCAAATCTAAAACTTTTGGTATTTATCATACAGAAAATGCTCAAAAGAGTGAACATCATTTTACAGATCAGAAGACAGAGCAGAAGTATTACATGACTTTTGGGTTGGCCTGGCAGGCTCATACATAATTACTTGCAGGCAGCCCTCCCTCTAGCACAGCCAGTCTTGAAGGACTATGAAGTGTGAATCATTGAAGAGTCAATCCATTCGAACTGGACTCAAAACAAATTTTGGGAAATTCACTCATCTCTATTTCCAGTTTTATTATCCATATGAGTTAGATTAGTCATCTCTAACACCATACATAATGCATCAAACTATAAAAAATACTTTAGTTACCTGAAGATGAAGAGCCTGCAAACTATCAGGAAGAGGTATTGGGATATGGTCTAAGCTGTTGTCATTCAAGTACAAAATACGAAGATCATTCAGGTCCTGAAATCAAAAGAAACAACTTTCCTAAATACATGATATCTTTTATGTGGTTTTTAGATTAATTGTCCAAATATTTTAAAAAAAAATAACAGATGTCAATGACAAAATGGCTGTGAACCAATAATTGTGTATCCAAGTGTTGAATATTGTATGAAAAGAGAGAGAATTCATTTCTAAAAGAACGCAATGGGGTTGTCCAAGGCTTACACGTAATGACCAATCCTTAGGATGAGCCATTATTCCATGGATTTATAATCTGACACTGAGGCCATTCATTTGAATAGGAGCTAAACTGTAATTTCACAGCTAGATGACTACACTATGTATGGAGCAGTCTGTTTCAAGATCTGTATACTGTTCTAAAAATAACTGATCAGTGTGGGTCCCAGATATAAGACTTCCACCAATCTCACATTAGTACCCTATCCTAAGAGTAGGTTATTAATTGTCAGTCTTGGATAACTTTAAAGAGTTACATTTTCACTCAAAGTCACTTTTGTATGTTGAGAAGTTTACATGGATATACAATATAATCGTCATGATAAAAAAGCAGAGGAGCAATTCTGGTACCCTTTTCTACAAAAAAAACCCTCTGACGATTATTGCTAATGGGGGAATTTATAAATTCCTGCACTCATAGGTGTAACTACCAGGGTTTGCAGCTCCTACAACCAAGGGGGCCTATTTCCACTGAGACCTATGGTGCTATTAGTGATAACTATGGATGATGGAAAGAGATGTGTATACTGTATACTGTACAATAACTATATGCATTATCCCTGTTTATAAAGATAACCAAAATAATTGTACACTTTTCAAGATCTGAACTTTCTGCCTAATGTGGTCATGGTAGAATAGGCCCCATTGCAAGTTTGTTTGCTATGGGGCCTCATGGTTACTTGCTACACCCCTGCCTACACTCCTGAATTCTGGCATCAAAAATGTGATGGAACCTATACAGGGGATTGAGCAGAAGGTTCAGGTCACTGTATAGTGGCTGTGCTGGAGTCCTGCAGCTCTGCTATTCATTTAAATAAGAGCAGAGCTACAGTACTCTGGCATAGCTGATATATAGTGAATTAAGCCTTCTGCTCCTGGCTCCATCCCCTGTAAAAGTCCTGCCCTCCCCATGCATATTTGTACTCCTATTAAATGTCCCTACAGAGCACTATTACTGGCTTGGGAGGCATTTTGGCAACAGACTCCCTTTAAATAACTTGTGTAAGAAGTATAATACCAAATCCATAGTTTTCTTTTTCCTATTGTTTTTTCAAACAACTTCCTTATTTTATCATACAAAGGCTTCAGTTAATGCCTTTTTAAAGAAGTGATGGATATCAGCCAAATGGATGCCAAAGTAACACTGCTTTGGTATACTTCTTGCTAATGAAAGTGTATGGGCACAATACATACATACAGTCATGGCCAAAAGTTTTGAGAATGACACAAATATTATATTTTCACATGATCTGCTGCCCTCTGGTTTTTATGTGTGTTTGTCAGATGTTTTTATCACATACAGAAATATAATTGCATTCATATTATGAGTAACAGAAGCTTATATTGACAGTTAGAATGAGTTAATGCAGCAAGTCAATATTTGCAGTGTTGACCCTTCTTCTTCAGGACCTCTGCAATTCTCCCTGGCATGCTCTCAATCAACTTCTGGACCAAATCCTGACTGATAGCAGTCCATTCTTGCAGAATCAATGCTTTAATTTTGTCTGAATTTGTTGGTTTTTGTTTGTCCACCCGTCTCTTGATGATTGACCACAAGTTCTCAATGGGATTAAGATCTGGGGAGTTTCCAGGCCATGGACCCAAAATCTCTGTTTTGTTCCCTGAGCCATTTAGTTATCACCTTTGCTTTATGGCAAGGTGCTCCATCATGCTGGAAAAGGCATTGTTGAGCGCCAAACTGCTCTTGGACGGTTGGGAGAAGTTGCTCTTGGAGGACATTCTGGTACCATTCTTTATTCATGGCTGTGTTTTTAGGCAAGACTGTGAGAGAGCCGATTCCCTTGGCTGAGAAGTAACCCCACACATGAATGGTTTCAGGATGCTTTACAGTTGGCATGAGACAAGACTGGTGGTAGCGCTCACCTCTTCTTCTCCGAATAAGCTGTTTTCCAGATGTTCCAAACAATCGAAAAGGGGATTCATCAGAGAAAATGACTTTACCCCAGTCCTCAGCAGTCCACTCCCTGTACCTTTTGCAGAATATCAGTCTGTCCCTGATGTTTTTTCTGGAGAGAAGTGGCTTCTTTGCTGCCCTCCTTGAGACCAGGCCTTGCTCCAAGAGTCTCCGCCTCACAGTGCGTGCAGATGCACTCACACCTGCCTGCTGCCATTCCTCAGCAAGCTCTGCACTGCTGGTAGCCCGATCCCGCAGCTGAAACACTTTTAAGAGACGGTCCTGCCGCTTGCTGGTCTTTCTTGGGCACCCTGGAGCCTTTTTGGCACCAATGGAACCTCTCTCCTTGAAGTTCTTGATGATGCGATAGATTGTTGACTGAGGTGAAATCTTTCTAGCTGCAATACTCTTCCCAGTTAGGCCATTTTTGTGCATTGCAATGATTACTGCATGTGTTTCTTTAGAGATAACCATGGTTAACAGAAGAGAAACAATGATGGCAAGCACCAGCCTCCTTTTAAAGTGTCCAGTGGTGTCATTCTTACTTAATCATGACAGATTGATCTCCAGCCCTGTCCTCATCAACACCCACACCTGTGTTAATGGAGCAATCACTGAAACGATGTTAGGTGGTCCTTTTAAGGCAGGGCTGCAATGATGTTGAAATGTGTTTTGGGGGATAAAATTCATTTTCTAGGCAAATATTGACTTTGCAAGTAATTGCTGTTAAGCTGATCACTCTTTATAACATTCTGGAGTATATGCAAATTGCCATTAGAAAAACTGAAGCAGTAGACTTTGTAAAAATTAATATTTGTATCATTCTCAAAACTTTTGGCCATGACTGTACACACATAGACACACAGACATGCACACACACATGCACACTGAAGATTCACTCCAAATGAGTTGTGAACCTAGCCTTGTCTTGATTGGCTTTATCTACATACTTTAAATGCCTCCTGTTTAATTCCTTTGCGTCCAAGTCTATTCTTGCTGACATCAAGGAAGCTCAGAGCGTGTGGCAATTCTGGAAGCTGTCTTATCCTGTTATCCAAAAGTGACAGCTCATTAAGCTGTTGCAAACTCCTAAATGCATCTTCATCAATTTCTGATATGATATTTGACGTCAGATCAATCTTCTGTAATTTGTCTGAAGGAAGGAAAATACTCAAAGTTATTACTAAAGTAAAAGGCAAAACAACTTCTGTGCCGCACTTCATAGTTAGAAATAGATTTATAACATAAAACCCAATAAAAAAGGTCAAATGTAATAGTTAGAGTGGCCCACATTTACTAACTATTAATTCTAAGTTGATCATGTCACTTTAGGGCTTTTGGAGTATGATGTAGATAAACTGGGGAAGATATGCTAATATTGTCTTAAAGTTAGAAAGTGCAAAGTTATATTAGACCATCTTAAAATTTGCCAGATTTTCACCGGTTTTGAAGCTGGATAATAAAGTTGTTGCATTCTTAGACTGTTTAGTCAAACTGTATACCTCCTATTAGTTGGCTAAGTTTACTCCAGAAAAATATCGCAAAATGTTGTTGCGTTTTTGGTGCACAGTGTGGCAACTTAAGCTATGTTCACTTTCAGCAGAGCCACGTCGCATTTTTGGCACAAAGTACACCAGTGGCACATTTTACTTAGTGAATCTGCCCTATTAATTATCCATTTGTGTCAGAAATATCAGATTTTCTGACATCCTCAATATTTCCATTTTCAGACTCACACGTGGGCATGTCCAGCATTTCTCTGTCATTTCAACACATTTATCTCCGAAATAGACAATTCTTGCACAAAGAAAGTGGGGCAGATTAGACCAGCTTTATTTTTTGTGGACAGAAACTAAGCCAACAAATGGATGGTATAAAGTTTCAAGATGCTCAATATTTTTCATACAGGAACAAATACTGTGATAAGTCTAGTCATTGTTAGACTGGCTAGGCTAAGTTTTCACTGTTTAACTATTACGCTAGGTTCACACCGCTTCGGGACTCGAAAAATGGAAACACAATCTGTTTAAAAAGCGGTTAAAGTATAATGGGGTCTGCCGGGTTTCCGCCCAAAAAATGTGGAGAGAAAAGTCCTGCTTGCAGGACTTTTCTCTCCGCATTCTTCAATTCTTCAAGCGGATTCGGGGACACAATCCCTGAACGGAGACCGAGCGCAGGTGTGAATCTAGACTTAGAGCGTATTAGTAAATGTGCTCCAATGTTTTTTTTTAACATATCTTGCACTTTATTCACTGTCTGCATTTTGCAAATTTGTGATGTTCTTGGTAATCACAGCATGTGAAATACAGATCAGCTTTTTTTTTCTTTGATTTCTTATACTTTCTATCTCTTGACTCATTTAGGGCCGGTTCACATCTGCATTCGGTTTCCATACAGGGGAGTCCGCTTGGGGACCTCTCAGACGGAAACCTATACTCAGGGAAAAGTGGTTCACATAAGGAAACCTGCGGGCCCCATAGATTATAATGGGGTCCAGGTGAGAGAAAAGTGCTGCAAGCAGCACTTTCCTCTCCGCATATTTCCGCACGAAACATGCGGAAACCACACGGACCCCATTATGGTCTATGGGGTCCGCAGGTTTCCTTATGTAAACCAATTCTCTCTGCATATAGGTTTCTGTTCGGGGGTTCCCCAAGCAGACTCCCCTGTACGGAAACCGAACGCAGATGTGAACCAACCCTTATATATATGTGGTGCATACTTCCCAATCAGTGAAAAAAGAAAAAAAAAACCTCCTTCCTCCTTCCGTTTTTTTATTAACTGACTTATGGACCATTAAAAATCCCAGATGGGTGAATTAAAAGAATGGACTAATCCATTACTAATTTACTAATCCATCTACACCAGTTTTCTGACAAGAATAGGTATCTATGTGGCTTATCTTTGACACATGGCCCTTTCTTGAGCTAAAGATGTGCTACATTGTTCCTTCTGCACCCCGTTCACCACTCTTTATGAGTGGTGTAGATTTCAATTCTGGCACACTGGAGTGCACCTGAATTATTAAGTTATTTTTTGTCCTTGCAGTTTCAGTTTAAAAGAACAGATACCCGATGGATCCCATTATAGTCAATAGTGGTCCGTGTACCCATAGTTCTGGTCCTCCGAGGGACTAGAACAACAGACACAGGGTCACAGGTTTGAACATTGCATTAGGCTGATGCCCCACGTTGCAGAAATGCAGATTTTTTTGTTTCATATTTTGTTGCGGTGTTTTGAGCCAAAGCCAGGAGTGGATTGAGCAGAAGGTAGAAGTATAAGGACTTCCTATATATTTCCCATTCCTTTTGTAGCCATTCTTGGCTTTGGCTCAAAAAACCGCAACAAAATCTGCAACAAAAAAAGCTGCGTTTCTGCAACGTGGGGCTTTAGCCTTACAGAGATTTTCAAGCCAATGCAATCGACAGCAATCCTTTATTATGTCACAAAATATGAAAAAAAATATTAAGTTTAAAGAACCCTGTCACCAGGATTTTCACCACTAAACCCACAGTTAGGTAGGGTATGAAATATCATTTTTAGCTTTCCCTTTATTATGGTAAATATTGCCCATTTACCTACAAAAATTACCACAGAATACTGTTTTTGAGAGGCAGCAGGGAGCTATCAATTCAGATTCCGATGTTAGCTCTGTAGGACCTACAGTGCTGGCCAAAAGTATTGGCACCCCTGCAATTCTGTCAGATAATACTCAATTTCTTCCAGAAAATGATTGCAATCACAAATGCTTTGGTAATAATATCTTCATTTAATTTGTCTTCAATGGAAAACCACAAAAAGAATTGGATATAATTCCACACCAAACATAAAAAAGGGGGTGGACAAAAGTATTGACACCCTTTGAAAAATCAGGTGATGCTTCTCTAATTTGTGTAATTAACAGCACCTGTTACTTACCTGTGGCACATAACAGGTGGTGGCAATAACTAAATCACACTTGCAGCCAGTTGAAATGGATTAAAGTTGACTCAACCTCTGTCCTGTGTCCTTGTGTGTACCACATTGAGCATGGAGAAAAGAAACAAGACCAAAGAACTGTCTGAGGACTTGAGAAGCAAAATTGTGAGGAAGCATGAGCAATCTCAAGGCTACAAGTCCATCTCCAAAGACCTGAATGTTCATGTGTCTACCGTGCGCAGTGTCATCAAGAAGTTTAAAGCCCATGACACTGTGGCTAAACTCCCTAGATGTGGACGGAAAAGAAAAATTGACGAGAGATTTCAACGAAAGATTGTGCAGATGGTGGCTAAAGAACCTCGACTAACATCCAAACAAGTTCTAGCTGCCCTGCAGTCCGAGGGTACAACAGTGTCAACCTGTACTATCCGTCGGCGTCTGAATGAAAAGGGACTCTATGGTAGGATACCCAGGAAGAACCCACTTCTGAGCCAGAGACATAAAAAAGCCAGGCTGGAGTTTGCCAAAACTTACCTGAGAAAGCCAAAAACTTTTTGGAAGAATGTTCTCTGGTCAGATGAGACAAAAGTAGAGCTTTTTGGGAAAAGGTATCAACATAGAGTTTACAGGAAAAAAAAAAAGAGGCCTTCAAAGAAAAGAACACGGTCCCTACAGTCAAACATGCCGGAGGTTCCCTGATGTTTTGGGGTTGCTTTGCTGCCTCTGGCACTGGACTGCTTGACCGTGTGCATGGCATTATGAAGTCTGAAGACTACCAACAAATTTTGCAGCATAATGTAGGGCCCAGTGTGAGAAAGCTGGGTCTCCCTCAGAGGTCATGGGTCTTCCAGCAGGACAATGACCCAAAACACACTTCAAAAAGCACTAGAAAATGGTTTGAGAGAAAACACTGGAGACTTCTAAAGTGGCCAGCAATGAGTCCAGACCTGAATCCCATAGAACACCTGTGGAGAGATCTCAAAATGGCAGTTTGGAGAAGGCACCCTTCAAATCTCAGGGACCTGGAGAAATTTGCCAAAGAAGAATGGTCTAAAATTCCAGCAGAGCATTGTAAGAAACTCATTGATGGTTACCGGAAGCAGTTGTTCGCAGTTATTTTGTCTAAAGGTTGTGCTACCAAGTATTAGGCTGAGGGTGCCAATACTTTTGTCCGGTCCATTTTTGGAGTTTTGTGTAAAATGATCAATGATTTGACTTTTTTTTTCATTCTCTTTTGTGTTTTTTCATTGCAAGCAAAATATATGAAGATATTATTACCAAAGCATTTGTGATTGCAATCATTTTCTGGAAGAAATTGAGTATTATCTGAAAGAATTGCAGGGGTGCCAATACTTTTGGCCAGCACTGTATAAACTTAGTTTGTGTGTCATTCTAAAGCAGAGAATATTGGCTTTAAAACTGAAACTGGGTTGTGCTTTTATACTGTATGCTACAGAAGCAGAGATACAGGCGGTTAAAGTATCTTCCATCCTCAAGTGTATCTTTAACTACCGATAACTCCATTTCTAAAGAACATAGAACTGCAAGCTGAGATTCTCAGGCTGGGTTCACATTTGCACTCGGTCTCTGTTCGAGGTTTCCGTTCCCAAACCCGTTTAAAAAATGTGGAGAGAAAAGTGCTACATGCAGCACTTTTCTCTCCGCATTTTTCGCCCTTTTTGTGCGGAAACCCGACGGACCCCATTATAGTCTATAGTTTCCGCGAGTAACCGCTTCTTTATGCGGATTAGGTTTCTGTTTGGGGGGTCCCCAAGCAGACCCCTGAATGGAAACCCGAACACAGGTGTGAGCCTAGCATCAGCTTTAAAATGACATGAGAACCATGGTTCTAGATGTCACAGAGCCCAGGATATTGGCATCAGGTATGATCAATTGCACTACACTCTCAGCGTGACTCATTTCTTCTCAGCTAATTTTCATACAGACTAGTGATTTTTATAGGTAAATGGGAAATTTTTAACAAAACAGGGAAAGCTAAAAAGGATATTTCATAACCTTAATCTTTCAGTGATGTGGGTTTAATGGTGAATATCCTGGTGGCAGTTACCCATTCTAATATAAAGTCATTAATATCACACAGTGCATGTTGTGTAAATAAAACCTAATACATAATGGTGAAATTGCTCCCCCCACACCCCCAAAAATATACAACCAAAGGTGTAATAAAAAACAGTTTGTTCTGAAAAAGCAAGTCCTTTTTTTACATTGGAAAATTAACTATGGTTTTTGTAATTCAGAGATAAAAGCATATGTATGTCCACAAGGGAGTAAAAGCAATAAAAACATAATAATGTGCATCTCCAGTCATAAAGATATAATCAATTGGTGTGACTTTTAGCTTAATGGTTTTAGTCATTATGATGCTGATATGGTAATAGATTAGTGATATGGTTCTAGTAGTGCTATGATATGATATGTGCCTTTAGTTGGGACAGCACTAGGTCATTTTATGTTTCTAATTCAAAACCTACCTTTGTTTCATGCCACATAAGAAATACATTCTCTAAAGTGGACAACCTTATTAAGTACATTATTAATAACTAACATTTATCAAGAATACATACTTAGGTATGAGAAATCGTTCTTGTTTATCTTGCTTATTTTATTGAAACGTAGGTAGACGTGAGTAGTGTCTTTAGGAAGTGGTGGAACTGAATCGAGGTTGTGGTCATCGCAGTAAACGGTAGTGCGAATACATGCACAGAGGATACAAGTTGAAATTCCTAAAAGGTAATGCCAGTTATAAAGTAGATTGTTGAATATAGCACACTGTAAACACAGTGCTAGACCTTCATAATAAATCCTGCAAATTCCAGATATCTCAACATACATACATACACGCACCAACAAAAATACATGACTTCTATAATACCATTTCTGCTCTTCCAGTTACAGAAGCAATAAATATAGAAATTTGTCAGAGAAATAAAAAGATATCCCAGAAATCCCTTTCTTTGGCCAGTGCCCCACGTAGCAAAAATGCTGCATTTTACAGTACCTTCAAAGTCGATGGGATTTTGGCAAATCACATCCACACATTGCATTAAAAAATACACAGCGAAAAAGCTGCGTTTTCAAAAATGCTTGCATTTTTGAAAATCACAGCATGTGAATTATGCCTACAGAAATGTTGGAGTTTTCCGTCTAGGTATAATAGGGACAGAAAGTCCACAGAGGAAAACTCTGCGGACTTCCTGTGAAAAACGCAGCAGATAAAAAAAAGTGATGCCGTGTTTTTTTGTGCAGTTTTTTTTTTTGGGGTGGCTCACTGCGTGGGGCCTTAGCCTTAAAGGGGTTCTCTCAGGAATGTAATCATAGTTATATTTGCAAAAATGTTTAACTGTCAATTGTCTTATAAATTTAAGTAATTTTGCAGAGTTGTAAATATTTTCTCTAACCATCTTAATGGTGACAGACAGTCCTTTGTCTTGATAGGATGCCAAAAGATATGATCATGAGTGCAGTGTTATCATTATAGAGATTTTCTGGGCATTTTATATTGATTGCCTGTCCTTAGGCGGTGTGGCTTACTTGGATCATGGGCTTTCAACAACTTCAGCCAAGATGGCTGTGTGTCACTAGCAAGAAAGCAGGTATTGCAAAGTGTTTAGGCAATGTTTGTAATAAGTTCTATGTCTATAGTGTCACAATTATATGTCTTTAGTACATTACTGACTGTGAGTGATGTGTGCTGTATGTCAGTTGTAATGCATGTGAGTATTGTGTGCAGTACCATACTGTACACCATTCTTAACAGTCTGGCGCTAACTGTGCCTGAATTATGGCAAATTTCTGTGCACCAGAATGGAAATGTACACCAGTCAGGAACTGGCAAAGATTCCCTATATAACTCATTTTTGAGTTTTCTGGTGTGAATTGTAGTAAATTTATTGGGCCGAGGCGTTCCCACCCCTGGAAGTGGTGCATAAAATAAAAGACCCCTGTGCCAAAGATGCACCACAGCTATTCTCATCTATGCCATTTTCTGGCATAGAGAGAATAGAAAACACTTCACCCCCATGTGTCTTATATGTGAGCGATGTGTGTGCTGTATGCGTATAGTATGTATGGTATGTAGACAGTGTTAAAACGTTCCATCATAGTGGTTGATGTTAGATGATAAATCTGACAATCCTTTAGACTATCTAGTCTAGATTTATACCACCTATTTATTTGCTTATTTTATGTCAAATAATGCCCCAAAAGTTTGGCATATTCTTTGGTGCACAATTTTGCATCTTAAGCCACACCCCTTTCCACCAAGCCTTCCTTTCTTGTTGAATGAAGTATAAAAAAATAATCCAATTAATAAATATGGCATTAAGCAGGTATGCCAGCTTTTTGGCAGTAATTACATTAAAATTCAAGCACTTTTTCATTAAAGAATCTGCCCCATGGTGTTTCTAATAGGGGATATATTACATATTTGTGTAGTGTTGTCATTAAAGGATGAGCGCCGCAGACAAACTTCTTGAACAACATTTATTGTCAGTGTCACTGCTGCCATCCACTGTATAGTTCCAGTTTTCGTGGCAGATGGAAACAAGCGATAAGTGGGGGTTACGGGTGTTGAACTCCCACTGATTAGATGTCAATAGCTTATCCTGAGTATAGGGAAACAATATAATATTTAGCTGCCCAGTAGCCCACATGTGTAGCTATATCCAGAGTGTACATTAGTCTACTTAGAACCCAACAGCTCTAAATGGCCCATGAGAGGGGCTCACATGTTCAAGCAAATGGCATATGGACAATGGGGGAGTTAACAATGGCTGGACGCCTCGTCTCAGTGAAGGGGTTATGCTTTGATTTTTGCTATGATGCTCCCTGTATAGTCTATGTATATCACTGTTCTGTAAGGACCAAAGAATATGGGACATTTGGGAAAATATGAAAATATGATGATTCTATTGATATGTAAGAAAAAAATGCCCTCTCCACCTTATCACAAGTAAATATTGCGTAATAAAATTTGGAGAGAAAAAAACAAAACAAATAAAACTAACATAAAAACGTGACTGTAATTAAAATAGAAGATACAGGATCATGTATAGTAACTAGGCTGAAATTACCACCCAAAAATGAAGATACCAAATTAAATAAAAACAGAGCAGATACACTCAAAACTGTATAAAAGTAAAATATTAAAATAAAATATTAAACAAAACAAAATATGTAAAATATTTATATGCAATTTAAATTGTTTTAAATTATTTATAGGTCATTTTTTGAAAACTACATTATATCTGTGAGATCAGCTCATGTAACTGAGTACTTATGACACAAACCTCCACTTGCTTCCGGAGTTTGGACTCCAGGAGACAAGGGCCCCTGTGGTGAAGATCCATCAATTAACTTTGGTGTAGATTCCTCTTCTTCTTCAATTTCTTCTTGAACAGGTTCTGGAGATAGAATGGGTCTATTCACTATTGGCAGTACAGTTCCAATTTCTATCTAAGGGAGGAAAAAGTACATTTATTGATCAGAAAAGAATTAGTACAATGCATTTATTATTAGAAGATATGGGTTTAGCAATATAAAGTTAGTCACTAGGTGTCGCTGTACAACAAATCCTTATTTACTTACATGATCTTTTAGACATAAAGTATAATAGGCTGCAGCTAGTGCTACACTAGAACCTAAGAAACTTTCACTCTTTCAAGCAAAAATATTGCATAAGTGTCCAAAAATGTATAATAGTGGTTACATTGTCTCAGAAGCAGTTTTAAAAGGATGTTGCTGTGTTGTAATTCTTTATCCATATGAAGAACTTCAATAGCAAAATATAAGCTATTCATTTACTTCTTTTACTGGTACCACTTTTTAGAATTTATTTCTGCAGTGTACCCAATTTAAGTCAAGTCTGAACTGCAGTCTCAAAGCCTTTATCTAAAGCATAACGTCTTAGCAAACCTTTGTGATAAGAGCACTCATTTTCTTATGTGGTCGCAGCCTAGTGTCACTCACAAATCATAAAGACTGACATGTCACATGGACAATGGTTTGCAACAGTGAGAAAAGAAAATGGTGTACCAGTAGGTGTGGCCCCGCCCCAGGTGCACCAGTTAATTTGCCTATGGAATAGAAGTTGAATTTCTCAGCAGTAAGATTTCATTTTGACACAAAAAGGTACGTTCATTATGTCACTAATCGCCCCTACAATAACATACTGTAAGTGGTTTAGAAGGGGTTTGGGTGTTGGTAGTAGACTCCAGTTAATAGAGGATTGCTTAAGATATATATATTTAGCTCTAGTTTGATTAATGGCATTAGTTCCTGATGAAATGCATACAACATACAATCTCATTACATGCTAACAAAAGTCTTGAAAGGCCATAACTATACATAGCCACTTATAGAATATTGCTATACTTGTATCATGACACAGTTTGTTTAAAGTCCTTATTGTTGACACAAGTCCCTCTTCTAATATCAAAAAGAAGAAAATTTAAGGATGAATCTACAATCAGATATTTCTGCTAATGTTTTAGTAAAAACCTATTCAATCATACAAATATGCAAACAAATGTTTAACATTCATCCAGTGAACTATAAATGTCTCTCTTTGACAGTCCAAGTTGGGAGGTATGTGTCTGGAAATGCTAAAATTAGTACATACAGTATCTGTATTGTAGAAAACTCTCGACTCTAAGACCAGGGCTAGATCAAGAGTGGATTTTAACTTGTGAATGTGACCAGACATGTTTCCATTTAGTGCCAGTAAACAGAGTTGATTATGTTGAGTAAAATTGACATTGATGAGGAATTGAAACATCATTATATTAGAAAGTTGTAGAACTTTCTTTTAATTGTGCAATGTCTAAACTTTATCTAAGAATGGACACCTTTAACCATCTGCAGTAGCCCATTGGGGAGGCCAGAAGGCTGTGAGTAGTAGTATTTACTGCGGTAAGAGGCAAGGAGCTCAGCCAGATCCTCCTTCTAGGTTGGTGCAGTGGTGAAGGGAGCTAGCTGCAGGGTGTCTGATGATGGTGGTAGTAGTATTTCTCCCAGGGCACATCCTAATGGTTGTAAGCCTCCCTGAGCCTGATGGTGGTTTACTTGAGGTAGAACAAAAGGACTCCAACAATTCTAACAGCTTCCAGATACTGGAGATACAGTTCTTAGTGAGCATCCACTATGGGCTGGGGCTGAACTAGTTGATGTTACTCCGGCTAATAGTCTGTCTCTCCCTTGCTGGGGCAGACTTCCACTTTAATAGTGTGTTACTCTCAAAATCCACAAATTTATACAATATGCAGGCTGCGGGTGTAAATTCTCAGGGTTTCCCTGTCTGACTTGAGGGGACAGGCAGGGTCATAGCTACAAAGCCCATATAACTTTATCCTCATATACTGATCTTGCACACTTCCAAAAGGTAAAAAGGGATAAATCCCATCTCAAGACTGCAGAACAACATATGGCTGTCTGAGCTGGTATCTTCCAGCCTAATCAGGGATCTGGCTCAGTCTCCTTCCTTCTCCAAATGGAGGGAGGACTTTACTATTCTCCTACTACCTCTACCTAGCTGATGGAAAGGTGAAGAAATCAGGCGATACCTTTTAGAGGCTAACTGAGTATATTTGATAGTAAGCTTTCGAGAGTACTAGCTCTCTTCCTCAGACATGGTGCAATAGAAGAAACAGAAAATTCACAGACTTTTTATACACACACAAGACAAGGATCTTCAAAGGATCTTGGAATAACAAAATGCAATATAAGTAGAGAAGTTATTTACAACAGGTCAGGAAATAAACAGTCTGTAAAACCTGTGGGGCGTGACAGAGGGATCTGTTATCTGTTTGTAATCAGGTGGTGTTTTGTGACCCTCAATGTTCATATATAGTGTGACATGAAACTGGCATTAATATTAAGTCCATATTGCAGAGTTTGAAATTTTTGCATTAATTTATATTCCCATTCCATTCCCTCCCTCTTCATCTTAAAATGTCCCATTAAAACCACAACCTGCAAATCTTCAATAGAGTGGTCTTGTCCGGAGAAATGTGCGGCCACTGGGAGATCTGTTCTTCTGTTATTAATGGTGGATCTGTGTGAGTTCATTCGCTGACTAAGTCTCTGCCCTGTTTCCCCCACATAGAGGCCTGTGGTGGGACATTGCACACACATTATGAGATACACCACATTGGAAGACTTGCAGGAAAATGTCCCCCTAATTCTGTGCACCTGTTGTGACTGTGGGACAGCTACACTGTCAGCGATGTGGATGTGCCTGCAGGTCTTGCACCTGTTTTGCAGGCAAGGTGAGGTGCCATTTTCTGTTGGGGCCTTCAGGGCACTCCGGACAATAATACGCCTAGGTTTGGTGGTTGTCGAAAGGAAAGGAGAGGAGGGAACTGGAAATATGTCTTTGAGTCTATTGTCCCTATGTAGCACAGGTTGGAGCTCCTTGGCAATCTTTTGTAGGATCTCCTGCTGTGGGTTGTAGGTGACAACTAGGGGCACTCGGGCATCTTTCTGGGTCTCTTTATATGTGAGCAGACTGTCTCTGTTAATGCCTGCCACTTTGTTTAATTGGTTGCCCGTCACTTTTGGTTTGTATCCAAATCGGAGAAATTTCGTCCTCAGATCCTGGAGGTGCTTGTCCAGGTCTGCTTTGTCGGAGCAAATACGATTGTATTGTATAGCCTCACTGTAAATAATAGATTGTCTTGTGTGCTTGGGGTGGAAGCTGTCGTTTCTCAGGTAGGCCGTTCTGTCTGTGGGTTTGTGGTATATTGATGTGAGTAGCCGGTGGTCTTTAATGTATATTGTGGTATCCAGAAAGTGAATTTCACTCTCTGAATAGCTAAGTTTAAGTTTGATGGTAGGGTGAAAGTCATTGAAGTCATTATGGAATTGAAGTAGGGCCTCCTCACCTGCAGTCCATATGACAAGGATATCATCAATATAACAAAGGTAAATCATAGGTTTGGTGGTGCATGTTGATAAATATGCTCCTTCCAGTTCTGCCATACTGGAAGATTTGCATACTGGGGTGCACAACTGGTCCCCATTGAAGTTCCCATTCGCTATATATAGATCCTCTCCAAAAGTAAAATAGTTGTGGATAAGGATGAATTGTATGAGCTGCGTTACTGTTTTTGTTGGGAGGTTTTGTTTTTCCAGGTGTACCCAACATTCTGCAACTCCATCCGTGTGGGGAATGTTTGTATACAGGGATTCCACATCCATGGTGGCTAAAATGGTACCCTTAGGTAGTTGGCCCAGGGCATTCAGTTTGTTAAGAAGGTCAGTGGTGTCCTGGATATAGCTTGGAGTATCCCTGACAAGGGGTTTTAGGAGATTTTCCACCCAACCCGAGATGTTTTCTGTCAGTGTCCCAATGCCAGAAATGATAGGCCTCACAGGGTTGCCATCTTTGTGTATCTTTGGGAGCATATAGAAGCAGCCCGGCCTGGGATCCTCTGGGATAAGCACTTTTGCCTACTTCTGGACCTGGATTGGAAACTTCTTGATCATATTCTTTAGTTGTTTCATATAGGCCTCTGTGGGATCACTTCCAAGTTTGGAGTAATGGATGGGATTTGACAGTTGCCTGTTTGCTTCCTGGATATAGTCTGAGGTGTTCATTATGACTATTGCGCCCCCTTTGTCAGCTGGTTTTATTATTATATCCTGATTTTCTTTCAGTGATGTAATAGCCTTCTGTTCCTGCAGGGTTAGGTTATGCACCTGTTTCTTTTGTTTCTCCAGGATTTCTGATTTTACTTTGCTTCTGAAACAGTCAATATATTTATCCAGTGCTGCGTTAGTTCCAGGGCGTGGGGTCCAGGTAGATTTTTTGGTAGGATTCCTTATGTGCTGTTCCATCTCAGAGTCACTGCTGTATGGACGGTCTTTGTCATAAAAATATTCCCTCAATATTATTTTTCTGAAAAACTCCTCCATATCATTGCAGAGTTGGATATGGTCAGTGTGTGCTGAGGGGCAGAAGGAGAGACCTTTGGAGAGAACTGACATTTCCTGTTTGTTTGGCTCATAGGAGGAAAGATTCACAACACAGCTCTGGTGAGCTGGGCTGGTATTTGCGGTTGTAGTAATAAGGCCTTTTTGTTTCAGTCTATGGAGCTTTTTCTTTTTGTTGTTAATAAGCACTCTATTGAAGATTTGCGGGTTGTGGTTTTAATTGGACATTTTAAGACGCAGAGGGAGAGAAAGGAATGGGAATATAAGTTAATGCAAAAATTTCAAACCCTGCAATATGGACTTAATATTAATTCCAGTTTCATGATGCATGAACTGTCAGGGTTACAAATCACCACCTGAATGCAAACAGATAACAGATTCCTCCGTTACGCCTCACAAGTTTTACAGACTGTTTATTTCTTTACCTGTTGTAAATAACTTCTCTACTTATATTGCATTTTGTTATTCCAAGATCCTTTGAAGATCCATGTCTTGTGTATGTATAAAAAGTCTGTGAATTTTCAGTTTCTTGCAGTATACCATGTCTGAAAAAGAGAGCTAGCACTCTCGAAAGCTTACTATCAAATATACTCAGTTAGCCTCTAAAAGGTATCGCCTGATTTCTTCACTCTTCCACTACTCTCTATGGCTAACACGGTACAACATTATACTACTAGCTGATGGAAAAGGAGACTCCACTGCCCAGACTCCACTACTATGTCTTCTCCACTACCCAGAAACCTCTAAGTCCAAAGACGTATCATCAACTTAGCACTCATTCTCCAGTGATTTGGTCTGTTAAAATCACATAATCACATACTGAAGTAGTCTGTATATGTAAACACACTGTAGTACTCTTGACACATGATCTATTTTTCTCTATATTATATTGTACACCTTCACCATGTTCCTGAATAATATTTTTTTAATTTTTTTAATAAGCACAAGGAGTGGCTGGAACCTTCATTCTTAGTATAGTGTGATGTCACTATGTTAGAAGAAGTAGTATATTCTTTTGACTAAAAAATTTAAAATAAAGGATACAGAAACGTACTGATAACAAAGTTAGCGAGAAAAAATTTGTATACTAGGTATACTATATATAGCTTAATTAAAGGATATTATAGTCTAATAATTTGTGCCAAAAACATGTCTAACATGCCTTGCACCACATTTATCAAGGGTCAGACACTTTTTTGACTTGTACGGAAAAGGATGTGGTCTATTGAGAAATTGGCGTAGTTTCATTTGAGAAAGTTATGGCCTAAGTTGTAACACTGTGCGCCAAAAATGCGTCTAAATGTTGGTGCATTTTTATGACATAAACTAAGCCAACTAGTAAGAGATGTAAAGTTTGACTACACAGCCTAATAATGCATCACATTTATTAAACAGTATCATACTGTAACATCCTTGTCTGTTCAGGCTTTGGCACCATCCTCCGGGCGCATGCTGCGACGCAGGAGGCGTGCCCGGTTGTGATTCCTTCCTTTGGGTTTTTCTTGTATTGTCTGAACACTGTCCTATTCCCTCACCTCCTTAATTGATTTTCCACAACGCCCTTCTCCTTCACCTTGCTTTCTCCCTGCTCCACTAAGAGTTAACTTTAGTCCTACCTTTGTGATTGACAGCCTATCCTCCTATCAAGTCTAGGGCGGGTTCTTTCTCCCTATTTATTGTATGCTCACTTTCCCATTGGTGCCTGCTATTTCATTTCGCTTACTAGCTATACTCCTTGTTCCTTGTTACCTGCTCTTCTGATTTTCTGACCACTGGCTTACCTTTGACTTCTCTTGGATTGTGACTTTGTACTGCATTGCTCATTTGTTACCAACCCCTTGGCTAGCTGACCTCCCTTTGTTGTTGTGCGTCCTGTCTGCGTTCTGTGTTATCACTTATTATAAGGAGGGACTGTCGACTGGTTGCTGGCTGTCACCTAGGACAGATCGGGCAAGTTAGCCAGGGACAGTTGGGTGGGATTCAGTTTAGGGTCCACTGTCTTGTTGTGCCCCTCCCCCCTAAGTTCTCCAGCAGCTACTGGGGAATCGCTCCTCTAGTGATTCCCTTACAGAATAGCAGGCCGTAAAAAAACTTTAACCCTTCTACTCATTACTGACATGGCTTCTATTCAGGACCTTGTGACTCGAATGGAGGGTTTGTAGGTTTGGTGTCTGAGCTGACCAATCAGGTACACACTCTTACCCAGAATCAAGCTGAGGCCGCTGCTACACCACCTACTGTCATTTCCCTTCCCAGGGTTAAAATGTTACTCCCGGTTAGGTTTTCAGGGGACCGAGGTAAATTTGAGACATTCAGGGAATCATGTCTGTTGTATTTTCGGGTCAACCCTCATGCGTTGCAGTCTCAGATGGTGGGGGTGGTCATTTCTCTCTTACAGGGGGATCCACAGACTTGGGCCCTTAAACTCCCCCCTGAGGCAGAGGAGTGGACAGATCTGGAAAAAATTTTAAAGTCTTTGGGGGCCATTTATGCTGAGCCTGATCAAATTGGACTTGCCAAGTCCCAACTTCTTACCCTCCAGCAAGGTGAACTATCCGCTGAAACTTATTGCTCTGAGTTTCGGAAGTTGAGTATAACAGCAGGTTGGTGGGACTCCGCTTTGAAAGCTCTTTTTAAACAGGGCCTGAATGATTCAGTGAAGGATGTCTGGGTAGGTCACCCTGATCCTCCTACCTTAGAAAAGGCCATGACCTTAGCCGTCCGCATTGACAGGAGACTCCAGGACAGACGTAAAGAGAGGGTGGGGATTGGTCCCACTAAGTCTTCTGCCTATCCCTCTCTTTCTGTTAAAAAATCTGTTTCTCCTTCTGTCACCCCTGGAGATGAGCCTATGCAGTTGTGAGCACTGGATACCAAGGCTAGACGAGAATATCGTCTCCGGAATCATCTCTGCCTGTATTGCGGCAAACCGGGTCATCTCATCCGAGACAGTTCCATCAAACCACATAGACCAGCGGAAAACTCCAGGGCCTGAGTGGTATTCGGAAGAACCACTCAGGCAGTCAGGTATCTTTTGAAAAATCTCACAAATTGATGTTACCTGTGTCTCTGTCCTTTGGGGGCAGATCTGTTTCTGGGCAGGCCCTAGTAGATTCTGGGGCTGCCACTAACTTTGTTAAATTTTCGTTTGTTTCTGCTTTACATATTGAACTTGTATCATTAGATACTCCTCTTTTGGTTACTGGGGCGGATTTTACTCCTCTGGCCAGGGGTAAAATCCGTTTTAAAACCCCCTTACTCTCTTTGCAAGTGGGCTCAATACATACGGAGCTCATGAGTTTTTTTGTTATGGAGAATCTCTCGTCTGATATTATTTTAGGGCTTCCCTGGCTATACCTCCATAACCCTACCTTTGATTGGCCCAAAAAAGAGTTAGTGAAATGGGGTAATCAGTGCTCCTCCCATTGTATTGCTTTGCATGCCTCCGATTGTCTCAGTGAGGAGACGCTTCTTCCTGAATTTCTATCTGATTTTCATGATGTTTTTGATGCTAAAGCTGCTGAAGTTTTACTGCCGCATAGACCTTACGATTGTGCGATAGAACTCCTTCCCAACTCCAAATACCCTAAGGGAAGGATCTTCAATCTTTCTGCTCCTGAACGTGAGGCTATGCAGGATTACACTCAGGATAGTCTTCTTAAAGGTCACATCCGTCCATCTCAGTCTCCCATGGGGGCTGGGTTCTTTTTTGTTAAAAAGAAAGATGGCGGACTGCGACCATGCATTGACTACCGAGAATTAAATAAAATTACGGTTAAAAATCAGTACCCTCTTCCTCTGATCCCTGATCTTTTCAATCAGATTGTGGGTGCCCGCTGTTTTTCTAAAATGTCTCCATTTTATTGCAACTATGGTTTTAACCCCAGGTACTCCTCTCTCCGTAGCACCGAGTCTGTTAATTCCACCGCCGAACAGACTTATCAGCGAATGTGCACAGTCTGGACCCAGGCTCGTCTGAGCCTGGTTAAAGCCCAAGAATATCAAAAACGGCAGGCAAATAAAAGACACTTACCTGGCCCTGAATACAGAGTGGGAGTCTGGCTGTCCACTAGGAATCTGCGTCTTAGAGTTCCTTCGGGGAAATTTGCACCACGTTACATTGGCCCTATGTCATTTCTGACCTCATAAACCCAGTATCTTTTAAATTACAACTTCCAAGTTCTTTTCGTATCCACAACGTCTTACACAAGTCGCTTTTGAAGAAGTATATCTCCCCTGTCCTTACTTCTTCCAGTCCACCTGCGCCGGTGGTGGTCCAAGGGGAACTAGAATATGAAGTAGAAAAAATTCTGGATTCCCGTCGTGTGCAGAATGCTGTTCAGTAGCTCGTGCACTGGAAGGGATATGGCCCGGAAGAGTGAACATGGGTTTCTGGTAGGGTCCTACATGCGCCACATTTGATTAGTCTCTTTCATCAACAGAACCCTTCGAAACCTGGTCCATCTGGTGAGGGTCCAGAGGCCCCTCGTAAAAGGGGGGGTACTGTAACATCCTTGCCTGTTCAGGCTTTGGTACCATCCTCCGGGCGCACGCTGCGGCGCAGGAGGCGTGCCCGGTTGTGATTCCTTCCTTTGGGTTTTTCTTGTATTGTCTGAACACTGTCCTATTCCCTCACCTCCTTAATTGATTTTTCACCACGCCCTTCTCCTTCACCTTGCTTTCCCCCTGCTCCACTAAGAGTTAATTTTAGTCCTACCTTTGTGATTGACAGCCTATCCTCCTATCAAGTCTGGGGCGGTTTCTTTCTCCCTATTTATTGTTTGCTCACTTTCCCATTGGTGCCTGCTATTGCATTTCACTTACTGGCTATACTCCTTGTTCCTTGTTACCTGCTCTTCTGATTTTCTGACCACTGGCTTACCTTTGACTTCTCTTGGATTGTGACTTTGTACTGCATTGCTCGTTTGTTACCGACCCCTTGGCTAGCTGACCTCCCTTTGTTGTTGTGCGTCCTGTCTGCGTTCTGTGCTATCACTTATTATAAGGAGGGACTGTCGACTGGTTGCTGGTTGTCACCTAGGACAGATCGGGCAAGTTAGCCAGGGACAGTTGAGGGGGATTCAGTTTAGGGTCCACTGTCTTGTTGTGCCCCTCCCCCTAAGTTCTCCAGCAGCTACTGGGGAATTGCTGCTCTAGTGATTCCCTTACACATACACTATGATGAATCTGGTACAGTTTAAGATATGTATTCTAAGTTTGCATTGTCTAACTCTGCCCCATTGTGCATTAATAACACAGTTTAGTCCTTAGCAGAGGTCCTTTTTGGGGGACACTGCATAAAGATGTGTGAGGGAAATTTTAGATACATATATATTATTAAGTTAAAGGGATAAGTGGGTTGCAACAACTGCCCCCCTCATTGATCAGCTGTTTTCAGAGGAAGTAAAAAGCAGACAGCTCTGTTCTCTGTGTTGTAGGGAGAACCAGTGCAGCAGACTAGCTCCCATGTGTGTGGCATCTAAGCTGCAGTGACTCAGTTCCACCACTGATTCATAATGCTCCTAGCCATGGTTATGAGGCTATGAAGGACAGGAGACCAAGTTCCACCTTTCATTGCAATTGGTTGGGATCCCAGTAGTGGATAAGTGATTAATACTTTAGGGTACGCCAACATATTAAAAAAAAGACATAGGCCACACATCTAAGTATTATATATTGATCAACGATTCTCAGAAAAATATACTAAAATGAACACAAGGTTCTTAGCATACATTTTGAACAAGGTGTATCAGCTTACTAGTCACTTCACAGTGACCTCTGTATAGAAAGTAGCTACTTTATTGGTTATGGTACCACATGGCAACTGCCACCACAGCAGCGCAGAGCCCACAGAAGAAGCACCATAGCAGCCCAACAGCATCCCTGTTGCCAGGCTAAGCCCTTAGACTCTGGACCAAACTGCTGAAAAGCATAGTGCCAAAGCAATGTCTGTTCACATGCTGTGGTGGTGCATGCTGCCCTTGCTGTGGTAATCTAGCCCAGAATTATCCAATGGAGTAAGGAGCTACTTTACAGAGGTCACTTTGAAGTGGCTCGTAGGCTTATACACCTTGATGAACATGTACCAAAAAAGACTTGAAGAGAAAACTTGAATTTGCCATCCTCCACCATGTTGACAGAAACATAGATAGATATAGTGAAATTAACTTGGATGAATTACAAGCTATTCATTGGTAAATGGAAGGTTCTAGCTAAATAATTCACGTGATGATAGCAGTACCTGTACATTTTCTTTCTCTGCATGTGATGCTTCGTTCACACCTGCGCTTGAGTCCGTCCACTGCCAATCCGAGTGAAAATCTCGGGGAACGGGATAGGCATTGGATACCGACAGGTTAGCGACGCATTGGTTAAAAACCCATTCATTTAACCCTGCTGTTCTGTTCGGTCAAAAATGACCGAATTTGAAATTTGATATTTTTTAAAATATTCATTATGCGGTTCTGAAACTTGTGGTTCATTGACTTTTCCTCATTTGAGGGGTTCTTACTAATAGCAGTTTTTATTTATTTATTTTTTGTTTACTTTTTGCTCCACGTCTCTTTTTACACTTGTACTGTTCGGTCAAAAATGACCGATAGCCTTTTATACTAATCTCCAGCCATTTTTTAAAAAAAATAAAGGAGTTATAATCTCATTTTGGTCTATATAGTTCAGTTTTTGCGACAGCAAAAGTTCATATGCTGTAAGCGCTCAGGTATACATAGGAAAAAACCTTGGAGAAAGAGCTGAAAAAAATCAAGGTATGCGAGTACTTTTGGATTTGACACATGGACTCAAAGGACGAAATGTTACATGTGACAATTTTTTCACATCACACCAACTGGGGGAGATGTTGCTGAAAAGAAAAATGACCATGCTGGGTACTGTTAGAAAAAATAAGCCAGAACTGCCGCAAGGTATCCTCAGTAAGAGAGACGTTTATAGTTCTACGTTTTATTTTACTGAGGATACAACAGTAGTTTTATATAGAAAAAACTAGACTTTTTATTTTTTGTTTGTTTTTTTTTTGAAAAAAAAATATTTACATACAGTTTGATGTTATTAGTTATAGTTTACAGTTTTATAAAGATTTTTTTTTTTTTTTTTGTGCAAATGTGCAATATGCATGAATAATGCAATAAGGTGATGTAACATTTTTTGACACAAAAAAAATAAAAATTAAGTTTTTGATTTCATTTTTCATTTGTTTATGAACAACCATGTTCACATACATTATAATAATGCAAAAGAAATTCAAATAAAACACTTAAATTAGTTAAAAATCCAGACTTTAATAGGCCCGGTCAAAAATGATCTGAACATTATATGTGTATAGTAGAACCGAACAGAACAGCAGGGTTAAATGGGTTTTTTAAAGCAATGCGCGGGTGTGCGCTTACACCCTCTGCGCTGAGAAGCCATTTCTTTTGTCGGACACGAAGTCCTGCATGTCCGTTAAAATGCTCACACTACATACACAGTACACATACGTTACACTATACAATACAGTAAGTGTCCTATATTAATACAAGATAGACTGTCGCAACATACTCCCAATGAAATGACACAGCATACCTCATTTAAACACTATTAATAACATCAATACAATTATCAGAAAACACATTGCAAAATGTTGGCATAAGTAGAAAAAAAATCACTTGCAGTAAAATGTTAAAGAAGTTTGTGTGGGAATTTCAGAACTAAGGGAGAAGGAAGGTGAAACATAAAAAAAATGAATCATACTCATCTGTCTAGTCCAGTGAGTGCCATGCCTTTGCCAGCGAAAGTCCTGCACCACATGTGACTGCTGAGTCCAATCAGTGGCCTCAATGGCCACAGGAAAGGGGCCAGTGACATCACTCATATATGTCACTGGTTCCTTTTCTGTGACTGCTGAGGCTGCTGATTGGCAGTCACATGCGGCGCAGGACTTTCTCCGGCAAAGGCATAGCTCAATGGACCAGAGAGCAGCGGCAGACAGCGGAGCGCTGAGGACAGCATGATTTTTTTAATTTATTTTTTTTAGGTTTCATTCTCTCCCTCCTATCTGAGTTCTGAAATTCCTGGACAACCCTTTAATGACGATAAATGTGACTGGGCCAAAGGCCTATACCACTGCATGATGTCCTTTCAGGAAAGTGGTGATAGCTGTGTAAAAACACTGTTTGCATCAAATTTTGTATGACACAAATATGGCATAGGAGATTAATAAACAATGAGGGAGAACCAGAGTACATTGAGTTTATTGAGGACATTGGATTAATTTCTTGGTGAGTATAAGGGCTTAAAAAATAAAATAAAATAAATAGCAAGCATGGTATAGGAATATTTGAGACACTAAACCACTGATCCATACAGACATGCTGGCAAATTAGTGCTCCAAAATTTATGTCATAGGTTCCCTTTAGGATTAGGGGAAGTTGGTGGTCAAATCAGCATGTTGAACTCTTTGTCATGTTCTTGAAGCCATTGTTGAACAATTTTTCAGAGTGGCAAGTTATATTATCCTGCTGAAAGAATTAGGAAATATCATTGACATAAAGGGCTGTACTTTTTCTTCATAGTCCCATCCAAAAACTGACAGGAAACTTAGATTGGGGCAGTGACTGACAATGTCTGTAAAGTGCTTCAGAGTATGTGGGCGCTATACAAGTAGGCTCTATTCCAGTCACATTTTTTACATCCGTTTAATGGATGCAAAAAATGGATGCAAATGGATACAAACTGATGGCATCCGTTTATGTCTGTTTCTGCATCTGTTTTTGGCATCAATTAAATAGTTGTAAAAAAGTGATATGTATAGAGCCTTAGATAAATAAATAAATAAATAAGAGAAATAAATAAATGAGAAATAATAACATGGGGTCACCGATTGCCATTTCGCCACAAAGTTTGAAAGCTTTATTTTATTGTCCAAACTATTTTCACAGGATTTAATGAAGGCTTGTTTATTTTTTCCATTGAAAAAGTCATATGAGGGCTTATTTTTTTATGAGACAAGTTGTATTTTTAAATGCCACCATTTTGGGATATATACCGGTAGTTAATGGAGCTGTGTTTGGGAGAACTGAACAAAGAATACTTGTTGATTTATCTGGATGACATCATTATCTTCTCTGCCATGTTTGAGGAGTGCATGGAAAGGCTGGAAGGGGTTCTTTCTTGCTTGGAGGAACATGAACTTAAGCTGAATCCTCAGAAGTGCTACCTCCTCCTTTAAAGCAAGAGTGTCTTTGGCATGTAGTGTCCAAAGATGGTGTACAACAAATATATATGCGAAGGTTCAAGCTGTCCAACAATGGCCCATATTCTTCAGCATCAGCAAGCTCAGCTCCTTCCTGGAACTGGTAAACTACAACAGCAACTTTATTAACGACTTCTCCAAGATTGCAGCCCCTCTATACAATTTATTGCTTGGGGATATCAAAAAGAAGAATTTGGCCTGAATGAAGGAAGCAGGTCACACCTTTAGGGAGCTGAAGGAACTGCTCTCCAGTTGATTTTGGCCTACACAGACACCAAGCCGTTTGTACTGCAGACACACAGGAGCCTGAATGGACTGATAACTATAGCTCATTCAAGCTGAAACTGCTTGTGATGTGAGCAGTGACTAAAAAGTTTTCAGATATTTTGGCATATACAGAGGTCACACTGGTGAATAACAGTAACCCTCTGGTGCATCTCTTGACCACTAAGCTGGGTGCACTTGCAATGCGATGGATGGCTTTTCTCAGCAAGTATTCATTTAAGAAGCACTATTGGGCTGGGTGAGACAATGGCAATAAGGACGCCCTGTCCTGGAACCCTGCGTAGGTGCCTAATTGGGATACAGACAAGGACCATGAAGAGGATGAAATCTCACATTTTGGTCAGGCAGCATGAGTGGTGCAGCAGGCCTCGCTACCCATAAGCGGGGACTTCTTGGAGGATGAGGAAAGGTGAATACAGTAAGCTCAGGACTCCCATGTGGTCGAAGTGACACAACGGATTCTGCATCACCAGATGCTGCACAAACACGCACAGGAGGCTCTGTCTTGTGATGGGAGGAGGCTGTGGCAACAACAAAACTGACTGGTTTTTGCATAACAGGGTCCTTCACTGCCAGGTGCAGTTGGAGACAGAACTGGAGCCTGCATGAGAGTTTGTGTTGCCTACCAGGGAGGTGCATCAGGTCGTATGATGGCACACTTTAAGTCTGAAAGAATTTTGCATGTCTGCAGAGGTTCTATTATCATTCAGAATTGCACCAGGATGCCTTACTGATCTGCAGAAACTTCTGAAATTGTAACCTTGTGAGTGGGCTGGAGCAGAAACTTTTGAGGTGCCCATCTGGATGGTGAGCACAATCTAGTTGGTTTCTATGGACTACCTTTTTGCTATTTATTATTTATTACAAGTGTGTCATGATTATGAATAATCATTTCACTAAATTTATAGTATAGTGGTTCTATTTGTGTGTGCAATATAGTGGTATATGGTATAACAATTATAGGTAGTACAATTATTGTGTACAGTAAAGCAGGACTATTACAGTATGCAGGCTGAATTGCTCTACTTGTTATGTGTTGCTGTCAATCTAAGTAGTAACTGTAACCCATTTTAACACCTTATTTTAGTGTCCGTCAAAAAATGGACACATGAATATGCCCATTCATTCGCATGGTTTTTAAAATGTCTGTGTGATATCACATGGGCATTTCTCACTGTCATGTGAATAATGCCTGAAACCATTCATTTGTGGGGTTGCTTTTTATCCAAGGGAGTGGGCTCACACACAAATGTGACTAAGAACACTGCCAGGAATAAAGAATGTTATCTGAATATCCTCCAAAGCCAATTTTTTCCAATGATCCAGGATCAATTTGATGATGAACAATGCTTTTTCCAGCATGATGGCGTACCAAAAGTAATAACTAAGTAGCTCAGTGAACAAAACTGAAATTTTGGGTCCATGTCCAGGAACCTGTCCAGATCTCAAACTCACTGAGAATCTGTAGATACCTATCATAAAAGAGGTGAACAAACAAAAACACAGAAACTGTAATAAACTCCAAGCATTGATAAAGTAAGAATGGGCTGTCAACAGTCAGGATTTGGCCCAAAAGATGATATCCGGCAGTATTTACAGTATTTACATAAACTTGATGTATTTGTCAACCAAAGTTTAAAAACTTCAGTAAAAAATCAGTAATGCGGCCCCTGCCATTTAGAATAGTGATATATTTTATGTGACAAAGGGACTTTTGGGGCCCCCTCAGAGTCCAGGCTACTACTGTAGCCTCTATAGCTACTCCCCTGGCAGCAAACATTCTGAAAAACAAAATGTGCCAGTCTCAAAACGTTTGCCCATGACTGTATGCAAATCATTTTTTGTGTTAGGAACATATGCCTTGGGGATTTTTCTCCTTCCTAATTGACTGAATGTTTTTCTCAGGACCAGACTATGTCCAAAATTATCCCTGGATGTGGAAAAATAAGAAGGAAGATAACATTCATTAAATTTTACCTTACGGTAATTTGGAAACAAATAGGTTACAGGTGGGGACTGTGGAACAAAGAGTGATCTGCTTCTCATTTATCAGGAGTAGAAAGTCCTATAGCTTGGAAATGAGGAATCCACTAGGTTGGACAGATATAACAAGGCATTTGAGTGTGAAGTGTTCGGTAATGCAACAATAGTTTGTCCTTCAATACTATGTCAAGTATAACCAACCGCACCAGTGCATTTGCCAGTACATCATCTTTACCAGTCAACTTAAGTCAACATAGATTTTTCAGAGGATCTCTAGGTGCAGATAAGTGCCACTTTCAAATGTATCCAAATTCTCAGGACATTGATATTATTACCTGTTACTGTATATGATTGTGTAATTGCTCTGTGTCCTGTTTTCAATAGTAGAGTTACATATAAGTGGCTTGGTGCTCAGTCACTTTCCCCAAGAGATAATTGGAGTGTGTATCCTGTGATGCACTGAGAATGTATAGTATGGTGGCTTATGGAAGAAGCAAGCAGGCGTGGTATTGCGGGACAGAACAGTAAGCACAGTAGTGGGGGTAGCACAGCAAGTACAGTGTTGAAGGACAGCAGGCAGAGTATTAGAAGAATCACAGTAGGCATGATGGAAGAAGCCATGATGGAGGAGGAGGTGGTCTCCCCTTTGGATGCAAAGGGGCGACAGCATTTATTTGTTTCAAGATGATCATGACAATGACCATGCTGGCCAAGACTAAACATGAGTTTGTACACACACTTGAAAGCATGGCAGGCTACATGGCATTGTGAATTATTTTTTGAAACTGAATCAGACATGTATCCATGAGGATTTTCACACACCTCCAATTGATGCCAATGAATAGAATCATCCACTGCGTCATGATCCATTTACTCTACTGCCTTTACACAGCCATACATCATCTCCTGTAGCGTGGTCTGACATGTTCTATTACATACTGTATTTCCACTGATGTTGCCGCAGCTACAACCACTCATCCAGACATAACCTGTGGCCACGTCCATCATGCTCTATTATTTCATACTGTTGGTGCCACAGTGTTGGCATAATAACAAAAAAATGACATTAAAAAAAGGCCCCCCCCCCCCAAAAAAAAATACAAACAAACATGCCATTGCTTCTTCCAATACCAACGCCATGTTGGTGTAGCATCTGCTCCCATAAATCATTTTTAGCAACTTAATTCAAAAAGCCTTTTCTTCCCTTTACAACAGGCAGGCATCTTACCCCCAAACAAGCTACTGTTTGGAACATTTTTATTGTTAAAATGTGTAAAAAAAAAAAAAAAAAAGTGACAGCACAGTGTATATTTAAACAAGCATTTTGTATCCACTGTCAAAACTACTGTCTAAACTTACTGGGCTGCACAAATAATACAAGAAATTCAAATGGCTCTCCTAATTCATAAGCATTGATAGTGATAACATAGCATTAGATTTACCAATAAGACACAAAAAGCACAACACTACATTTTTGTAAATCACATTTTGCTTATCTTTTTTGCTGAATGTTGAATTTTATAGCCACACACCTCATACATAAATACACACATTATATACACAGACACCACCTACTGTATGTACAAACATGCACACATATACTCACAAGCATATATAAATATTCACTTTTTTATACACACACATTTTAAATACATGAAAATACACATGATGTGTGGCACATCATGGAAGGTCCAATGCACCAGAATTAAAATCTGCACCAATCAGGGACAGGCCTGCATTTCATACATGGATTGTAAGCCCTTGCGGGCAGGGCTCTCTATCCCACTGTGCCAGTTGGTCACTGTTAGTATTGTACTTGTTTTGTATATTTTGTGTACCGTATGTAAACCCTCAAATGTACAGCACCATGGAATTAATATAATATATAGCACCATGGAATTAATGCTCTATAAAGAAATAATATAATCATAAAATGCATAGCTCACACCAGTTTTCTGGCATGATATAAAGTAATTATGTTTGGCTGAGGAGTCCTTGCCCAGACCCTCCTTGATGCCTGCCCAGATCTGCTCACTTTTCTCAAAAGTGGTGAACAGGTCAGAAAATGGACAAAGCCATGCACCAAAAATGCACTACTTTTTCACCAGAAATGACCACATTAGTAAAGTGTCCCTATGAGTATGGACAGAACAGTAAGCACTGCTCTGTGGTTGTATATATCGTATTTAGCTTTGTACAGTAACATAACTAAAGTCCTGAGGGCCCTGAAGCAAACTTTGAACTCGACCCCCTACCCATTACTACAACATATTATTGATAGCAGTGGTTAAGGTTGCTGCAGGAGTGTCCCATAGACTCGAAAGAGGTACATCTGTAGTACCCACAGCCATTATTGTCAAGAATATGGTGAGTAAGCAGCACAGAGCCTTCCTGGAGGTGAGTATTTGTTGGACAAACCTCGCAAGATTTGAGAGGTTTGTCCGGATGTTTAGTTTGGACTAATCACGTCCAAACTGGATCTGCTATTATACCCTGGGGTCTCTTCAGACCCCAGAGTATAATTTGTGGAGGCCCAGGGGAGGTGAGTAAACATAACAAACGGTGTTACTCATCTCCCCTGGGCTTGAAAATGGGTCCTTGCCTCCTTTGAACCTCTTTTGGCCTCCTGAATGACATCAAGGACTGCTGAGGCCTGGGATTGGGCCTCAGCAGTCACATGGATCAGTCAGTATCAAGATCCTAATATGACCCATGTGGTTGCTGAGGTCCACTTACAGGCCTTATTGGCCCCTGATGTTATTCAGGAGGCCAGAACTGTCCCGAAGATGATGGACCCACCTGTTTATTAAGTTTACTCTTATTATACTCTAGGATCTGAAAAGACCTCAGAGTATAATAATAGTTTGTGGGTGGCAAACCCCAAAAATTCATCATGAGAATCAGTTTTGTCAACCCTCTGTATGTGCTTTTTCCATTAAGCATAGGGGTCACTCTGGGACATTATACTTTATAGGGGGCCATTATGGAACATTATACTGTATGGAGGGACCACTATGGGACATTATACTTCAGGGGGGCCAGTATGAAACATTATAGTGCGTGGGAGTCACTATAAGATATTATTCTGTCACCGGAATCTTTGACATGAATGGGGGGGGGGGGGCTGCACTTCCTGACCAGCCCAGGGCCTGTGGTGCCCTTAATTGGCCGCTGATGGTAATGTATTGTCTTTCCCCGATGCTGTGGGCATCCTATTCCTCTGGGCCAGGTCATTGTCATACCCTCAGCGACCGCGATCAATACTCCTCAGGCTTTGTAACTCAGGAAGGCAGTTATGGTATTTATAGTTTCTATATGATATGTACATACATTGAAGCAAGTATGGAATTTCTAGGATGTTTCATGCACTCTGTGGCAGGGGCGTAACTAGCAAAGACTGGGCCATTAGCAACCACACATCCCCCATACAGCATAGTTCCCCCTTAACTGGCCCCCCTCATGGTATAACGTCCCATTTAGATACAGTAAAATGTCCAATATTGGCCCTCACACAGTATAATGTCCCATAGCGGTCCCTTCACTCAGTATAATGTCCCATATGGCCCCAACACTCAATATAGTGTTCCATAGCGGCCTCTCCAAACAGTATAATGTCCCATAGCAGCCCATTCACACAGTATGATGTCCCATAGTGGCCCGTCCACACAGTATAATGTCCTGTAGTGGTCTCCACACAGTATAATGTACTATAGTGACCTCCACACAGTATAATGTCTCATAGTAGCCTCTTCACACAGTATAATGTCCCATAGTGGCCCCTATACACTGTATAATGTCCCATAGTGGCCCTTCCACACTGTATAATGTCCTATAGTGGCCCCTACAGTGTTTGGTGCAAATATCAGAAAATTTTTGGGTTTGGCAGAACCCGAAATTTTTTGTGTTCACCACCCACAAACTATTATTATACTCTGAAGTCTCTTCAGACCCCAAAGTATAATGATTGGAGGCCAAGGGGAGGTGAAAAAAATAAAAAGCAGTCTTACTTACATCTCCTGGGCTCCAGCCTATTTAAAAAAAAAGCAGCAGGGGCCCTCTGGGCCCCTTAAGGTCACAGGCCCCGTATGGTTGCGATGGCAGTAGTTCCACCACTGTTCTGTGGTTAATAACGAACTAACAGCCAAACATTAACTTTCAAATGAGTTGGTTGCTATGGGCTACAAAACTTGTTGCTGTGGAAGATTAAGTTTTCCCTGTAGAAGGTTTCTTAAACCTTTCCTTGTCCTAAGATGACCATATAAATAAATATTTATGCTTACAAATAGGCAGTTATTTGTTTGTATGAAGAGGTAAGTAGAAGCTTGGACAGGAAAAAGGCTGTGGATATATGGACAGATTTATTAAAACTGTCTAAAATCAAAACTGTCTTAGTTGTCCATAGCAACCAATCACAGTGCAGCTTTCATTTTGTATTCTGCTCCTGAAAAAATGAAAGCTGGATTGTGATTGGTTGCTATGGGCAACTAAAACAGTTTTTCTTTAAGACAGTTTTAATAAACCTGCTCCTTACTGTTTCTTGACTTTTAAAAGGCGTTTGACACTGACTCTTATAGGCATTTAATAGGTACAATCAGGACTATTGGGTTACGCTAGGTTCACACTAGAGTTTGAGTCTCTGTACGAGACTTTGTCCTACATTCCGCTTAAAACTGGCGGAGAGAATAGTCCTGAAAGGTGTGTAAGGGAAAATATAATAAACCTTTATAAATATATAAATACAAAAAATATGGAAGGAGGAAATGCCCTCAAAAAACAACAGGGAACTTCCTCCCCCTGAAGATAAAAAAGGTGTAATCCCCAAAGGTGACAAGGCTTCTTCACTGTAAGGACTGTGAATCTGAGGAATAGCCTACCCCAGGAGCTGGTCACAGCATTCACAGCTGACAGCTTCAAAAACAGCTCTGATACCCTTTTACAGCTAAATAGAATTGATGCTTTTAGAAATATATAGAATACTTTTTTCGTTCACACTTCCCTTCAGTCATGTCGTTTTGAATCCTTTTGTTGGATGTGATAGAAATGTCTTTTTTTCAACCATACTAAGTCACAATTCTTCTAAACCAACTCTAAACATAGAAAATGCACAAAAGGCACAAAATGGGATCTCATCACTTCCTTTCTTAACCCGCCCCCTTCTTTTCAAAAATCCTGTGACTTGCTGTAAGGACAGTGGCTGCAGAAGGAACCCTCCTCACTGCTCTATCTGCACGTGGCTACAAATAGTATTAAGACTGGCCCCTATGCTTAGCCACCTCCCTCATTTGTTATTCTTCCTAAATTGAGGAGATCAGAAGAACTAACCCCTGTGTACAACGCATACTAACAAGCCATGTTGGCAAATTTATCTTTTATCATTTAGCAAGAAATAGTAGCAATAAACTTTGATAAATGCCATAATTCAGACTAATGAAGGATTTTAGGCATGGCACAGGACTACAAAAATGGTCTGCTATATTTTCTATACCAGCGCCACATTACTAATAAGCTACTTTATGGCTGATGCTTTGCGGAAAAGCTGCACTTTTAGCTGCAGATTTTGCTCTGTTTATTTGAGCTAAAGCCAAGAGTGGCTACAGAAGGAATGGGAAATATAAAGGAAGCTCTTATACTTCTCCCTTCTGCTAAATCCTCTCCTGGCTTTGGCTCAAGAAATCGCAGCACAATCTGCAACAAAGAAATAGCTTTTCGGCAGCTGAGTTTATGTCTGGTATTGCACTTGACGTACAATCATTTCATTGGGTATTAGCTATAACAACAGACACAGCCTATAGGCACATGCATTATATATGCTGCAGACTTGGCTGTCTAGTCTCTGATCAAGCCTTTTCACTTTGGTAAACTATTTGACTTAAGTTCCTTATAAAATATTTTGCAGAAATAGTATTACTATTTTCTCACAGACATACCATGATTATATTATATTATACCATTATGTGGTCAACCTGATGTTAATACTAGTATATACTAATATACTATGAATAATTTTTCTTTTTGCCATAAAGACTATTCTTATAAGTTTATTCTAATATTACTTTAATTATGTACCTTATATTCTTATCATTTTAGCTCTTAAAAACTATTAGAGCTCCCTTTTCTGATGCAGAGCTCAAAATCCACTGCATGATGATAACATTTTGTCTGCCTACAGCCATGACTATGGTGCTTAAAAACTTGAATTCTGCTTATACTGTACATTGAATTTATTTATATAGCAGTATTCAGCATGTTCCTAAGCTCCATCTAGTGGTTAGCTGCAGTCAGAAAGATTTTCATCATTTAAAGTGAACTAGTCACACTGAAAATACAGTTGAGCATTCAGACAGCATGATATAAAGCAGGATGAGGATAGTGTTGTGGGAAAAGATTAAGTATAACTTGTCATTTATTCGTTTAATGTATTCATCTCCTCTCATTTTGAGCTTAGGAGTCTAGTGGTGGTGCTTCTGAGTAACTGGCAGCCCTCCCTGTATGAGTGTGCGTACTGAGATAGCTGTCAGTCACTGAGTAGGACTGTCCAATGAACTCCTATACTATAGAAATGTACTTAAATCAATGACAAGTTATACTAAAACTTTTCTGACAAAACTATGTATCAGCCTTCTCAGCTTATCATGCACTATAACAAGCTACCTACAGACTCCACTGCATTTTCAGTGTGACAAGTTCTCCTTAACTCCTCATGTTACTCTATGTCTATTTAATGGATTTAGAGTTCTGTATAAGAAAAAAACTTAGTTCCAACCAGTATAAAGATAAATAAATATAAAGAAATGATTTGCCACATTTGGAATAGAACCATTAACTTGTACTAAAGTGTGGACATTTAAACAAGCAGTATATTATACTATACTATATTATACTATACTATATTTTATTATACTATCCTATAGAGTACTATAGTATACATGCTGTACTTTCTCATATGAAATTCCACTTACAGTATAATAAGTTCAAGCAATTGGAAAATGAAAATAATTATCAAAAGCAAATACCTCTCCAGTATTACTGTTATCATCATAGTCGTAATTGCTATACAGATCGACTTCATATGTATCTGTATCATAGTTAATGGCAGACGTTGGTGGAGCAGCTACTGCTGCTTTAAGTATAAAAAGTCCCAAGAAAATTTTTGCAAACGTCTTCATTCTTCAAAGCTTTGAAGGGAAACATAAATATGGAAAAAATTATCTTACTGGTATTATGATAACTGCTGCATAATTGTAAAATAAAGTTAAATTATGGCATTTCATGAGTAAGTAGCATAACATGAGGAGAGCTATTCATCTGAGTGTAATAGAGTACAAAAATATTGCAAGGATCCCACCATCACACAGTAGCATTAATTCAATGACTTTCCTCTCCGCATATAAATGGGAGTACACATAGATTTTGGATGAATGCCATATAGTCTACAAGTCAACATCACCAAGTCAGGCAGCTGACATTTATGGATACATTTAAGGATACATAATACCACTTAGCCTAATATTTCTGCTACTCAAAGGTTGAGGTTGGATTAATGGCACAGTGTATGATACAGGTACAGAATTATCAAAACATGATTTGTAAATGTAGAGTATACATGAACTGTTATTTAGTTCAATGATTCCATTTATCTATGGACACTGCTATCACAAAGAGTTTGGTTACTTTATGGAACCATGGTATCTAACTTTTAAAGATATTTATATATTAAAGTGTCTTTTGTGCAATAGTTGAATTGGCCCATTGAAGAACTATATTACCTACTTTTAAGAGGTTACATAGAACATTTTCATCAAATTGTTTGCAATTGTATTGGAAAGAGGCATTACAGACATATTGTCATAACCTTAAGAAGAAATTATTAGTGCAATACATATATTCCTTTTTGAAATATTTTATGTTGCAGTTTAATACTTCTTTAGTCAGATTTTTTGTGATGTGGTTACAACACAACAACTCTAGATAAAAAGAGAGCAAATTTGCCACATGTACACTCCTCCTGTTTGAGTAAATAAGCATGTGACATGTGGTGTCTACTAGAATGACAGTTCTCTTTAAGATGCTAAGTGTTGCATAGTCACATACACTTGTTCTATTCATCTCCAATTCCTAGTACCTCCAGTCTAGAAACATTACCAATTCATGTGCCAGAGTGAACTGACACACAAATTAAATTTCAGTAAGTTAAAAGAAAGAAAGCTTTTATGAAGCAGCTTTACGCACGAGGATATGAAATTCCACTGGGAATAGAGAGCAGTACAAAGCTCTCATTTATGTCAGATTCTCAAAGATACTTTATGCAGTGCACCCATCTGGAGAACTCTGCTTGAATTACCTATTTCCATTGCAAAGCAACTAAGTCTAAAATAACAGATTCAGTATGAAATCTGCACAGATTGCAAAAATATAGCCAACCAGATAGGAAAAGTAGTAATTAAACAATATATTAGATAGATAGATAAAATATAAAAAGATAACATAGATAGATAAGATAGATAAAAGATAATAAAAGAGATAGATAGATAAATAGATAGAATCTCTTACTAAATCTAAATTTCTTTTTTCATATTGTTTGCCCAAAAACAGTAAACAGTTGCCAAAAAGTAAACAGTTTTTGAAAAATTATTAGCCAATATCAAATTTACCAAATAAATTGAAAATTGCAGAAAATAAAAAATAAAATGCAAAGTAGTGTCAGAAATACTATCTTAGCTTGGCTTCTATGTCAAATGTCATAAAAATTGATTTATCCACATGTCAAGTTTAAAACTATATTTTAAATGTTTTGGAATTTTACTAGTTATTATAACTTTTAGGGGGCTTTAAAAAGTACTAAATAAAAAAAAATATTGTACAAAAACAATTCATATAAGGAGACAGTGAGAAGGAAACTTACCTTGGCTCCTGTTCTTTGGAATGGCAGCAGGTTAGATAGAGTACAGTGCAAGTGGGATGTGACCTGACCAATTACAAATCATATCTCAGCCTGAAGAAGGAGGGTGGTACACTGACTGCTTAGCATCAACTTGAAATTCACACCATGAAATCTTTCTGTTTGTGTATGTTAGAATTAGCAATATTAATGGTTTAAATGTCCGCTATGCATTGATATTGGTTTATAAAAACAGAAGTTTGAGTCAAGAAGCTTATTTTGTTATATGAATACCTTCATTGTGGTTACCTTGCTTGGGAACTTTGTATTGATGTCATTAGGTTAATGCAACAAACAGCATGGAAGCAGCAAGATCCTCAATCTTCAGGTTACAATCAATGTTTCAGTGTTTCAGATTGAAGGGTTCTACACATAAATCCACATAACTTGTTAAAAAATAAAAATAGAAATACTTAATTTTACAGTCATCTGATTTATGTGGATTTGTATTACCTAGTAAAACTAATTCTATAAAAGTAACTGTGCAGTGGTTTTGCAAGTGATGTATTAGAAGATTTCTTGATATTCACTTAAATGAGCAGGCCAGTTTAAACAAATTTTCCCAGACTGTGGTTCATTCAGAGTCCAGCTGTTATTGCAGAGGGGTCCACAAAGTAAATGCAAAGTTTTCCTTAAAGAGGACATGTCATAAGGTCTGAAAAGTCCAATGGCATACAAATCTGATAGATGTCGTCATCCAGAGTATTTTGATGTTTTGTTTATCCAAATCCGTTCAGCCATTTCAAAGTCCTTTTAGTTTTGATGCAAATTAGGGTATATTAGCTAAGTGGGCAGAAACATTGTGCATCAGGTGATGTATCAGGTATGTCAATGAGCTTTTCAGAACTGGTGACAGGTCCTCTTTAAATGCCATCATGGAAAAAAAATTAAAGTTTTGCTGGAAAAAAGTTTTACTGACACCCATTGCAACAAGGGGTTTCACCTGATAAGAATAGCACCCTAAAGCTTTGTTCACATGGTAGAATCTGCCACTGATTCTACCCCCAAATCAGCGGAAGATTATGCCTCCCATTGTTTTCAATCTGAGGCAAAGATCGCGGTAGGACATTGAAAAAATAAGCATCATGCTCAATCTTTCTGTGGATTCCACAGATGATCCAGCCGCAGAGTCTGTGGCTAGAGGCTGTCGCTGATTAAGCCCATTCACCTGGGTCAAATCAATGGCGGAATGTGGCCGGTGGGATTTGGGGCAAGAAAATGAAGAGGAATCTGAGGCAGATGCCCACCCTAAATTCTTATTATTTATTTAATTTTGCCATCATATTCCACAGTGCTTTACAGACATTGTCAATCACTGCCCCATTAAGGGCTTACAATCTACATTCCCTATCAGTATTTCTTTGGAATGTGGGAGGAAACTGGAGTACAGATGTTGTCATTGGTCGGGTTTGAACCTAGGACTCAAGCGCTGCAAGGCTGCAGTGCTACATTTGCCAACGTCTGTACGGGGTATAATAGTCCCACTAAGAAGGAATTTTATACAAAAGTCCTATTAGTAATCCTTAAAAAAATTCATGTTACTGTGTGTGACACATGATGTTGACAGCATGTTTTTGATGAGAATCATAACACAGGATAATGAACATTCATAGGGTCTGATGGAGGGGGAAAAAGAAGAGTTTCATAGTAAGCAAGTACAATATGACAAACAAGCAATGGCAAGCAAATTTTCATTATGTACCTATTACCCAAATATAGATAAAATTCAGCTAGTATTTATCATATTTAGCCATTTCTTCCTACCTGAAAATTCATGGGATCCTTCTTTTCAGTTGGGTTATGTGATCTCATTCTGACCTATTTTATGTTCAGTTTAAAAGTCATATTACTAAAAAGGGCATAAAAAAGACCACACTTACCCAATACCACATGAAACATGGCTGTGCAGGATGCAAGCAGGTCCCATTGCAGTATAAGATAGAAAGAGCACAGGTGCAAAGTGCTAATAAAGCACCCACTCATACACCTACAATCCATTAGGGGGGTGGATGCCAGCATTTCCAATGCACACAGATCCACCCCCCCATCCTCATGGATTGTAGGTGTATGAGTGGGTGCTTCATTAGCGTATTGCACCTGTGCTCTCGCTATCATATACTACAATGGGGCCTGTCTGTATTGGGTAAGTGGGTTTTTTATTTTTAGTTAGGGACTAACTAGGGGTACAATGGTACGAAGAACCTTGATGATTTGTGAGCTTGCGGATTTTGACTAATACCTCATGGTTATATAACCTTTTTGGAAGGTTTCAGCCAGGCCCTCCATAGGGAGAGAGGGAAATCTTCTCAGACTAACTATTGATGGTGAATAGATGATTACTGTTTTATAATGAAGGAGCTCACAACTCAACTTCACAAACTATATTCTTATAGTCTCTTAGATAATGTAGAAGACCATAGAGAAAAGGATAATTACACTGTCCCATTCAGGCAGAACTGGTACTGTCTCTATTTGCCCATCTGATGCTGTGATGAGGCATCATAAGATTGACAGCAGAGCATAAAGAAAGAGAAATTTTAAAACCAAGATGGTGTCTTATCAGGAGCAGAGAACAAGAGGACAAGTTAGATTGAGTGATATGAGTGTAGTACACAAAAAAGAAGTTCAGGGCATGGAAGACAATGGGGCAGATTTATTAAGATTGGTGTGTCATACACCAGTCTTGAAAGGGGTTTTCCCATCTCCCTGAATAAGCAACTTTGCCTGTTGTCTGTTCTTCTCACTTCCTGTATTCCTGCAAGCTGGAATGCCTTTAACATGAGAAATTATTTGTTATGATTATTAGAAATCTAATATAAATGCAGAATAAATAATATGCACAGTAAATGTATATTACATTACACAGGTTTGTATAGAACACTTACCATGCTTATACAGAGAACGGACTCAGTGTTATCTTTGTGTTTACATAGAGAGATAACAGACCTGGCCAACAGACCTGGCCAAACTGCTGAACTGATTGTCCTGCAGGCAGAGCTGTACATAACAGTGAAAGCACTCAGCCCCCCCCCCCCAGAGTACAGTGGCTGACGTCATTTGTCCTGTCTTGTTAGACAGACCATGCTCCATGGAAATGCTGTGTAAACAATGGGAGGAATAATTTCAAATAGCATGCAAAAAAAGCAGCATTGCTAAAGCAACATATTTAGGAAAACTCCCGAATTTACATAAACTAGCAGTATAGACAGGATTCTTGAGATGGAAATACCCCTTAATAAAGGGACCAACTGGCATAGATTTTCATTATAACTCTATAGCTAGAAAACTGGAGAGAGTTATAATGAATCTGTCCCAGATCCCTGCTCTTCCCACATTTGTACAATGTGGCGAGCAAGGAGTAGATCAGGGTATGTGGTGCAGGTTTTGTGCAAGAATAGGTATTGCACCAAATGTGTACCGCAATATCATCTATGCAAGAAAACTAGCATAGAGCTATTGATGAATTCCCCCTAATGCTTGAGTTTTTCCAATTTCAATGATCAGCGCTGAAAATATTAGTATTCTCTAAACCAATCTATAATTGTTAAAATATTATCTACTAAAACATTTGCAGGGGTACCACATATGTTAAAACTTCTGATGTCTTCCTTTTGTCCTACATATAAACAAGTTTAGAAAGAACCTAGGAGTCCTTGATCACAGCTGTGCAACCAAAAGCATAATTGAAATATCATGAAAATGTTTTCTTTTTGTTTGTCAAAGCCAATATGTGCGCACACTTTTAGGACAAGTAATAAAAGAGCTAATAAAAAGATTTATCTTTAGCCTTTAACCCAATTTTTAAGCCCTTAAGAACATGACCTAAAAACACCCTAAAGACACAGGCTGTCACACAGGTCCATGTTTCAAAACTGACATGTGTCACTTTATGTGGTAATAACTTTGGAATGCTTTAGCCCCATGTAGCGAAGCGCAGCAAAAAAAGCTACAGAAACGTTTTTCATTGCGATTTTGCCGTGTTTTCCTCTGCGGACTTTCTGCCCTTTTTATACCTATATGGAAAACGCCATAGTTTCCGCAAGTATAATTGACATGCTGCAATTTTCAAAAGCGCAACGTTTGAAAACACAGATTCTTCACTGCAGATTTTTTTCTGCAATGTGTGGATGGGATCAGCCAGAATCCCATCCATTTTGCAAGTACTGTAAAACACTGTGTTTTCACAACATGAGACCCTAGCCTGAAACAGTTTTTTTTTGTGACACATTGTACTTCATGTTAGTGGTAAACTTTGGTGGAAAATGTTTATTTTTTTAATGAAAACATAGGAAGTCTGGTGAAAATTTGGAACAATTCATATTTTTCAAAATGTAGAATGTTATGCTTTTCAGACAGATCGCCATACCACCCAAATTAGTTAATACATATTATTTACCATGTCTCTGTTTTATGTTGTGGAAGAGTGAAGAAATCAGGCGATACCTTTTAGAGGCTGAGTATATTTGATAGTAAGCTTTCGAGAGTACTAGTTCTCTTCTTCAGACATGGTGTAATACAAGAAACTGAAAATTCACAGACTTTTTATACACAAAAGACAAGGATCTTCAAAGGATCTTGGAATAACAAAATGCAATATAACTAGAGAAGTTATTTACAACAGGTCAGGAAATAAACAGTCTGGAAAGTTTGTGGGGCATGACAGAGGGATCTGTTATCTATTTGCTATCAGGTGATGATTTGTGACCCTCACAGTTCATACATAGTGTTACATGAAACTGGCATGAATATTAAGTCCAAATTGCAGAGTTTGAAATTTTTGCATTAACTTATATTCCCATTCTTTTCTCTCCCTCTTAAAATGTCCCATTAAAACCACAACCCGCAAATCTTCAATAGAGTGGTCTTCTCTGATGAAATGTGCGGCCACTTGGAGATCTGTTTTGCTGTTATTAATGTTGAATCTGTGTGAGTTCATGCGCTGACTAAGTCTCTGCCCTGTTTCCCCCACATAGAGGCCTGTGGTGGGACATTGCACACACATTATGAAATACACCACATTGGAAGACCTGCAGGAAATTGTCCCCCTAATTCTGTGCACCTGTTGTGACTGTGGGGTAGGTACACTGTCCGCGGTGTGGATGTACCTGCAGGTCTTGCACCTGTTTTATGTTGAAACCATCCTTTAATTGTCCGTGAATTTATTTTGGAAGTTAAAGGCTTACAAGTCTGACTGCAGTTTTCCAAATTTACAAGAAAAGTTTCCAATCCCATTTTTAGGGATCACTTCAGTTCTTTTTAAAGACTTATATATTAGATACTGCCCATAAATCACTCCATTTTGAAAACTGTACTCCTCAAATAATTCAGAACAGCATTTGGAAAAGTTGTTTAACCCTTCAAGTATTTTACTGGAAGTTTTTTACGCTATTTGGCTTTTAAAGGGCAGCTTTTGCTGGAATAGTTTTCAGGTGCCATATTTCATTTGCAGAGCCCCTAAAATACCAGTACAATTGAAACAACCCAAAAATGACCCCATTTTTGCAACTACACTCGTCAAGGAATTTATCAAGAGATCTAGTGAGCATTTTGACCCCACACGTGTTTCATAGCATTTATTGGCACTGGGGCATGAGAATGAAAAATGAAATTTTTGCAATAAATTGTCACTTTAGTTCCAAATTTTTGCAGGGCTAAAGTGACAGCAGGGCTCAGAAGGAAAGTAGCACTGCGCTTTTTAGCTTTTAAAGTGTAGTTTTAGAGGGGTTGGTTTTGAACGCAATGTCGCTTTTTCAGAGCCCCACAGGTGCCAGTAATATGGAATTCTTCAAAAAATGACCCCCACCCCTCAAGGAATTTATGAAGGGTATAGCAAGCTTTTTACCCCTTGAGTATTACATTAATTTAGTTTCCGAAAATGAATCCACAGCTGATAGTGAAACATTAAAATTGCAATTTTTCCACAGATACACCATTTCAGTGCCCAATTTGCAAACTCTATATTTGGGGTGTACCTTAATGTGCAGGGAGGAAGGGGTCCGGAATGCTGGAAACCGCAGACCAGTTTTGCATCATGATCTACCATTTGAGTATTGTAGATAAGGTTTACCATATTGAGTAACGTTGTAGATAAGGTTGGATAAAGACACAAGTCAGTCAATTCCAACCTTTAAACCTGCAAAGTTGATCCAGGGGAAGGCAAAAAAAAAAACCCCCATGAGGTGGATGCCAATTGACTGATCATGGGGAGAAAAAAATTCTTCCCAACTCCAAATATGGAAATTGGACTAAATCCCTGGGTCAACATCCAATCACAAAAGCTCCCATAACCTATGATATTCTTACTTTTAAGAAAGGTATCCAGACCCATCTTGTATAAGTTATCAGTCATCATCACATCAAGTGGCAGTGAGTTCCATAGCCTCAATGCTGTTACTGTCTGTAGGAATCCCCATTTATTGTTGTGGTAAAACCTTTTTTCCTCTAGACGAAGCTGATGCTCTATTGTCTCAGTACAGTATAAAGATATCATGTGAAAGACCTCTGTAATTCCCATTCATATATTTGTACATCATAGTCAGATCACTCCTAAGCCATCTCTTTTTCAAGCTAAAGAACCCCAAGTCTGATAATTTGTCTTTATACCCTAATCCATCCATCCCCTTAATTACATTGGTCACCCTAGTTCAGCTATATACAGGTGCCCAAAATAGTGCACAGGATTCTACATATGGCCATTATTACCAGTGATTTGTATACTATAGAGGCTCAGTGCTTAGCACTGGCATTGTTGCCTTGCAGTGCTGGAGGTCCTAGGTTCAAATCCATCCAGGGACAACATCTGCAAGGAGTTTGTACTGTATGTTGTAATTGTGCTTGAGTGGGTCTCCGCCAAGTACTCTTGTTTCCTCCCGCACTCCAAAGACATACTGATAGGAAGTTTAGATTTTGAGTCCTGCTTGGAACAGTCTAGAGAAAATCTTTAAAGCATTGTGGAATATGATAATAATAATCATTTTATTAATAATAATTTTATTTACAGTATATAGCACCAACATATTCCACAGCACTTTACAAGTGAGAGGATATATGACCAGACAATATTTGACATTACAATATGACAAAAATGAACATATCAAACAATAGGAGTGAGGACCCTGCTCACGAGAGCTTAAAGTCTTTGAGGAAATATGGGAACACAAGAGGTAAGAGGGCTTATTTGGTACAATGGTCCATCATCCATCTATTAATAGATATGCTCATATAACTGAAGCTGGTATCTGTGAATATACAGATGCTAAGTGAATGGAGTGCAGGGTAACCTCTAAATGGAAGGGTCAGGTTCTGAGGAATAGAGTAGGAAGGATAGCTTAGGATAAGAAATGTTAGATTAGTGTGAGGAAATGTAGAACAATGCAATCAGGTTGTGTGATAAGCCTACCGAAACAAATGTGACTTTAGGGCATGTTTGAAGCTACTGTAGTTGGGTATTAATCGGATTGTCCAGGGTAGAGCATTCCAGAGCACCAGTGCAGCTTGAGGAAAGTATTGGAGATGGGAGTGGGATGTTTTGATAACAGAGGATACAAGTCTAAGGTCATTGGCAGAATGGAGAGGACGGTTAGGGTGGTAGACATGGACACAGAAGGAGATGTAGGGAGGTGCAGTGCTATGGATGGACTTATGAGTTAGTTTGATAATTTTATATTATATTCTGTGGTTGATGGACAACCAATGCAGCGACTGGAACATGGTAGATGCAACTGTGTATCAGTTTGACAGAAGGATGAGTCTGGCGGCTGCATTCAGGACAGATTGTAGAGGGGAAAGATTAGTAAGAGGAAGCCCAATTAGTAGAGAATTGCAATAGTGAAGACGAGAGAGAATCAGAGCAACAATGAGGGTTTTTGATGTTTCCACAGTGAGAAAAGGGCGGATTCTGGAGATGTTTTTGATGTGCATGTGACAAGAGCGTGCAAGTGTTTCAATATGTGAGGTGAAGGTCATCTGCAACCCCTAGACAGCAGGCATTCTGCCTCAATTTTGTAGTAAGACCTCAGACAGAAACGGATATATCAGGGTTAGGTCAGTTAGTAGAGGGAACACAAGAAGTTCAGTTTTTGAAAGATTCAGCTTCAGATAGAGAAGACATGATATTAGAGACAGCAGAGAGATAGTCACTGGTGTTCTTTAATAGAGCAGGGGTGATCGCAGAGTGAGAGATATAATTGGTTGTAATCAACAGAAAGATGGTACTGAAAGACAAATCTGTTGATGGCTTGTCCAATAGGGGCTGTGTAGAGAGAGGAGGGGCCTAGGACTGAATCCAGAGGAACCCCAACAGCAAGGGGAAGAGAAGAAAAAATAGCACCAGAAAGATACACTAAATGAGTGGTTAGAAAAATAGGAAGAAAACCAAGAGAGCGCAGTGTCCTTGAGGCCAATAAAATGGAGCATAGTGAGGAAGAGTTGGTGGTCTATGGTGTCAAATGCTGCTGAGAGATCCAGAAGAATAAGAAGTGAATAGTTCCCTTTAGATTTAACCATCAGGAGATCGTTGGAGACTTTTATTGTTTCTGTAGAGTGTAGTGCACGAAAAACTGATTGTAAGGGGTCCAGAAGAGAGTTAGCAGAGAGATAGTGGATCAGGTGAGAATAGACTAAGTTTTCCAGAAGTTTAGAGATGAAGGGGAGGTTAGAGACGGGTCGATAGTTAACAGCACAGGATGGGTCAAGGGAGGGTTTTTTCAGTAGTGGGGTTATGACAGCATGTTTGAAGAAGGAGGGAAAGATTCCAGAAGATGAGAGAGGTTAAAAATTTTAGTTAGTTGTAGTGAGTTGTAACAGCAGGGGACAGAGACCGGAGGAGGTGTGATGGGATAGGATCACTTGTACAAGTAGTAGGGAGAAAAGAAGAAATGAGCTGCAAGACATTCTTTAACCTAGTAACAGAAAAAGAAGAGAGTTCACAAGTAGGAACCAAGGAGGAAATGTGACAGATACTGCTTGTAGATTGGGTTTTTTCCAGACGGATGTTGTCGATTTTTTTCTTTAAAGTACGTGGCCATGTCTTGAGCCCTTAGGTCTGTAACAGGTGCCTGCACCTTTGGCGTAAGGCACTATAAAAGTAAGCTAAATAAACAAACAAAATAAATAGAGGCAAAACTATATCCTTGTCATGTGCATCTATTCCTCTCTTAATGCAGCCCATGATTTTATTGGGCTGCCAAAGCTGGTTGCTACCATTAAAGGGGTTGTCCAGGCAAAAATGGACAACCCGTTTAAGTATTAAATAGGCAGGAGACTGTGAAAGAAAATTTTAAAAATTCATACTCACCTTTCCATGGTGATTCGGTACCTCCCTGTGTGGTCCGGTCTTCTTGGTCCTGTGCTGACATATGGTTGAAGTCCCAGCCACACATGACCGCTGAGGCCGCTGATTGGCTATCTGTGACATCACGGGTCTCTTCCTGATGCTTCAGCGGAAGGGATCCGTGATGTCACAGCCAGTGAACAGTTTCACTTTGAGAAGATGCCGGAGCAGAAGGACCGGAATGCGCCAGGAGGACACTGGAGCATTAGGGACAGGTGAGTGTGATTTTTAATTTTTTTTTTACCTTCCCTGGTTGTCCAGGCATTAAAAAAAATGCCTGGACAACCACTAATATCCCAAGTCTTTTCAGCTCTATTCCTACACAGTGTTTAATTATTTAATACAGAATTGTGACACTTATTTTCATGTCCCATGTGCATAACTTTACATTTATCCACATGAAAACTCACCAGCCGTTGCTCTGCCTAAGCTTCTAGTTTCCCTAAATCCCCCTGTAATATTACACTATCCTTCCCTGTGTTGGCTACTCTATAGAGCTTAGTACCATCTGGAAATATTGAAATTCTACTATGTAAACCCTCTGCCAGAAGAGGACCGAGTACTGACCCCTGTGAAACCACACTAATGACTGTGTCCCAATCAGAGTATGTACCACTAATAACCACTCATTTTCCCCATAGACTATAATGGGGGATTTCCGCCCTGGTTGCAGGACTTTTCTCTCCGCATTTTTAAAGTGAATTTGGGATTGGAATCCCCAAGCGCTCAATGAGTGCAGATGTGAACATACCCTTAGTGTTACTCCTCATGTACACACACACATATACATAATAGCTTAACTTGAAAGGACAGCTTCACTTTAACTGTTTTTCTGGTACTAGTAGGGTGGCAGTGCGAGGAAATTAATGCTGCATTTTGCCTTTGTTTCATTCAATCCTTGCATTTGTTCTCTAACCTAAGTACTTTGATATCTGCTGCCTGATTTTCAATTTCTATTAACAGAGGACATCAAAGCAGCAGTGGAGGGGGCATCCAATTGCCCAACATTGGCCCAATATAATGGTAGCATCACTTGCAAAGTCTATTTTTCAGTGTTTAGGCATGAAATTAATGGATGAAAGATAGACTTAGGCTGAGGCCCCACATTGTGGAAACGCAGCTTTTTTGTTTCAGATTTTGCTGCCGCTATTTAAGCCAAAGCCAGGAGTGAATTGAGCAGAAGGGAGAAGTATAACTGTTTCCTAGATATTTCCCATTCCTTCTGTAGCCACTACTAGGTTTGGCTAAAAAAAAAAAAAAACACACTAAAGTGTGCAAGAAAATAAGCAGCATTTCCGCAAGGTGGGGCCTTAGCCTAAAACTAATAATAAAACTAATTTATATATCAAGAAAATCCAGGACTTACCTGTCTAAGAAGTCCAATTATGTACCGCCTTTGAAAGCTTTTTAACATACAGGGGCAGATTTGGTCATAATGCAGCCCAGTTGTGTGGGGCACCTGAATGGGTGGGTTTTATTATGGCCTGTTTTTGGAAAATTGGCTTTTACCTATTGGATTATTTCAACAGGTAGCAGGCGATATTTTACTAACCCATCCTCGCTCATGTCGAGGCCTGCTCTGCTTCAATCTCAAGGGGGCCAAAACAGAGGTGGCCTTGACCAGGAATGAGGATGGGTGAGTGAATATCTGCCATTACCTGTTGGAATAATCCCATAGATAATGGCCTAATGGTGCCTTTAAACGGGACAATGTACTGTGTGGGGGCCTTAAAAGGGAACAATGTATTGTGCTGCATTATAAAAAAGGATATTGTATTGTGTGGGTGACATATACTGTGTGGGGACAAGTTAAGGGTGTAATTTACCAAGTGACATCATTGCTGAGGCCTGTGTTTGGGTCTCAGCAGTCACATGGGGCACACCAACATCATGATGCCACTCTATATTAACTGGTATGATGGGTACATTATGTGGCACGCCATGCTTATGTCTTTCCTAAATCCTGTACCATCTGTAACTAGAAATCTCCTTGCAGTCTGCACTTTTCTGCCAGCAGATATCCACTTTCTTGCTGCCCATACCGGTTGCATGTATCACTGCAGACTCATACCTACATTTACAGTGGGTACGGAAAGTATTCAGACCCCTTTAAATTTTTCATTCTTTGTTTCATTGCAGCCATTTGCTAAAAGCAAAACAGTTCATTTTATTTCTCATTAATGTACACTCAGCACCCCATATTGACAGAAAAAACCCAGAAATGTAGATATTTTTGCAAATGTATTAAAAAAGAAAAACTGAAATATCACATGGTCATAAGTATTCAGACCCTTTGCTGTGACACTCATATTTAACTCACAAGCTGTCCATTTCCTTCTGATCCTCCTTGAGATGGTTCTACTCCTTCATTGAAGTCCAGCTGTGTTTAATTAAACTTGGACTTGATTAGGAAAGGCACACACCTGTCTATATAAGACCTCACAACTCACAGTGCATGTCAGAGCAAATGAGAATCATGAGGTCAAAGGAACTGCCCAAGGAGCTCAGAGACAGAATTGTGGCAAGGCACAGATCTGGCCAAGGTTACAAAAGAATTTATGCAGCTCTCATGGTTCCTAAGAGCACAGTGGCCTCCATAATCCTTAAATGGAAAAAGTTTGGGACGACCAGAACTCTTCCTAGACCTGGCCATCCATCCAAACTGAGCAATCGTGGGAGAAGATCCTTGGTGAGAGAGGTAAAGAAGAACCCAAAGATCAATGTGGCTGAGCTCCAGAAATACAGTAGGGAGATGGGAGAAAGTTTCACAAAGTCAACTATCACTGCAGCCCTCCACCAGTCGGGGCTTTATGGCAGAGTAGCCTGAAGGAAGCCTCTCCTCAGTGCAAGACATATGAAAGCCCGCATAGAGTTTGCCAAAAAACACATGAAGGACTCCCAGACTATGAGAAATAAGATTCTCTGGTCTGAGACGAAGATTGAACATTTTGGCGTTAATTCTAAGCGGTATGTGTGGCGAAAACCAGGCACTGCTCATCACCTGCCCAATACAATCCCAACAGTGAAACATGGTGGTGGCAGCATCATGCTATGGGGGTGTTTTTCAGCTGCAGGGACAGAACGAATGGTTGCAATTGGAGGAAAGATGAATGCGGCCAAGTACAGAGTTATCCTGGATGAAAATGTCTTCCAGAGTGCTCTGGACCTCAGACTGGGCCGAAGAATCACCTTCCAACAAGACAATGACCCTAAGCACACAGCTAAAATAAGAAAGGAGTGGCTTTGGAACAACTCTGTGACCATTCTTGACTGGCCCAGCCAGAACCCTGACCTCAACCCAATTGAGCATCTCTGGAGAGACCTGAAAATGGCTGTCCACCAACGTTCACCATCCAACCTGACGGAAGTGGAGAGGATCTGCAAGAAAGAATGGCAGAGGATCCCCAAATCCAGATGTGAAAAAGTTGTTGCATCATTCCCAAGACGACTCATGGCTGTACTAGCTCAAAAGGGTGCTTCTACTCAATACTGAGCAAAGGGTCTGAATACTTATGACCATGTGATATTTCATTTTTCTTTTTTAATAAATTTGCAAAAATATCTACATTTCTGTTTTTTTTCTGTCAAGATGTGTGGGGTGCTGAAAGTACATTAATGAGAAATAAAATGAACTTTTTTGCTTTTAGCAAATGGTTGCAATGAAACAAAGAGTGAAAAATGTGAAGGGGTCTGAATACTTTCCGTACCCACTGTACATTGTTAAATAAGGGATCTTTAAGTCTCGCCCACAGACAGCCCCTGGAACTACCACCCAGTGCCAGTTTATTACTGTCACAATGCTTCATAAGCAGAGGCGTAGCTAGCGGGTGGGCATGGGCCTACTGACTCTCGGGGGCCCACCTTGGGTTACGCAGGTTACCTTCACAAACCAACTGCATCGGTGTCTGCAAGACAAACGATACAGTTGAAATACATAGTAGAGAAGGAAGCCTCTGGCTTCCTTCTCTGCTAGTAAGTATCTCGTAAGCCACAAGCCACTTCAGGTCTGTGGCATACGAGCTGCCCTAAGATGTCTGCGTCCTGGCACAGATGTCTGCACGATGATGTCACTGTCTTGAGCCGTCTGTGCCAGGACGCAGAAGTCCTGCTGCTTCAGTAAGCAGTGGCAGTGCTGGCGGCGGAGGCTCCTCCTCGGGAGATCGGAGGTAGGTGAGTATCATCAACTTTTTTTTTTTTAACTCACTTTGGGCATTTTAATTGGGGGTGGGGGAGAATGGGGGTTGTAATACATATAAAAGGTCAATTTAGAGCTTTGGGAATTTAGCAAGATAAGAGGCCATAACTAATATAAGGAGTATTAGGGGGCTTTAATAAAAGAGGATATAAATTATAGAGAAAGGTCAATGGGGGCTGTATGAATGTAAGGGGAGATAATATTAGGGGGCATTGGGGCAGTATTAAAGGGGTTTTCTAGGGAATAATAAAGTTTACTGATAAGGATTGTATTGGGCAGATTGGAGAGGAGGCGGGAAAGGTGAAACATAAAAAAAATACTCACTTGTCCCCGGGCTACCGATGTCCTCAGCCCTCTGCTGCTGTCTGTCCATGCACACGCATGCCACTTCCTTGCCGCAAGTCCTGCACTGCACGTGATTGGCCTCAGCGGTGGCTGGAAAGGCCAATCACGTGCACTCATATACAGTGGGGGAAAAAGTATTTAGTCAGCCACCAATTGTGCAAGTTCTCCCACATAAAAAGATGAGAGAGACCTGTAATTGACATAGGTAGAGGCCTGTAATAGGTAGACCTCAACTATGAGAGACAAAATGAGAAAACATATCTACAAAATCACATTGTCTGATTTTTTAAGAATTTATTTGCAAATTATGGTGGAAAATAAGTATTTGGTCACCTACAAACAAGCAAGATTTCTGGCTCTCACAGACCTGTAACTTCTTCTTTAAGAGGCTCCTCTGTCCTCCACTCATTACCTGTAGTAATGACACCTGTTTGAAATTGTTATCAGTATAAAAGACACCTCTCTACAACCTCAAACAGTCACACTCCAAACTCCACTATGGTGAAAACCAAAGAGCTGTGGAAGGACACCAGAAACAAAATTGTAGACCTGCACCAGGCTGGGAAGACTGAGTCTGCAATAGGCAAGCAGCTTGGTGTGAAGAAATCAACTGTGGGAGCAATAACTAGAAAATGGAAGACATGCAATACCACTGATAATCTCCCTCGATCAGGGGCTCCGCGCAAAATCTCACCCCGTGGGGTCAAAACGATCACAAGAACAGTGAGCAAAAATCCCAGAACCACACGGGGGGACCTAGTGAATGACCTGCAGAAATCTGGGACTAACGTAACAAAGGCTACCGTCAGTAAAACACTACGCCGCCAGGGACTTAGATCCTGCAGTCCCAGACGTGTCCCCCTGCTTAAGCCAGTACATATCCAGGCCTGTCTGAAGTTTGCTAGAGAGCATTTGGATGTTCCAGAAGAGTATTGGGAGAATGTCATATGGTCAGATGAAACCAAAGTAGAACTGTTTGGTAGAAACACAACTCGTCATGTTTGGAGGAGAGTGAATGCTGAGTTGCATCCAAAGAACACCATACCTACTGTGAAGAATGGGGGTGGCAACATCATGCTTTGGGGCTGTTTCTCTGCAAAGGGACCAGGACGACTGATCCGTGGACATGAAAGAATGAATGGGGCCATGTATAGTGAGATTTTGAGTGCAAACCTCCTTCCATAAGCAAGGGCATTTAAGATGAAACGTGGCTGGGTCTTTCAGCATGACAATGATCTCAAGCACACTGCCAAGGCAACAAAGGAATGGCTTCGTAAGAAGCATTTCAAGGTCCTGGAGTGTCCTAGCCAGTCTCCAGATCTCAACCCCATAGAAAACCTTTGGAGGGAGTTGAAAGTCCATGTTGCCCAGTGACAGCCCCAAAACATCACTGCTCTAGTTGTCATTGCCAACAAAGGATATATAACAAAGTATTGAGATGAACTTTTGTTATTGACCAAATACTTATTTTCCACCATAATTTGCAAATAAATTCTTTAAAAATGATATTGTCTGCATTTTTTTTCTCATTTTGTCTCTCATAGTTGAGGTCTACCTATTATGGCAATTACAGGCCTCTCTCATCTTTTTAAGTGGGAGAACTAGCAAAATTGGTGGCTGTTTAAATACTTTTTTTTCCCCACTGTACATGACTGGGTCCTTTACTGCCAATGCTGAGGCCACGTATGGCACGTGTCTGAATAAACAGTGGTGGCAGATACCAGAGCACTGGGGACAGGTAAGTCTGGGTTTACACTAACGCTCCAAACCGCTTAAAAAGCAGTTACCTAGGGGGCGGAGCCTACTGTGGAGCGAAATTGCCGCATAGTTGTAAAGCTCCAGGCCTGAGTCTCATACAGCGACAGAAATAGCGACTTGCCCGTGGATTACACCTACCCAAACAACAACGGGAAAGCTTCATACCGTCAGGGATGTCGAGAAAGAGAAAATCTGCGGTAAAACCGCAGAAAATCTCAGATTTCTACTTCCCCCATGGCGGAGGGGAAGATCACAATGGCGGCGGTTCGCGCTCCAGCGCCATTTCCGGGGCCTCAACTCCATCTCGGGACCCTCCAGAGGAGCCGCTCACCCTCTCCACTCAGCGGAGAACGTTTTCAGCGCCGTCGATACCGCAGCTGATGGGGTGCGGGGGGTCCGGAGGCGTCGGAGCCTTCTCCCCGGCGGGCCGGGGCGAGCGCGGCTTCGGGGCCTTCTCCTGCGGATGCACCAAGGCCTACAGGCCTAAATAACGCCGAGACACCCCACTCGCCCACCGCCAGCCCGGTCAAAGAGAATCCCAGGCTCCAGCATACTGAGTCTCCAGAAGGGGAGGTGAGCAATACCACACAGTATGTACCGCCATCCACTGACTTTTTTGCAGATATTCCAGCAACAGAAAGTTTGCTCACTGAGGCCTCCATGAAAAATATGGCCTTCTGTAAATCACTGACAACAGACATGTCCTTAATGGTTAAACCGCTAGATAGCGACCTCCAGGAATTGCAACAACGCATGGTGCATGTGGAATCTAAAATGGCGGAATTTGCTGCATCGCACAATGTTCTTATAAACGCTCACTATGAGGTGGAAAAAGATGTGTCGTTTCTAAAAGCTAAAATAGCAGACCAGGAGGATCGCTCGCGGCGCAACAATTTGAAGTTTAGTGGGATTCCAGAGTCAGTACCTGCGAGTAATCTAACAGTTTTCCTCCAAGACCTGATACGCACGCTAATACCAAATCTCACGACAATGGACTTAACCATTGATAGAGCGCATAGAGTCCCAAGGCCTTCACACCTGGATGAAGCCGTACCCAGAGATGTCCTAGCAAAGATCCATTTTTACCGTACTAAAGAGCTGGTGCTGCTGACCTCACGGAAAATTGGCCGTCTACCTGACCCATACCATAAAATATCCATCTATTCCGATCTTTCGGCCGCAACGCTACAATTAAGACGGCAATTCATCCCTATTACTACAGCTCTACGCCAACATAACATCCTATATAAGTGGGGATTCCCGGTCCGAGTGATCGTATCCCGGGACAACCTTACTCATGTTATCAATTCTCCGGAAGATGGCAAGAAGTTGCTAAATAAATGGGACATTCCGATCCTAGACCCGACACCCAAATTACCACCTGGCCAAGTGTCTGCTGGATGGCATCAAACGAAAACCCCAAGGCGTCCACCAAAAGGGCTGCACAGCTAGAGACTCACCTTACAATGGATTTAGTATGTCCACTACTGCTGAACTTATCCCCCCAGGATTACAAGAGCCGCTGGTCCGCTGTACCACATTTCTTTTCTTTGTTTTGTTTAGGTGGCTTACCCACTGGTTTCATTGTTTCCATAGTTTGTTTTCTCCTCGGTTTTGGCACATGGGGCGGCATGACTACACAAGGCGGAGACTAATCTGCTTCCGACTGCTACTGGTAACTTATGATGTGGGTGGTTGTGGTAAGATCTTTGAAGCATTGTTAACTGTAAAGTATGGTACTTAAAATTATGTCAATGAATGTCAGAGGCTTGAACTCCCCTCAAAAGAGAGCCAATTTGTGGCGGGAGGCCCGAGCTCAAGGCTGTGACATTCTTGCAGTTCAGGAAACATCTTTTGGAGGTAGATGCCACTCGCATCAGGCATTCATCATACCCACATATATTTCGCGCTCATTGCTCCTCCAAGCGCAGGGGAACACTAATTGGAATCAGAGATTCAGTGGCATTTCAACAGGTGTCCCTTTATGCCGACCCTGGAGGGCGATTTGCCATATTGGTGTGTATCCTTAACAATGTCACATACACATTAGTTTCGGTTTACGCCCCAAACAGAAGACAGGTGTCTTTCTTGGGGAGACTCATGAGAGCAGTGGAGCGAAGAAAGCAGGGATGCCTAGTCTTAACGGGAGACTTTAACATGGCTCCGGACCCAGTGGCGGACACTACTTCTGGCATAGCGACACGTCATCCTTCATTTTCGCAGGCTATATGGCGCCATAACTTATTTGATATATGGCGTATCCTGCATAATACCGAAAAAGATTACACCTACTATTCAACTGCACACAATAGCTATTCACGAATAGATCTATTTTTAATGGAACAAGCTAGTATTCCCCTTGCCGCAAAGTCGGATATTTCACAAATAACATGGTCAGACCATGCAGCAATAACCTTGACTCTCAGAGAAAAATATGAATGCCCTAGAGCGTACATATGGAGGTGTAATGAATTCTTAATGTCACTGCCAAAATATACAGCAATTTTGGAAAATGATTTGAAGGAATTCTTTCGGACCAATGCCCCCTCTGCCCCTAGCCATGACATATTGTGGAATTCCCATAAAGCTTTTATCAGAGGAACGTTTATTCGCCTGGGACACATAGAAAAGAAAACTAGGTTAGCAGAAATTGATCGACTATTACACCAAATAAAATCTATAGAGAACAGTAACAAAAATTCTCCTTCCCCCTCCAATGCAGCAAAGTTGGTGACACTACGCCATCAACTGACAGCCTGTCTACTACATACATATGAGAAAAACTTGAAAAGGGCAAAAGCGACTTATTATTCTCAATCTAACAAGGCGGGTAGGTTTCTAGCGTCCAAACTTAAACAAAAACATGCAAGGTCTAACATCCCGTTTCTTCAGAGTAAAGATGGCACTCACAAAATCTATGATCCTAGTGGCATCGCCAATGCCTTTAAAGCTTTTTATGAAGGTTTATACAATATTAGAGAGGACTCCTCTGTGACACCTCCAACGAAACAAGACATTGCCAATTTTCTTGCAAACACTCAATTACCCACACTCACAGATATACAGCTGGACTCTTTAAACGAGCCCATCTCACCAGCAGAATTGCTGTCAGTGGTCAAGTCGCTGCCACCTCGGAAATCCCCGGGCCCAGATGGCCTTACTAATGAATATTACAAAAAGTTTTCTCCGATCCTGCTAAACCCGCTGCTGTCCTTTTTGACAGCTGTGGTGGACTCTGGCACTATTCCAAGGGAAAATCAGGAGGCCCTGGTGGTGACGTTGCCTAAACCGGGCAAGCCTGCCATCAGCCCCCAACATTTTTGACCAATATCCCTATTAAACTCAGATTTAAAAATTTACGCCAAAATTATAGCGAATAGAGTGGCAGCTTGTCTTCCGAGCCTAATAAATCACGATCAAGTGGGATTCGTGAATATTATACACCATATTAATTCTAAAAAGATGGAGGCAGTGATTCTCGCATTAGATGCCGAGAAGGCGTTTGACCGCATTTGCTGGTCGTATGCCTTCTTGGTTCTTAGGAGCATGGGGTTCGCTGGAGCTATCTTAAGAGCAATTGAGGCGTTGTACTCTGCGCCATCTGCAAGAGTATTTACTAATGGGGTAGTGTCGGATCCCTTTTTAATAACGAACGGGACTAGACAGGGGTGCCCCCTCTCGCCGTTGATATTTGTTCTCTCGATGGAACCACTGGCCCAGACACTTAGACTGGACCCAGAGATAGGTGGCATTGCTATACAGGACAAAACTCATCTGATATCACTTTATGCAGACGATATCATTCTTACTTTGTCCAAACCACAAGAATCTATTCCCCGATTTATGGAGATTATTGCCAATTTTGGACACTTATCATTCTATAAATTAAATATGGCCAAGTCACAAGCCCTATCTTTGTATATTCCTCCCTCTTTGCTTCAACCCTTACAATCGCAATATGACTTTGACTGGAGGAAAGATGGCATTCAATATCTGGGGATACAGGTGACACCCTCCACAGGGGCCCTATTTAGAAATAATTATACACCCATGTTGAAAATACTGCAGGATGAGATGGAGCGAATGTCCAAAATAGATGTGTCTTGGATGGGACGTGTCGCAGCCTTCAAAATGTTATTATTGCCTAGACTTGCCTACCTCTTTCGCACACTGCCGATATCCGTCCCGGTTTCATTTTTCGAAACCATGCAAAGGATGATCTCAAAATACGTATGGAATGGAAAGAGACCCAGAGTTAATAAAAGCTTCCTATTTAAACAAAAAGAGGCGGGAGGTTTGGGAGTACCAGTGGTAAGGAATTATTACATAGCGTCCTTAGTTACACAATGTGCTAGATGGCGATCAGCTGATACCTCGGTTCCATGGATGCACATAGAGCAATCGTTTATATATCCCTTAAAATTGGCGGATGCCCTGTGGGCGCCCTTTTGGAGCATTCCTATGCCTGAGTCCTCATCCCTAGTCATGCAAGCAGCAGTGACCGCATGGAAGCTGCTTCATGGGAAAGCGAATCCTACAAGTCATTTTTATGCATCAGAGATGCCTTTGTCACTTCTGGCCTGGGCGATAGAGGACCTGGTAACTTCAGAATGGGAAGCGAAGGGGATTACACAGGTCTCCCACTTACAGTCCGATACCAAGCAATTTTTATCACTTACAGATCTAACACAGAAATTTGGAATTCATAGTGGTGACTTCCTTAAATACTCTCAAATATGGAACTTTATATCTAAAAACCCGATATCGAAAGTACCCCACAGTAGCAAGATATTCACCTGGATGTCGACTAAGATGAGGGGATTACGGTTTCTATATGACAAAATGGATGGAGTGGCGATTTTTACTAGATCTACACCATTCCGTTGTTGGGAGAGAGATTTGGGAAGAGTCATTACTTCGGACGAGTGGGAACAAGCAATCAAACTAAGTCACTCATCCTTAAAATGTAGTACCCACATAGAAACAGCTATGAAAATTACTTTAAGGTGGTACCGAACCCCATACACTTTACAAATGATATACCCTTGCATGTCTGGGAATTGCTGGAGAGGGTGTGGAGGGAGAGGAACCCTTCTCCATATTTTGGGACAATGCCCCATAATTTGTGGATATTGGAATAGGATTTTTGACATGCTATCAGAAATATTTCATTTCCACCTCCCCTACACCTCACCTTTGGCCATCCTATTAATTGGAATTCCCGAGGAATGGAACAAGCATAAAAAAACTCCTATGTAAAATCTTGACTATAGCCAAATTAATGCTGGTACAGAGTTGGAGATCAGTGACCCTTCCGTCTGACTCCACATTGTTGCTAGCTATTAACAATACCTATACCTACGAGAGGGTACTTGCATTGGGAAATGACACATATCATAACTTTGAAAAGGTATGGGACGCGTGGATTAATTCTCGATTTGTTGCATAATGGAAGGCACGGAGTTATATGGCATCTGCTCTTATACACCACAGTGGACATGGCGGTGTTGGGAACGGAAGTGGGGTAGAACATATGACAGATCGTTTTTGTGGTGTCTCACGCTAACCCTAGGACTGTGCCCACATGTTATTGTTATTGTTATTGTTTAACGCATATACAATCGTTATCTTTTGTCTCATTGATGTACAATTCAAAAAAAACATACCCTGGACAAATGTATATCAGACTCTATATTGCAATGTATGTCAATACTGTGTCTTACATTTATTGTGAAACCCAAATAAAAATTATTGAAACTAAAAAGCAGTTACCTGCGGATCCCATAGATCCCAGTACAAGTCTATGGATGAGTACTGTCGAGGGGGGTATTCCTCACAGCCCAGAGATGACGCTAGACTGTCAGGAATGCCCTTCTGATGGTGGGGAGAGATTGGTGCCGAAACTAATGGCACCAATATCTCCTCCACCGGGGCACATAACGGGAAAACCGACTATGCGCTGAATTCAGTATATAAAACCGCATATGCATGAGGACTTGAAAGGTCCTCTTTAATAGAAAAGGGTTATTAATAGGCATTATTATGTAAGAGGGCATAATTTATACAAGGAGACATAAGAGGGTATAATTAATAATAGGGGAATTGGGCAATATTAATTTTAGGTGGCACTCAGGGCATTATTGATTTAAGGGGGTGCACAGGCATTATTAATTAGGGAGCAATATTAATTGAGGGGCACTAATATTTAAAGGGGGCACATAGGAGCATTTCTAGATTAAAAAGGCACATATTATTATGCGGTATTATTCATTTCCATGGGATTTTATATCATATATTTTATAATTGGGGTAGCAGCAGAATGAAGATTTTATGTAGTTGAGGACAATGTGGTCGAGTGCCTGGAAAAATGAGGAGCCAAAGATGTCTGTGTTACAAACTTTACAGTCACAGCTGGAAGAAGTGGTCATGGCGGTGCAGATGGAAGAGACGAAAAGTGTAAACAGTCAGAGACGTCACAACATTGTTCCTGTACTGTATTTACCTAACTGGTCTTCACAGCCCTGTGTAAAACCACTAGCTACTACTGTACGGTCACCGTATAGTGATAGTGTTGGTATCCCTGAGTTGGGGGCCCACTAGGACGTGTTCGCTCCCCCTGTGCTTAACCCCTAGCTATGCCTCTGTTCATAAGTAATACCTGGAACTTCATACAATTGGCATGATATGCTGGGGCATGTAGTACCACAGAGACTGATGATAGGAGTAAATCTTGTGACATTATCAAAGCATCACAACTGTCATATTTTCTCTTGCAGAAGCAGGGACATAATAATTGTCAATAGGTACAACGTACTTCTTATATCTCTCCCACATTTTCCATTGTGAAAAGGTCTACATCACCTCCCGATGTGAGCTCTGCACCAAGCACCATACAGTGCCCCCACCACCCCAAGACAATGGGGACTGAGTTTATGTCATAAACAAAAGTTTTGTAAACCAGATTGGACCTCACCAGACAGAGAGGAGAGCAATGAGGTAGGGAGGTGTTGTTATGAAGGTTGGTGGAAGGAGTTAACTGAAACAACTGGACACAAGAATCAGGATTTAGGTGGATGATTCCATGTGTAAGCACAGAAAATAGTTGAAACCCATGTAGACTAACTGAGTGGTCATGCTGGGGAAAGCATGATGCTCAGAGTAAGACATTGGGAGTACGGACTTGCCTGGTATTCAGGCAAAGAAGAGCTGGGAAACATAAAGCAATACATAGCACATCTGAGACTCTAACACAAACACAACTACAAATGACAAACAAACAATGTAGTGCTTCCAGAGTCTGCACATGCACTGGTCTACCAATGTACAATCTGGTGATGTCAGAGTGCTGCCACAGTACACAATTGGAGACACATTATATAGTAATGGAATAATTTGGTGTAGGGGACAGAACTTTTACAGTAGTCATTGGCACCCAGACCTCTGGGCTCAGAGTATTATTTCTATGTGATCAAACTAAATTTTCTGCTTTCCTGTGGGCTGTTGGGTCACCCTACATACCCACCCAGAAGTATACTCTCATGAATTAAGTTTGACATGTTGGCCTTTGATCCTTGACTCTAAAATCATCAAAACTCTACAGGGTACCACACCTTTCTAGGATAGATCAACCCCTTTTCCCCTAGTATAGGTTCAGAAATCTACCACCTTCTTTCTATAGTCTTCCCTAGCTCCACTATCCTTTCTTTTTCCACATTCATCCATACTCTTTTTGCACATTCTCACATTATTAACATTTCTTCATTTTATGTAATTATACTAGGCAGTTTCTAAAATCTTTCTGCTTTTTAGTGGTGGACTTTCATGACTCTTATGTTACACATGCAGTATTCTACTGTATATGTTGTAAATTCTTTGATAAACCAGTGTATCTGTATTATCTCATTCTTTGTGCAGACTGCCTTTTGTAATACAAAGTTTAAAACTCATTTAAAAATACAATGTTTATTTTCCTTAACTTTAATGTTTTTGAGACTTACATTAGAATTGTCACCATTTTCACAAACAAAACAGAGAGCAGAAATACATGATTATTATTCTATTAAATTACTGTGGTGCATACTTTCCATGTACAGTACATCATGGTAAAACACCTAGTCGGTCAGATCTATTTTGCCTTGCTACTAACACCAGTATTTAATTCATGGTTTTAATGCATGAATATTGCAAACATAGTTTTAATATGTTAAAAAAATTGCTAATATTTATTTTTAGACATACCGAGACTACCATGGTTAAATCTAATATAATGCTTAATAGTACACAATAAAACAATACGGGCTATACTCTTGGAACCCCACTGTCTATAGTATAAAATTATAAAGCTCACACTTTTTAGAAATGCCTGGAACATTTGGACCCAGGAAAGATGATCATTCTGCTGGTTTAGATGTGCAAACATATGATTATGCTGCAAACAGAACCATTATTAAAAAAAATGTGAACCCCACCCCATTAAACTCAGAAATCCCTTGAGAGATGATTATGAACTTAAAATGATCTATATTAATCTTGCCAACTTGAATTAGTTTCATGCTGTTGTAGAAACCTAAATAACTATAGCCTGAAGAAGTCTAAAGCAAATGATAACATCTAATGGTATTGGTGGTTTAATTTCATTTCCATCCAGACGTAAATAACGAAGACGTGGTCCATGTGGAAAATGTGGATCATGTTCTTCTTTGACTACATTAGGACATACTACTGTTCCACTTATATCTGAAAAACAAAAGAGAGTTTAACAAATATATTTTTCCTTCTAATATATTGTAAGTAAAAGCATATCCTATTTAAAAGTTTTATATATTTGACAATTTCACCCTATAGTTCATTTAACATGAACTCGGGAATCTACAAAGAAAATTAGAAATAATGTAGTATATAGACTGAGGATACTTTTTAGGTTTTTTTCTGAGAAAAAGTACAATGCCATGATTGGAAGCATGACTAAAGGAGCCATTTAAAGATTTAAGGTGTACCTCCAACAATAAAGAACTTTTCATAAATAAATAATACAGGTCAATATATGAAACTTTGTAATATATCTTATAGGTTTCTTGCTCCGGATGCCATTGCAAATGAAGGCAATAGTGGCTGTCTGTCTGTCAAGGTTAGGACACATAATTGGTGCTGTGATACTAAGTAGTCTTATGATAAGCATTTGGAATTTGCCTGGGTAGAGACGGGTGGGTAATAAAGGTGCCACCTATGTCTGGATGGCCAAGGAAATTGTGGTTGCTGCTTATGCTGGTTGGCGGATCAAACAATTGTTTCTACTGGTGGCCTATCTAGGACATCTGGACCCTGTGCATGTCTTCAAGTAATCACTCTTCCCACCTCCTCCTAACAGCTAGGTCAGACTGGCATAGATGGCAGGCAATTTGTTGCAATGACCATCTTGCTTCTCGTAGTCCAGTAATGCGCCACCTCTCAAAGTCTGTCAATTAAGCAAAATGTCATTGAGTGCATCATAGAAGCATGTCTTACGTCAACCATTTCTCACCAAGAGGTATACTACCCAAAAGTAGCTACTGAGAATCTGTTTTTAAGGCAGTGAAGAAGCACTTTAATACCCTATGGTGGCAAGACCCAGTATCCAATCAGACCACACCTTTATAATCTTTTATATATCTGAATGCCAAATTTAGCAGAAATATGACATTTCTATCTGGGTGTGCTACTTTATTTATTTTTTTCAGTGAGTATACATATACAGCAGGAGAAATACGCATTGAACACATCACCAATTTTCTAAGTAAATATATTCTAAAGGTGCTATTGACATCTCATCAGATGTCGGTAACAACCAATACAATCCACGTAGGCAAAGAAATCAAACCGTAAATGTCCATAAATTAAGTTATGTCTAATAATGAGAAATGATATAGTGAAAAAGTATTAAACTTGCTTACTGAAATTTATTTCATACTTCGTACAAAAGCCTTTGTTTGTGATGACAGCTTCAAGACGCCTCCTCTATAGAGAAACTAGTTGCATGCATTTCTGAGGTGTGCTTTTGGCCCATTCTTTAAATCCTAAAGGTTCTAATACTTGTTTCACCCACTGTATCTAGTGAGGGTGTGAACCTAGAGGGCACTGAAGGGTGACCCAAAAACAAGGCCCAAGTCCAGCAAGAGAACTCCAAGCAAAAGCTGTTCATGTCCTGCAGGAGGCAGGTAGACTGTGGACCAGTTGGAGACAGATTGTCTGTTTCAAAACGAGTGGCATCCAGAAGGGACTTGATTGAGCTCAGTGAGAGCCAGAGTGCTAAGGAAGGACCCCATTAAAGGGAGTCTGTCAGCAGGAATATTGATATCAAGCTAACGATAGTACCTTGTAGGGCGGCTTCTACACTTTCCAAAGATGTCTTTCTTATTATGCATTGCAGCTCCATTTTCATGAAATGTTGGTGTTTTGTTCTTATGCAAATTAGCTAAAAAGGGCTTTAAAGGGTATTTTTTTCCTGCCAGGGATTTACTCTCCACTCTAGATAACCACCCCTTATTGCAGAAAAAGTTTGATAAAATGGGAGATGTCACTCACACAATATGGGAGGAGCTGGGCAGCAGGTAGGGGTTATTATCTAGAGCAAAGAGTGAAGCTCCAGAAGAAGAAACACCCCTAAATGCGCTGCTCACTCGGCGAACAAACTGTAGCAGCAAGTATGGGTACTGCAGCATTGTATAAAGCCATTTCTTTTGGATTTCCACAAGCTGCAATGCTATATTTTCTCTTTACTGTGATCACAAAATGGGATCAGAGACCCACATTCTCAAGGTAAGTGTGGGTCCCAAAGGTGGGATCAGTATCTATCAGGTATTTATTGCATATTCTATCTTGCTTGAAACCCTGGAAATGAAATGAGATGAGCCTGCATCATGCTCTTTAAGTCTGAAAACAATACTGATTTCAAGAATGAACATGTCCTGGTAACAATTTAGCTGTGGGTTGTTATGTAAAATTGTGTCAACACATGAGATGGCTAGGGGTTATGGAAAGCCATGAGTGTGAACTATGTATGATTTTGAAGCAGGAATCAGGTCAGGATCTAGATCCACTTAATTTTTGAGGTTTGTGAGGGTTTCAGACTATATAAACTATTTAACTTGTAAGATTGAATTTCATGTAACATAAGAACTATGGGATATAATAGTGTTATAAGCAGTAAACAATAAAAGTAAAGTAGCAAAACCTGGTTTTAAGATAAAAGGTACATATATTCATACACATACAGGATACTACAAGACTGTTGTTGCATGTGCTATAAAACTATACAGATAATTTATACTTCTCATCACAGGCATACATTTGTACCATAAATATTGCTGCACACTGCTATTGTTTCTAAATCCAAGCCTATTCATATCCTTTTTCAAGTAATGTATCCCGATTCAATTGTCCAAGCCCAACATGTTGTGGGATTTTATAGTGTGTCTTTGAAAAAGTAGTAAACTGCATCATGTACAAATATACCTTCATCTTGGTTTGAGAGATCCCAGGATGAGTGGCACAAGATTTTGCAGTTTTGCAAAAAAAAAAAAAAGTTTACATTACTTATAACTTCAGGCAAAGTAAAGTAACCTTTTTTTTTCAGCACTAATTATCATACTACTCATCTACGGTTATCTTGAACTAAGAAAACTTTCCATATTTAGCCATGATTAATGCTTATGTTGAGAATTTGAGATTTATACCCGGCACAAGTCATATATTCCAGCTAGACCCTAAATGAGTGCCCCTTAGACATACTTTAACCAGGTTTGTGGTGGCTATATTTCATTTTAAACAATGTAAATGCTATCTTTTAATTCTCTCTGAACAGGTAGTGTTTTTCTTAAAGAAAGCATGAATCAAAGCCTGGAGGACATGAGTAATCAAAGAGATCTCCCGTTCAGCCTTGTCAGACATGAAAAGATGGAGAAAAAAATGTCATTATTCTGTGTCTGTATCTGACAGAGGTTATTCCTGATGGGCTCCTGAAGATATCTTCTTCTCTCCTGGGATTTGTTTGCAGGTGGTTTGTTAAAGACTTGTTGAAAGGTGTAAATTTAAACAAAAAATAAAAGCCTTTAGCCTGCAGAAATGCATAGCAATATTTAAACACACAACCTATTGAGGGGAATAAGTCTATAAACTAATGTTTCTTAGCTAGCAAGTTGGAATAACAATAAGTATGCAGAATATTTGACTACTGATTTAAATACATCCTCAAATTGCTTCAGGTAAAAAGTTAGTAGGTATACTCCAGAATCTGGAGAATCCAATGATCTAATACGAGAGGTATATAATGATATTGCAACTTGCAAAGTTCCTGAGCATGACTGTATCTTGGAGGACTACGAATAGATGAATGCAGTCTCTTACATGACAAATGACTTCAGATGACATACAGTATGTCACATATTGTGTTGAGAGTAAAAAAAGTGCTGAGACTAAGACCAACAGTGCTTGGGTGGGGAGGCCACTAAGGGTCTGCAGGGAGCATTCCATCAATACAGATGGAAACGCTCATTGCATTGGTAAGAGGGAACAAGTGATGGATATGGCTTTCATCATTATTCCTTCTCTTAGCTCCCCAGACTTCCCACCCTTCATTGCTTTGGCTCTCAGAGGGTTATGTATGCCAACTAGAGATGAGTGAATCGAAGCTGACGAAGTGGAATTCGATCTGAATTTCAGGAAATATTCGATTTACATTGAATCCGGATTTCCTCACACTTCATGGTAACGAATCGCACAGCTCTGATCGGGGGTTTTAACCTCTTGGATGCCGTAGTCAAACATGACCATGGCATCCAAGGGGTTCCGCCATGCTACATGTCCCCTCGGCAACCCCCGCGGTGAGATTTGGGGGTGCCGACAGGGCCGGCGTCAGCACCCAGCGTACCTGGGCAAGTGCTGGGGCCCCATGATAGAGGTTGGGGAAAGCCTGGTTCCCCGACCACTTATACATACTGCTAATGGATGCATTAGATACCAGGCCAGGGGAGGTGATTAAAAATAAAAAAATACTGATACTAACCTATCCTGAGCTCAGCAACCGGAGCTCTTCTGGCCGGTGACTGAGGTCCTGCTCCCCAGACCTCACTGCTGGGGCCTGTGATTGGGTCACGTGGATCACACTGGCATAATGACGTCATTGCAAGCCCACGTGACCGCTGAGGCCCAATCACAGACCCCAGCAGTAATGTCTGGGGAGCAGGACCTCAGTCGCAAGGAAGAATAGGAGCGAGGAGGACACTGCAGACTGCCAGATACCCAGAAGAGGTGAGGTAAGGTGTTTGACCATGACATCTCAGGCATTAACACCCATGAACAGAGATCAGTTCCGACCGGGGGTGTTAGAGGACAGTGTCAGCCATGACATACGGCTGACACCCGCAAAGCAGGGTGCGCACACAGTTTCTATTAGGGAGGATGTCAGGAAGGGGTTAACATGATTCGCCACAACTCAATTTGAATTGAATTGAATCTTTACGGAAAATTTGGCAAATCGGCCGAATCAAATTTTTTTTAAAATTCGCTCATCTCTAATGCCAGCACTGGAGTAGAGAGAATGGATGGGGGTGGGGAGTGAATGGATGAATCTAAGAGCAGTGAGCAATGCTAACATCGCTCATTCCCTGGGAACCCCACCAAGAGAGATGGTGGACATATGGAGTTATTATATTGTGTAAGAGAAAAAGGTGGCCATTATACTTTATGGGGGTAAAATGGGCCATTATACTTTATCGGAACATATGGGGGCATTAATCTGTGTGGGGAAAAATAAGGCATTATACTATGTGTGGGCAAAACCTGCCATTATATTGTATGGGAGCATAAGGGGATTATAAATCTCTGTGGTGCAAAAGAGGACCATTAAATTCTGCAGGCAATAGGGGGCCAATACACTTTGTGGGAACATATGGGGACATTAAAATGTGTGGCAGCAAAAGAAGGCCATTCAACAGTGTGGGGGCAAATGAGGCCATTATAATGTCTGGGAGGATAATAGAATCATTGTGTGGTAGCAAAAGGGGACCATTAGATTGTGTGGGGTATAAGGGGGATTATAATTTTGTATGGGGCAAAAGGGGGCTATTAAATTGTGAGAGGGCATAGGAGGGCCAATATACTTTTATTCTGCAAACTCGTAAGCAGCTAGCCCACTGCCATCTACAGTAGCAGCACTGTGGATGACATTTTTACAGATCTCATATTCATGTTAATTATAGCTGCGGGTCTCATCCACGGTTTTCAACCTTTGCAATGCAATGGTTGGAAGCAACGGAAGATCTACAGCGGCTCCAACAGGGCTTGCTGCAGCAAAACCACCCAATTTGCTGAGGAGACTTTTAGAGGAACACACTGCTCCTGCATAAGCTGCATGGCTAAGGGTCCAAGGAGGTTCTGTCACCCAAAGGCCAACAAAAACGTAGAACCCTGGGAGTAATCATTGTGACTGCAGTTTTTGGAATCTATTTGACATCAGTTTACTTCTGTCAACCATTGAATAAAGGGGTTGTACCAAGTTTTAAAGTTATGCCCTACAGATAGGACAGGTGGATTACTTCATGTGGGCGTCTAACGGCTGAGACCACCACTGATCCCAAGAATGAGAGTTCAGTTTTCCTGTGCTGATTGAGTGGCAGGCTGAGCTGAGGTGAATTCAAAACCTGTTGCTTCATCAGGGTGGACAGAAATGAATTCTCAGGATTGGGGGGGGGGCTCAGTGACTAGACCCCTATTGACCATGAAGTTATGAAGCTGCACATGGGACTCTCTGTATGTGGTACAGTTGTTCGCGCAGCTGTACTGTGTTGCCCCATGCTAGACAGCCAGATCACATGGGAAAATTTAAGTGCTGGTATGCCTCAAAAAAAAAAAAAAATTATTCGTGACAGATTTTTGTGATGGTCTCAAGGCAGATTACAACTTTCCTTCCAAGCTGTCATGTTATAATGTTAGGATTTTGTAACATATGGCAGGTGATGATTTGTTGACATGGAACCCTTGCCTACAAGGCCTTTAGCTAACTTTCCTTTGCAACCAGTGTGTGCTCAGCTCAAGGTTGATAAAGAACACTGAAGGTTGTAAAAATGAAAAAAGCAGAGTGCTTCACATCCGCTCACTTCAAAGTTATTTTATTTTGGGATCGTTGAATGTTATTTGTGTGTAGGTCCAGGGATATCTAGTAAACATAGGGTGTTCCAGATTCTCAGAAGCCCAGTTGGTTATTTAGTGTGCTATTATACCCCTGCATAAAACAGTCTTTTTCACAGCTCTGAATCCTAGGTATTTGCACATACTCTTAAACAATCTGGAGGAGTAGATAAGCTCAGACATCTTTGACTAGCTTTCCATCAGGAAGGATCACCAAAATTTATTTAGAAGTGCAGTGGAAGGCTATGGACATAGTACACCAAAATGGCACTGTTTATTCACCTGTCTGTGTCACAGATGGGAAATACGTATGAAATGGTGTTAAGAAAAACATACCAAAATTGCACAAATTACTCAATGTGAAGCATCTCCTGTCTGTGTCTCAGATAAACAACGTTTATTGCTACAAATCAAAATTATACTTTGTAGTGTACAGGTTCATATAGGAAAAACTGAAACAGGAAAAGCACAGTGTAGTAAAATGATGCTAAACATCTATTCTACCGTGACCTCTGCTCATACCTAAAATGTTACATATGAGCATTATTACAAATAAATGTTGTGGTATGATTTGTTTTTATGAGCAACAAATATGGTTTTTCTTATAGTCAGTTTCATAATTCTCTCCTATACTGTTCTTAGACAGGGGCAGAAATGTGAGATGTCTGGGAATATGGTAATGAAGTACTTACTGCCTATAGTTAGCCATACTCTTCAGATAGCTGTCATTCAGCCAAGAGCTATTCCTCCTGACCTTATCATACAATGCATGCTAAGCCGCTTCCAGACACATCTAGCAGTGGATTATCTCTAGTGAGAATAAAAGGATCAGGCATGTTGAAATACAACATACCCAATTCTTCTTCCTCCATTCATTTGCCATAAGGAGGAAGTCAGGGCAACCACATAAACATTAGATGGTCAACCAATACTGCCTAAATCTGTGGATTGGGTAAATATACATCTAATCTGTATGATTGACTTCATACATTTATGAAGTATTTATTGACTTACCTGATCCGGCGGAATGCTTTTGATGGACCTGGGGGTTCCAGCCTCGTCACAGTCCTGGGTTGCTCTGCTCACTCCTTCCCCAATCTCACAGGTAATTAATTAGCTATGCTACGGGGACTGACTTTACTATAGTCAGCAAGCCCCCATAGCACAAGTAATTAATAACCTGTGATATTGGGGAGGAGGGGGTTGGAGTGACCTGGGAAGCCAAATGTTGCCTCTGATCACATGGAAGTTCCTGCAACGTCACAACCCCTGGGTCCATCAAAAGCATTTCACCAGAACAGGTAAGTGAATAAATACTCCTAGGACAACCCGCTTAATACACAGTGGGGGTGGGGGGATTAATTAAGACTGACATTTCCTACACCAGTCTTAATAAAGTCCCTGACTGTGGCAAAGTGTGATTGATTATATTAATAAGCTCCGACCTATTAATAAACCAGGTTTACTGCTGTGCTCCAGAATGGAAATCTATGCTACTCAGAAACTGGGTAAAAATCCTATTTAACTCATGCCAGTTTTTTGGTGTGAATTATAATAAAATGTCGGCCAAGGTATTCTGGTTTGCCCAGCTCTCTATCCTGCTCACTTTTACAAAAAATGATGAGCAAGTTACAGAACAAGGGATATGGCAACTGTTTCGCACAATATACTTATGCGCCAAAGATGCACCATATTATCACCCATCTACACCATAAAACTGCATAGATGGGATAATATTTTGCCCTTAGTATGGGCTTCAAAAGGTCTCATGTGTTAAACACATCCATAGACTCCTTTAAAGGGAGTATGTCAGCAGGATAATCATAATAAAAGTAATGACAGTACCTTGGAGTGCTCTTTTCACACTTTCCAAATATGCCTTTGTCATTCAACATTGTGGCTCCATTACCAAGAAAATTGATGTTATATTCATATGCAAATTAGGCAAAAAGGGCTTTTAGAACATTGCATATTTTCCCCCGGGATTCTCTCTGTGCTACAGATTTACTCCCTTAACTGCTGCACAGCTCTCCTGGGGGGAAGGGGAGCTATCAATCAAAGAAAGGTGGGTGGAACTATAGCACAGAACAAAGAAGGGGGAAGATAGGAAATGTAATATCATAAAACATTTGGAAAGTGTGTAAAGAGCACTATACAGTATTGTGGTTACTTTATGATTTTCCTGCTGACAGACTGCCTTTGCACTGATGGAGTTCCAAAAAAGTGTTTTTTTTTTTCTCTCCATTCAGCATTTTTGTTCAGAATTTCCACTTTTTACTGAATGGAATAGTACAGCGATATTCAATACATAAGTTGCCAGTAAGAAATGTGTGTAATGAGAAGTATGTATTGTTTTAACATGGGTACACTCAGCAGTATCCTTTCCATTGGTCCATTTAGAATATGTACCAGGCATTGCATTAAACATGCACAAAGAATGTAATATGGAAAGAACTTTATATAGCTACAGTAACTAAGCTACAAGTGTGTAGATTCCCAGGGTTGTACCTAGGCTTTCCTTCACTTGGGCCTATGATTCAGTTTCTGCCCTAGCTCTGGTGCTTCCCTATTCTGTAAAAGCAGTCTGAATTATAATTCCCTACTGACAGTATATGGTGGGTTGAATTATTTGTAAAATCACCAGTGTTTCACTTGAGTCATTATTCCATGAGGATTTTTTCCACAGCATATGAATAGGGAATGGACCAATTTGATAGAATCCTGAATGTGTGAATAGATTCTCAAAGGGAAAATGCTACACAAGCTGTTGACAAAGAAATTATTTTGTAATAAACTTTCAGCAGAATGTGCCATGTTAGGCTGCTTTGCCAGTTTACAGTTCCAGTGGCCAAAAGCATTGCACCTGTTTCCATATCAATGTACATTAGACTTACTGTTGTTTTCCTTTACATCTCATACCATTACAGAGTCATCTTCACTTGTATAATACTACACAATAAAAAATCGACTTACTTTTAATCTTGTTATGATCAAGGTAGAGTCGCTCCAAATGGCCATTTACAGAGGGCACAGCTGTTAGTTCATTGTGTGACAACTGCAGGTCTAGGAGTGAAGTTACATTAAATACATTTGCTGGTATACCTTTGTCAGATAACTTGTTGAAGTTTAACCTAATGAAAGAGATTTTTGGTACATTATTAAAGTAGTCATTAGGTATTGACTCAATGTTATTGTTGTCTAAATACAATTGCACAGTATTAGAGGGAAGGCCCGCTGGCATTTTCTTGAGGGCATTTTTAGCCACATTGAGCTGCACCAGATTTTTGAGTCCTGCAAATGCATCAGCTTGAAAGGAACCATCTGTGAGCTTGTTCTGGTGTAAATCCAGTAAAGTAAGGTTTTCTAAGTTGCTAAAAACACCTTCAGGAATCTTTGAGATTTCATTCCTTGCTAAACGAAGTTGTTCCAGGTTGCTTGGTAATGGGAATGGTACTCCTTCTAAATCATTATCCTCTAGAAAGAGGTAAAGTAAATTATTCATAGCGCCAAAGAAATTCTTTTCAATTTTTTGACTTGTGATTTTGTTTTTGTTTAGATTGATCCATCGAAGTTGTGTGGCATTAGAAAATTGCTTTTCATTAAGTGTCTCGATTTCATTATTTTGCAAGTACAAGTACCAAATTCTTGATGGGATGGGAGGAACTTCTTTCAAACCTTTGTTTTCACAATATAAAGCACGTGGAAAACTAAGAGGACAAGTGCACTCTTTTGGACAGTCATTGGAAAGCAAATAAGAAGGTTCCAGGTCAAAATAGTCAACTTGACTTTCAACAACAGTAAACATGATAGTGGCCACAAGAAGTATGAATGTTCTACCAATGATATTTGTATCCATTGTCAACCTTGAAAAGTGATAATGAATAATGTTATATACATTGTGACAGTGGTATTTTCCAGCTCTATAATTACATTGCCAGCTTGTAAACTATGTTTCCATTTTAATGTTAGGCCTTACAGTATATACCTTTCATATTGCACTGTAAAATGTCTACAGTGAATTGTGAACATTAAATCCCTTACAGAGGACCAGATGTTTTAGTCTTTACATCATAGTCAACTCGAGCTAGAGTGAACTCACTACATCATCTAATTTTTTCTTTTCCATAGTCCCCAATGGTTTACAATACAAAGCTCTTTATTGTTTTAAAGTTTCATGAATTTGCGCGATGTGTGGGTAGTGAAATTAGTCTAATGGGAACATAGACAACACAGATTAACTTGTTTAAATCAGGTATGATTTCTAAAATGTATTCACATGTTATGACTTTCCATTATCCAGCATGAAAATTCATCTGGATAGCATTTTCAATAAATATGTTATGCTCTAGTATAAAGGATCAAAGGGCATTCAAACAGCTGTTTCTGGTGTATGGCTCTGAAACCTGGAATAAACTATGTGAATCCTTGCCCTCCAGCTATGTGAATACCCTTAGACAAACAATCATTTTTAATCATATCTTTGAACATGTTGTTCCACTTACATTGTAATTGTTAATAAAGTAATATTTGCATTTAAAAATTAACATACTATAATTTTATCTATCTATCTATCTATCTATCTATCTATCTATCTATCTAATATTTGTATTATGCATTTATTTAATGGAGATCACATAAAGCAGATAAATAATGCAATATATTTAAATAAAAATACAATAAAGTGGTTTTAGCCAAATACATTGATTAAAATTACTATCTTTTATACATGTACATATACTTTAACTTTCAGACAAAATATCCTGTTTTTCTATAAATGAAGTTTTGAAAGACAATTTGTTGTTACATACATGATGCATATCCATTAAGCATCAACATCTCAATATGTGACTTACATAACAAGTGTCACGTGGATGACAGTTCTATATATCATTTGACATTACAAATATTTCCAAACCTGGACTCTCTCCAAAAATAACTATAGATGCAATAATAACAGACTTCAGTTACTATGCTTTTCAATAAGAGGGATATAATTCAGAAATATAGTGGAAAATAATTTGCTGTAAAAATTTTACCTTGTATTTGTGTAATATAGATGTTCCTCCTCACACTATCTGATGCCTCTTAGGATTCACCTTAAAGTGGGAACTCTTGGCTCTTAGAATGTTTTGATCCTGTCCTTTGAGGTTTAACTGCCTCTTACATCAACTCTACTCTTGTTATACTCACAAGCAGCCTCTTAAGTTACTAGTATAATATAATCAGAACCATTAGCCATTGTGTCTAATCAGCTGATGTTTCAGGCTTACCTCTTATTTCCTGACTGTTCAGTCGTGTTGTGTCGCTCCCTGGTCAGACTATGACAGAACTAAAATGCCTAAGTTTATGAATGCTGACTGCCTAATATATATGCACCAGTGACTACAACAGTTAACCCATAAAGCAGCCTTAGACATTTCAGCACCTAGGAGGACAGTCTGGGCTCTCAAATAAAATTGCTGCAGGGAACCATATAGTAATCTGTTTTGTCATTCGGAAAATGACACAATTTTAAGCATATTACTATGCTATATTACTTAGAATGTTAGAATAGTTAGAATACATATCTACATAACAAAACGACTGGCTATAAACATATACACTATATCCAATACACAATGCACACACACTATACATTGTGTTCATATATATATATATATATATATATATATATATATCTAGCGTAGTTATTTTTACAGTTAACAAAATTGTGCAGTACAAATTAGATAAAAGATTATTGAAAGCAAATATGTTTATATACAGATTTAACATATTTGGCAGAGAGCCAACCACTGTGCTATGACAGAATAGTATAGGCCCCACATCAATGCCAGAAATGCCAGCTAATCCTAATCATATCTCCCACTAATAATAAACTTGTAGACTGACTGAAACAATGAAACACCAATAGTCACTCTTTTTAACATCAAAATATTAGAAGATGTGTCTGGGCTTATTGTTATTGAAGCCACCTTTAAATGACACTGGCTAAAGACAGTTTGCATCCTTAGGCTACATATGCATCTACTGGTCCATGGGAAAATGCCACAGATGGCACATGGATGATATCCATGTACTGTCCGTGCACTGCATGGACCCATTCATTTCATGTATTGAACCCTGGCTGCAAAACAGACAGGAATAGGACGTGTTGTGAGTTTTGCCCCCAGGCTCATGGCTCCCTACATGGACCCATAATATTACAAAGGCACGTGTAGGGGCCTTAAAAAATAATGGGCCAGTTTGCTAGCAGTTAAAGACATGACTAGCACACTGACAAAGCTCGTCTTCGTGTGCATGGAGCCTTAGTGTCAAATATCTCAAATGACACAAAATGGTAAGTTGACAACTGCAAACTCATTTTTTTGACTAATGTGGTAAAATTGTGGCAGTCTGCCATGAATGAACAACTATTACGCCATTCCATGTTTTAAACCCTGGAACTATTAAAGAAGTTTTAAAGCAAGTAAAAACTATTTTAAAATAGCTCACAATGGTGTACAAAAATAAAAAAGGCATACTCATCGCGCTATCTCTCCTCCAGCTCCGACACTGCCCAGTGACCCACAGGTCTCAACTTCCGTCTGCCGAGATGATGTCCTGACACAGGGACATGTAACCAATGTGGCAAATTAGGCAAATCACCGACTGTATTGATCATATATGCAGCGGCTAAATGGGTAGTGACAGAACAGGAGCTGAGGAGGATCACTGAGGTGAGCTTATTTAAAAACTATTTTATTTACTGCACAGCCCGTTTAAAAAGAATATGTCACATTGAAAATACAATCTAATCTGTAGGCAGCCCAAATCGATTTTCCATACTGTTGACCTATCCACAGGTTAGGTCATCAGTATGAGATCTATTGGGTCTGACATTTGAACCCAACACAGATAAGCTGTTGCAGAAGCCTCTGGAAGTTGCTAGTGGACAGGGATTCAAATAATAGGAACAGTGCTGCAATTTCCCAGAACCACTGCATTTCAGTTAATGGGGCTGCTGCGCCATTCCTATTATTTGAATAGGAGCACTGCTGCATGTGCTCCCTGTCCACTAGCAGCTTCAGGCTCCCAGAGGCTACTGCAACAGATGATCTGAGCAGGGTCCGGGTGTCTGACCTATTCTGTGGTTAGATTATCAGTATACAATTTGATTTAGGGCTGGACAACTCCTTTAAGCAGATTAATATATCGTTTTGCAGGAAAAGATTTCGTAAAACATATTTAGTTCTTACAGTTGTAAAGTTGGTCTCAGTGATTTACAGTCTTTCCAATATGAGTGAACCTACAGGGTTAGTTGTTAGACACTGGGTAGGGCCTCCCCCTTGACAGCTAAGCTCAGATAGAGCAGATACTTAAATGAATAAAGTACAACTCATATATAAATCTGCTCCACCCCTCCTGCTCTAGAATATGCTGCTTGCAGATTGTGACAGGTTTTAGTGATACTGAATATTACACATTCCTAAAAAAGCAAACTTTTTAAAATATGTTGGATTAATTATATTTTTTTTTTACTATGAATCAATTATACTGAAATATCTATAGATGTTTTGAATATATGTGGCTTTTATTTCAGATTTCCAGCATTGTAACTTTTTATGAAAATGCTTAACCTCTTTAGGTGATATTCAAAGAAAGAGAAAACACAAAGAACAGAACCAAATGACATAAAAGGGCAAGGGGCTCTGAATATTTAAGACAGATTAAAATATATCATGTTGATTCTTGCCCCTTCTGACAATTTATCAAAACTGTCAACAAAATGGCTCCTAATAGCTTCCCTGTCCTCTAGTGTCTTTCATCTCTGAAATTACTAATAACTGGATATGTTACATTGGAGAGAAAGTGACAGATTAGATTTACTGTAAGAACAAAATTATATTTATATTATATGGACTTTATTAAAGGAGTTTTCTGAACTTTTTAATTGATGACCTATCCCTAGGTGTCCAACACCTGAGACCTTTGCTGATCAGATGTCTAAAGCAGCAGTGGCTCAAGTGAATGGACTGAACTGTGATACCAAGCACAGTCATTGTACAAAGGTATGCGGCTGTGCTTGGTAATTAATATAGAGGCTGCAGTGCTCACCTGAATTCTACAACCTCTTGAAATAGCTGATCGGACAGGGGCCCGGGTGTCAGCCCCTGCACCATGTAGTGGATGTGCCTTGTATTGTAGATCAGTCCTATTCATTTAAATGGAATGGTTGTGACCTGGGGGGTGGAACATGGCCATCAACTGCAGCTTTGCTTAAAAAATGCCACCCATTGTGCCCTGAAAGCATTGGTTTCCTGCCTGGTTGTCTCTGTCTCTCTATGTTCAGTGACTAGTAGTTGCCAAATAAAGAGACACAGAGACAACCATGTAACCTGTTTGTTGTGTCCAAAAACAGAATGTATGGCAGCAGAATTTTTACGCCGCAGCAGATTTAGCCTCTCCCATTTCCACTATGACTCTGCCCATTTCTCTTTGTGCCCCCATACAGTATACTGTCCATACAGTCAACCTAACATGATATGACCCCTGTAGTGCTAGTAAGATTGGATGGCTATTTGGAGTATATTATAGTCTCCATTTTGTATTATAGACTCCAGTTTGTGTCAGTAGGGGTCTGGTTTGAGGTATCAGTAAGTCTACACTCAAACGACCAATGGTGAAAACTATTGTCAATTTTTCTTGACATAAATAGAACATTAAGTATATTTTGATGATCCATTACAACAGACCCTCAAAATACTGGTCATGTGATATTGGTCATGTGGTCATTCACATGCATTGAAATTAATCTGGCCGTGTGACGTCCTTTAAAAAAGAAACGACCATTACATAGTTACATATTCACTGTCATGTACTTATAGGTTTAATATTCGGATATGTATAAGTTTAAGGTGTCTAGTTTGAAATTATTTGTGTATCTGGGTAAAGGTCTGAATTTATTTAGTGATTTATTCTTATGTTTGATTTCATTTAGGTGTCTGGTCTGAATTGATTTTGGGGTCTGTTCTGGAGTCCAAATTATATTTTTATCTGGAGTTTGAATTCATTTTGGGGTCTGAATTAAAGAAGCACTCCAGTTTTTGGAAATAAATGCTAACTAATCAGCCATATTCTAGCAATGTAATTAGTTTCAACCCAGCCAAGTTGCATGTACTGTATACATTTTGAACCCTTTCATTATGGGCAGCTGTATCATGTCTCACTACCAGTCTTAGGCAGCATGTCAGTCTCCCATGGTCTTATCCCTTTAAGTATTAAGTAGATGAAGACTGATAGTCACTTTCCTGAATTATAGATTTGTTTAGCGTAATTGTAAATATTTGTAAATTATATTGATAGAAATGATATCCTTATTCACATGGACACAACACGTTTTCATTAGGTGTTAGTTTGCAAGTGAATATTTTTTCTGGATCATAATAATTCAACCCATAAAACTGTTAGCAAGACAACCTAGAAAATAGATGTGTTCTGTGATTACCTCACATTAATATCAATCGCTTTTAAATGACTGGAATTGTCTTGTTGCTTCTTCAGACATTACACAATCATAAACAATATTTGTCTAGCACTGGAGGAAATGATAAGTCATTGTTGGCATTAACTAATATTCTCTTTTAACACAGTTTTGTAAATATGGCTACCAGGGGAAGAACTTAAGGAAGAATGAATACTATACTTGCTTTCCTCCACAAATGCATTTGTCAATGTAATTTCATGTAGTATACAAGTCTATAAATCTCTTTTATGAAAATCTTCTGCAGCCTGTCTTCATATGATGTCAGCTATACTGTTTGAAGAAGCTGTGTGAGAGTTACTAGTAAATTCCAACTAAATTTTTACCAACAGTGACTAAAAATTTCCAAAACTGACATGTACATTTACCATAGCTTGAGTGAAAGAAAACCTGTGCATTTTATTAGCAGTTCATGAAATACTTAAAGCTATATGGAAACAGAAAAAATCTGCAAATACAATTTGTATTACTTATGGCTAACATCCCTATTGACAATATATTTGTACTAATAATGTAATGCTACTGTCACATTGCTTTTTGAAAACCTGAATACAGTGAATACAGAGCCCTTGAAAGCATTGGCATATCCCATTGTTTTTGAGCCTCATTTGCATATTTATAAAAACAGTTTTATCAAGGAAATGTATCTATTGGTCCATCTAAAGATATGATGGTGCTCAGCATAATGTCTCTTACAATGAACTGTGGCTGGTTGGATATTATGTTTCCTTTTGACAGATTCCCTGTAACCTGTTAGCAACCAAGCCATAGACTTTCTACATTGTTCTCTAACTAGCCTTATGGCAATGCAATGGACTCTTTATGTCCCTTGCATTGGAATAAGAGTGTGTGAAGTGGGTCCCAGACTGTGTACTCACAGCCAGGGACCTGCTCCTTAAGCCTGGGATTGGAAAGCCACCTATCCCAGGCATTTAACCCTTTAGATACTGTCAATAATGACTGCTTCATTTAAATGGATTTGGAGGGAGAGTGTTCCCTCTATTAGGCATGGGCACCCCAGCAAACACGATTGCAGGGTGCCCATGTCATTACATGACACCTAGGAACCTAATAAAGGAGCACAGGTCTGCTATCAGTGCATCTATATGAGGCTGTTGCTCTGGCAGTCAGTTTGCTACAGACAGTGATGTACATTGCATAGGTTGTAAGTGATAAGAAGATTGCAAGCTCAAGTTCCCTAGGGGAACTAAATATGATGTTAAAATTATATAAAGTTTTCTTTAAAAAAACAAAACAAAAAAAACAACTCATATATAATAAAACATTAACCCCCCATCCCAATTGTTTTGTAAATAGTAAAAAAAATAAAATAAAATAAAAAACATAACACACATATTGCATATTGCCACATCCATTATGACACAAGCAGTACAACTTTAATGTTATTTTCCCATCATGGTGAACGGTGTAACAAACGTAATAAAAAGAAATCAAAAAGTGCTCCCCAAAATTGCATCAATAAAAACATCAGGTCTTCCAGCAAAAAAATAAGACCTCACAGCCTGTTCTTTACAAAATTAGTAAAACTTAAAAAAAAATAATTTGGTTTCAATGTAATTATATTGACCAGAAAGAATTAATAAAAGTTACTTAGTGAGATATATTTAACCCAAGATAGTGCCATTAAACACTCCAACTTGTCCCACAAAAAAAAAAGTTCTTATACAGATACATTGGTCATTAAGGCCTAAAATAGGCTGGTCACTTAGACGTTAAATATGGCATTCTCCTGCAAATGTTTATTGACAAGCACTAGTTATTTTCTCAAGGTATCAGCTCACTTAAAAAATGTAAATATCACAACTGTAATATACTGTACTGTATATACTGTAGTATACTGTAACACATAATGTACAAGAGTTGAAGCAACCCCCACATCAGTATTTCTCAACCGTTTCAAGCAAAGTACCTTACCATATGTTCTAACCACATACCACCAAATATGTGATCAGTTATAAATATTAACTGCTGATGGAGTATCCAAACAGAGATTTATTTTGTTATGTCAGATTTGATGGGAAGAATAGCACAGCATGCAGCACTCTTCTTCCAACCAAACAGATAGACACCGCAATGTAATCCTGACAGACCCAATTAAAAGGTATTGAGGAAGTTTGAAGCTGCTTCAATGTGTAGAGAGGAGTGACCACACTCCCTGTAGACAAATCTTTGTGCATGTCATGCCCTTTTTCATGAGATGACTGCTACATGCAATTTTTTTTTGTCCCTTTACATATAAAATAACCAAGAGGCCAGGGAATGCAGTAGTAGTCCTCCAGGCTCAGGAGATTTAACCACTCTTCCAGTACTCTGGGAGGTCACTCCTTTTTCTGTGACCCTCCTAAATATTCTTGGAGAGTTTGAGTGAATGAACCCTTAGTGCCTGCACACAATATTATACTCCCCCATAGTATAATGCCCTTTTATTGCCCCCACAAAATCCCCCCCACAGCATAATGCCCCCTCAATGGTAATATGCAACAAGCAAGCAGTGAACTTGATTCTTTATTCACCACTATGTTACCCGCTTCTTCTATGATCTGGGGTCTGAGGTCAGCATCTGGCAAAAGTAATGAATCGAGAGCACTGCTGACTCCCTAGAATGTCTGTAAAGCCAATGAACACCTCCATCACTACTAATGGAAGCACTCATTGTGCTTCTACATTGCTGGGATGTACAGATGGGTGGTGTCAGGGAGCAGAGTCCCTGGGGACCATGGGGTATACCGCAGGTTGAGAACAACTTACCTAGATACTGTAACTAGGGATGTGTGTGTCTTTCAAAATGTAACTGACTCTAAAATTTAATTCAAGACTGGTGATAATACCACACCCTCAGGTTTAAAGGAAACCTATAACCATGAAATTGCTATAGTTATATATAGTCTTGTTTACAATGATTCCAAATAAATTGGAACCAGAGGTGTAACTTTAAGCTACTGGGTCCTGATGCAAAATCTGTAATGGGACCCCTACCTACATTTTGCCATTTAGAATAGTGGTATATTTTATGTGGCAAAGTGAAATTTTAGGCCCCCTCATGGTCCAAGGACCAGTAGCGACAATTTCTCCTGCACCACTTATAGCTATGCCCTGATTGTAACTTACTCATTACTATCCCCTCTCTCTGGGTTGAGTGTAGTGGGTGGTGTTACTCATTGATTGATATTCTTCCTTGTATTAACATAAATACAGAGATAGCTATCACTCACTAGGATTACCCACTGGATTTCTAAGCCCAGAATAAGCAGAGATTAGAATGCAGGTTATGCTGACTCTTCCTGAAACACTATATTTCAATTTTCTCAGCTATTCCTGTTCATGATGTTTGCAGGTTAAGTACCATGTCTAACATAGCATGTCTTCATTGCATATCATACTGTACTATTGGTCTACTGACACTGCAATATATTCAGAAATAGGACTTTTACAGTTCTTGTTGTTTCTGTTGACATATCGTAGTTTCTGAATGTATAATCAAATATCAAAATCTTATTTAGAACTAATCCTAACTTTATAGCAGTAAATGGATTTTACAATCCTTCTATTGTCTATGAGTGAGGAGAACAGCAATAATAATAATAATAACTTTATATAGCCCCAACATATTCCACAGCACTTTACAAATCACACATGAATGGACAATATGAGACATTACAATGTGACAAAGAAATTAGCATATTAAACAACAGGAGTGAGGGCTCTGCTCATGAGAGCTTGCAATCTATGAGGAATGCACAACTTTATCTTCTGCTACAAAGGTAAACAAACATGACGGAAGCTATCTTCCGTCATGTTGTTTACACTAGTATCAAAATAGAATCAGTCTGTGACAATTCTCTGTGGCAGTATAATGTCCGTTGCTGTCATCCTATGACGGAAGACAACAACGGACATTAGCAACAGTAGTGTGAATGCCCCCTTAGAGCAACACTGAGGATTTTTGAGGTGCAGGTGACAAGGGTGTGCAAGTGTCTGAATATGTGGGGTGAAGGTGAAATCTGAGTCAAATACAAACCCCCAGACAGCTGGCATGCTGCCTCAGTGCAATAGTAAGACCGCAGACAGAAATGGAGATGTCAGAATTAGGTCGGTTAGTGGATAGAGGGAACATAAGAAGTTCAGTTTTTAAACATTCAATTTCAGATAAAGAGAAGACATGATGTTAGGGACAGCAGAGAGACAGTCACTGGTGTTCTCTAGTAGTGCTGGGGTGATGTCATGGGATGAAGTATATAGCTGGGTGTCATCAGCATAAAGATGGTACTGAAAGCCAAATCTGCTGGTGGTTTGTCCAATAGGGGCTGTGTAGAGAGAGAAGAGGAGTGGGTCTAGGACCAAGCCCTGAGGAACCCTAACAGCAAGGGGAAGAGGAGAAGAGATCGCATCAGCGAATGATATACTAAATGAGTGATCAGAATGCAGCATCCCAGAGTGCTCCTGCTTTAATTGTCTTTGTCTTTGTGCCTCTGGGTGTGCTTTGTATCTATGTTTGTATGTGCTTTGTATGTCTTGTGTATATGTTTCATGTATTTTGTTGTTTGCAGTTTTCCACTTTGTATTCCCTGTTGATTTCCCACACTGTCTGATTCCCCTCATACTTGGTACATCCCTGGCCTATCGCAGGCAGCTGGGTGGGGTTCGGGAGACTTCTTGCCTCCAGGAAACTGTTGGGGCCTAAGTCTAGCAGTTTGTGGTGAACAGTGTAAGTCAGCACTGTCGCACTGATCCCTGCAATTCCCCATACAGCCCTTGAGGAAGAAGATTGACCCTAAGGCTTACCTCAAGACAGCCCTGAGACAGATATTTAAGCTGTCCAATCTACAGAGACAGTGCCAGGAGTCCTGCCTGCCAAGAGGTGTTATCCAGAACCTGCCACCTCACAAGGAAACGGGTCCAGGAAGGACTACCTTGATTACAGCCCTCAGTATTACGTGCTGGCTGTGGCTAAGTTTCAGAGAGAGTTGGAGTGGTGTAAACGGCACTTAGAGCCTTATCACATCTAGGCATCCCACAAGACCATGTCTGGGCATACTGCACAGTGGGAGACTACTACCTCCATTGGGAAGCTGCAAGGTTACAGTTTACAGTTGCCAAAATTAACCTGTTTTACTGCATTACTGCCTCCTGAGTCATTCCTGCATTAACATCAGGGCCCTTCCGAACACCATCTCAGGGAACTCTCCAACTGGGGAACTACTTAGTTTTGAACTACATAGTGTCCGCACAGCAGGCCCCCCTCATCAGTGTCCGGTTAGGGGTTGGGGTGAGGAAATTGGTTGAGGGCACTCGACCTATCCGGTGACGCTGTTACCGCCACTACTACTCCCATCCTCTGGTTCCCTCCATCTGGGCTGCAGCAAGAAAGGAAGAAAACCAAGACATAGCTGTGTCTCTGAGGACAATAGATTGAAGCATAGTGAGGAGGAGCTGGTGGTCTACAGTGTCAAATGCTGCTGAGCGATCCAGAAAAAAGTGGATAGTTCCCTTTAGCCATCAGGAGATAGTTGGAGGGCTGTTTCTGTAGAGTGTAGTGCACGAAAACCTGATTGTAGGGGGTCCAGAAGAGAGTTAGCAGAGAGATAGAGGATTAGGCGGGAATAGACCAAGCGTTCCAGGAGTTTAGAGATGAAGGGAAGGTTAGAGACAGGTTGATAGTTAGTAGCACAAGATGTGTCGAGGGAGGGTTTTTTCAGTATTGGGGTTATGACAGCATGTTTGAAGGAGGAGGGAAAGATTCTAGAAGAGAGAGAGAGAGAGAGGTTAAAAATTTTAGTAAAGTGAGTTGTAACAGCAGGAGAAAGAGAATGTGACTATGAGAGTTCATAATGAGGAGAAAGGGAGGGAAGGGGACTGATACTGCTTGGAGATTGACTTATTTCCTGACAGAGGTTGTCGATTTTGTCTTTGTGGCACCTACTTGGCACAGAGGTCTGTGACAGGTACCTGCACCTTTGGTGTAAAGAGGGAATGAAGAGTGTCAAAGAGTTGTTTAGGATTATTGAAGAGAGAAGAGATGAGAGCAGTGAAGTAGGCTTGTTTGGCGAGGTGAAGGGCAGAGTTATAGACTTTGAGCATAAACTTTAAGTAAAGAAAATCTGCAGATGTGTGAGATTTTTGCCAAAGACGTTCAGCAAATCTTGAGCACCACTGAAGAAAACATGTTTTAGGAGTATGCCAAGGTTACCGCTGTCTGCGTTGGGATTTTTGGACGGTCAAGGGTGCTACTTTATCCAGGGTGGTTTTGAGAGTCTCATTGCAGTGTTTGGTGGCCAGTTCAGGACAGGAGAGAGAAGAGATGGGAGACAGTGATGACTTTAGGGTGTCTGAGAGGTGTTGTGCGTTTACAGTCCATAGATTCCTGTATGTGCAGTAGGTTATTGTGTTTTGTGAAGGACAAAGCCTTGGATAGTAAAGGAAAGAAGGTTGTGGTCAGAAATTGGTAGGTGAGTGTTAGTTAAGTCAGAGACAGTATAGAGCCGTAAGAAGACCAGATCAAGGATATTACCATCTTGGTGTGTGGGAGAAGAAGTAAGCTGAGAGAGACCAAGAGATGCGGTTAGTGATGGAAGGCGAGAGGCAGATGGAGAGACAGAGGTGTTAAAATCACCCATAATGAGGGTATGAATTTCTTAGTATAGGAAATTGGGAAGCCATGAAGCAAAGTGATCTAAGAACTGGTAAAATGAGCCAGGGGATGGTAGATGACAGCTACACTCAGGGAGTACAGGAGGAAAAGTCTGAGAATGTATACCTCAAAAGAGGGAAAGGAGAGCAATGGTACTGAGGGAATGATCTGAAAAGTGTATTGTGGTGAAGGATGCCTACCCCTCCACCTTGCCTATCCTCAGGTTTAGGGGTGTGTGAAAATTAGAGGCCATCATAACAGAGAGCAGCAAGAGAGGGAGTGTCAGACTGTTTAATCCAGGTTTCTGTGACAGCTAGCAAGTAAAAACCTTTAAAATGAAGAGTTCTTGAATAATGTCAAGTTTGTTGCAGACTGAACAGGTGTTCCAGAGAGCACAAGAAACCGGTGGAGAAGGAGGTGGCAGACAAGGAATATTAATAAGGTTAGCAGGGTTTCTTGGTGAGACAGGTACGGAGTTGAGGTTAGCAGAAGAAGGAGGACCAGGGTTTGGAGATATGTCCCCAGCAGCGAGTAGCAGGAGAATGAAAAGAGGCAACATATGGTTTAGTGATTTGTGAGAGCGTCTAATTTGTTGCACAGAAGCACAAGGTGGGTTAAGGTGGTTGAGGAAGTGAACATAGAATGGGAGAGAGAGACTGAAGTAGATAGATGTAACAGGAGGGGGGAATGGGCAGTAAGTTTGTAAAAAAAAAGCAGCAAATATAATAAAAAGACATGCAGTGAACATGGTGGGACAGCTGTGATTAGAAACTTACAAGTTTTTTTGGAGTGATTATTCAGCTGATCTGTCTTCTGCCCTGTCTAACTGCCATGAATAACTGCAGCTTCTATACACTTGTGATTGAATCACTTAGGATTGAATTACATCACCCAGCCCAAGGACATTGTGCTTCCCCTATTACTATATCTACTTATATAGGATACATATGCTATAGATGTAGGACTAAATGAGCTCAGAAATTAGATCAACCATACAAAGGGATTATTCATAATTAGAGAAACAGGACAGATTTATTAAAAAAAAAAGTTCCACGTTGTGAAACGGAGCTAAAAAATGCTTCAGAAAAAAACGCAGCAAAAATGCAAAAACACATGTGTTTTTGAAAATGCAGCTTTTCCGCGTCTTTTTTTCCCCACAATGTGTGCATGGGATTAGTCAGAATGATACTGTAAAATGCAGCATTTTTTTTTCTGCTGTGTTTCCGAAGCACGAAAAACGTTGCGTTTTCGCAACATTGGGCCTTAGCCTTAGGCATAAGGACAGCTACCTTGCAAAAGCTAATGGGTGCAAGCGACTGCTTACTGATACTAATGTGAAATGCGAAACACCATAGTACTGGAAGGCACCTATGTGATTGTTTTTAGAGTCAGCTCTAGGTGCACTTCAGAATTTTTTTTATATAGAAGGCTTTATGATAAGTTTATGTGCCATGATATCCTATCTCAGAAACCATTGAAAACTGAGTGGAGTTGACACTCTTTGCTACAATATTGTTATGTTATGCTAACCTTTGCTACATCTGTGTATAAATTTAATATATAAAACTATATGAGGCTAAGTCCCCACGTAGCAAGCCGCAGCTGAAAAATGCTGCGAAAAAGATCGAGGCGGAAACACATCACGTTTTTTTTTCTGCAGCATTTTTCACAGAAAAGTCCACTGAGTTTTCCTCTGCGGACTTTTTGCCTTTATTATACCTATGCAGAAAATGCCAGTGCTTCCATAGGTATAATTGACATGCTGCGATTTACAAAAGCGCAACGGTTTTTGAAATCACAGCATGTTCGCTGCGGATATTTTTCTGCAATGTGTAGATGGGATTAGCCAGAATCCCATCCACTTTGCAGGGACTGTAAAACACTGCGGCAAAATTGTGGCGTTAACATACGTCGGACTCCGGCCTTATACTGTATTTTCCATTCCTTTTCAAGCCACTCCTGACTTTGGCTAAAAAAACCACAGCAAAATCTGCAACAGAAAATGCTGCGTTTCTGCAATGTGGGGCCTAAGCCTATTTTCAAACAGCATTAGACACTTTGGAAAATTTGGTAGATTTTAAGAATTTCTAGCCTATCTTTGTACTGTCTAAAAGTTAGACAGTTTTAGTATATCTACCCATTGTGTTTGTGGGAAAACCTCATTAATGAGTATGATAATAATTAAGCAATTTTGTGAATACATGTATTATATATTAGGCCAATTTAAAAATAAATGCTTTAACTACATATTGTGCAGTGATTCAAATACAAGTTATTGTTCGCTATATAGTTTTGGTATCATTACATCGAAGTGTTCAGTTGGATCTGTTAAAGTCATTAACCAGTATTATAGTGAATGGGTACCACTCGAACATTAAATTCCATTTTTATGACAGGATTCTGTGGTTTTCTTTATTTTCTTGTGTCAGCAAACTCCCTCTTGACAGCAATCTTCTAAAAATCTGAAAGCAACTGGTAATTTAGAGCACTAAGAGAAAAGTATGAAGCAATAAAAACAGACTACTGAGGTCTTGGATACCAGATGTTATAAAATAAGTAATTTTTTTCTAATGTAATATTTAAACTGATTCAATAAGGAAGCACCTTAATGGTATAATGACACATTGACAAATTCTCCAGTTTATTTTTTATAGTTTAGTTATTGGTCTATCTAAAATAAATATGTTCTTTTCTCAAGAATATTGGTTGCCATCACTAAAAGTGGTTTAGATGATAAAAAAAAAAATAAACCTACTTTGAAGAATAAAAAGTTAGATGGACCTGGATTTTCTTTAAAAATGTTAGATGACCCAAGTAAATGGCAAATCTAACAAGGATACTCATAGGAAACCAGTCATAATAGGGCTCAGAAAAATGTGAATACAAAAGAATACAATTCAGCACTTTAAAGAGTCATATATTGAGCTGAGAATGATAAAGATGGTTATAAGCACAGTATAAAAAGATCTGTCATCTGAATAGGCTGCCTTCTGTATTGATCTACTCTTCTATTATCCAAAATGGCACAATGGCTTCTGAACCAGTGTAAAAATGTCTTTAGTGGGTCCCTCTTCTGAACATTTTATGATGTTCAATTGAACGTGTAGATATAATTTTAAGACAAATATTTTACAATATCTGTACAACCAATTAAACTTTATAACATTTCTACCCATTAAGAGGCAATTTTTAGACACATTAGTAAGAAAGGTATGAACTTAGAGGTGAAATTTTCTATAATTGTAATTGTTAACTCTTTTTTTTCCTCTACCCATCCCAGAACGTTATAATAACTCACTAATAGCCTGAAAACATGCCATATAGGTAGGGGCCCAGATGGTTGTATTGCCTGCACAGTAAAAGCACCAGTTTGTGCTCCATACAGTAACATTGTCCCCTTCAGGCCCCACAAAGTAATAGAGCCTTTTTTATGCTTCCCACACAGTAATAATGCCCACTTTGGTTCCCCACACATACAATGAATGTCTTCTTTATGCTCACAAAGAGTAATTTATAATAAATGTAATTAAAAATATATTTTAAAAAAATACAAAACACACATGTCAGTGCCCTCTTGCAACCTATACTTTTAGTCACCTGGGGCAGGTAGATATGGAGGACGTATAATATACCAGAATACATGCTTACGTAATCAAACAATCTGAAAAAGGAGACCAGGAGACTACGGTAAATTGAAGCAATGATATATCAAATATCAAGTTTTACTCAATCATCCTAGTTGTGGATACATAGCCATTGACAGATGTGGAGGAAAACAATGTGATTTTGATGTGGATTCTGTAGGAATGTAACAATTTCATTTTTGGCTTGTTGGTACGTTAGGGGTGCTCCAAAACAAGCTGACTAGAACATTGATAAGTAACCCTTACAAAACAACAATTTAATCTGTAGGAACTGCATTGAAAAAGTTGTGATGGTTACATTGTATACTAGTGGGCACGGCAGGCTCTTGAGGTGCCTGGTCATAAGTGTAGACACTGTAGCATGGTGCCGCACTAGCTTTTTGCTAAGGTGGAATCAGACTAAATAATGATATCTTTTGGAATACCTCATGAAATAGAGTCTGTGAACTGAGAGAGTAGAGGGAGTCTGTCAGGTGAAAGACATGTAGCACAGGGATTGACATTGCAGACAAGATCCAGAAGAATTCTGTTAGAGGAGATGGGCCCTGGGCGGGAGATGGGTGGTCTGTTGACTGCTTATAGTGCTTTTATCCTGAATTGGACTGCTGTATTACTTGGGCCAGCTAAGGAAGAGTGTATTGCAATTGGTTTTAGACCACTTCATTGTTTCCTTTATGGCCCATAGCAGCCATACAATCATTAAATAGTGTGAGTTATTCTGTGAGCTTAACAGAGGATATAACTACTAAGTTTGTTTTTTTTTACACAAGAGTGTAATAGCCATACTGTGTGTGCGTTTCATTGCCACCCAGCAGGTATCTCAGTTTAGCTGCTTTTGCTTTAAGGTTACTATGCCAACCTGTGAAGCTTCTGCAGTGTTCTGAGTTTTCATAGGCGTATCCAATCAGCTGCTGAGGAGGCATGTTTAAATCTTCTTCCTCCTTAGCCAGGTGCCTGCTATTTGGTTGCACCTAGTGTGGCTTCCATATCCTGATTGCTTGTGCTGGACTGCTCTATATTGACCTTTGGTTTATTACTGGAAATCTGCTTGTCTGATTATGACTCTAACATTACCTCTAGGACTGACATTTTGCTTTATCATTCCCTCTCATGATTTATCCTCCTGGTTCTGATCTGCCTTGTAAGGTATCATGGCTACTGGTTTGACTTCAGTTTTTGAAGAGTTTATTCCTTTCAGCAGTTTCTGTGGTCATACCGTGGGCCCCAAATTCAGCACTTGGGCGCTGGTGAAGGCTTTTGGTGTCTGGGATCTATTTCTCAGTGCTGTATAAGATTTTAAAAAGTAGTTTACTGCTCTTTGTTGTCAGCTAGTTACTGGAATTTCTGATATTTGCTCCAGAGACTTTATAACACCACCATTCAGTTGTGAATCCATTATAGCTTGGAACCACAAAGTTGTATGCCCAATAGAGACTGTAACTATTAAACAGTATTTACTGTAACCACTTAGTTGTTTTTGAGACTATACCAGCAACCTGTGTTGTTAGCTTCACTGTTTGATCCATTGAGACTGTAGATGCCATGCTAAGAATCACTGTAACCATTACACTTCAAAAAATATGAAAAAAGGTAGGCTTAAATATGATTGGTTAAGTTAGTTTTTCATTTTTAAGTGAGTTGGTAGGTAAGTAAGAATAAAATATGACAAAAACGTAGTTGGAATTCTGATGACTTAAAGGAGTTGTCCGAGCATCTATAGGTGCTGCAAATGGGGCCAATAAAATAAAGAAAATGTGGTCACCTCTCTCCAGTCCTCTATTTCCAGCTGTGGCTACTGTCTATATATCTTCAAATTGACATCAACAGTGGCGCTATGTTTGTGTCAGGTGACCGCTGCATCCAATCACCCCATTAATTTTAATGGCATATGTCTGAGGTCCGCTCTTTTAAGCTAAGGCCCCACGTTGCGGAAACGCAGCTTTTTGTGTTGCAGATTTTGGTGTGTTTTTTTGATCCAAAGTCAGGAGTGGATTGAGCAAAGGTAACATGGGGCCTTAGCCTTAAACTGAAACTGAGTCTAATATGCAGCAATTTTTCATCCAGCAATTTTGGCATACACTGCAATGGAGTCTCCAAACAGAAACCCCCAACACAGATGTGAATGTAGACTGAGTTTAGATACACTAGCCTGTGAGAAGAAACCTGTTTCTCCATACTTTTACTGTCACTGTTTATGTCAGTACTGTCAAGGTGGTGCCCCTGGCCTATTTCTGTGCCATGTAAACTTCTAGGTAAATGATATTCAATATTTGCTTAGATTAGTAATGATATGCTTCTGTCACCTCAGGTAGTTTTACATATGACTGGCTCTTCATCATAAACATTAATGTGAATGTAACAAATGAAGGAAGAAAATTCTGAAAGAGTAAACATAAAGTCTGTGCATCATTTACAAGGTATAGGCAGAGACTCCTCTTTAAAAAGACTTGTTTTGAACTATTAAACCAAGAGGTTTCATATGGCTGTCCTGTGAATCAGCCTCCCTCTGTCACCATATTGGCCATTGCCATCTTTCCCATATTATTATTATTGTTTATTTATATAGCACCAATAAGTCCATGGTGCTTTACATTTGAGGATTTACATACGGTGCGCAAAATATACAAAACAAATATAATACTAACAGTGACCAACTGGCACAGTGGGATAGAGGGCCCTGCCTGCAAGGGCTTACAATTAAGCAATTTGCCTAAAGATGAAAGCTACAGATTCCAGAAAATGGTTGGATATTAAAGGTGAATTCACAAGCAGAAAATGTGTTGAAGAAATTTTAGTCGCTTAAAGGGGTATTCCCACAATAACAATCATATCTCATATATAAGTGCTTTGCAAAAAATCACTATCCCCCATTGAAAAAATCACTATCCCCCATTGAAAGCAATTAGCCACAGTGTATATGTCACTAGAAAAAGCCCAATGAGATCCCCCTATCCCTACCACTGTTTGAGCACTGCTGTCAATGAATACGACCTGTAGTCCATCTTCATTCAGGACGAGCATGCGCAGTTTATACAGTGCAGAGTTGTTCAAGTTGTGCATGTTGGAAAAACTCCTTTAGGTCGGGGCCTCACCTGGAGTAAACGCCGCAGTTTGGCCACAGTGGAAACGCCTCGGAAAAAATAGAGGCATTTTGCAGTCGCTGCAAAGTGGCGAATCCCATCTACACCTTTCAGGAAAATACGCACTGCAGACACGCTGCTAAAAACTGCTGCGGTTTTGGAAATTGCAGCTTGTCAATTATACCTACAGAAAAGCCGATGGTTTCCCTATAGGTATAATTGAAGCAGAAAGTGCTGTGGGAAAAACCGTGATGCGTTGCATTTTTTCCTGCGGCCCACTATGCGGGGCCTTAACCTCAGGCTAGGGCCACACGAAGTGTAAATGCCGCATTTTACAATACCTGCAAAGTGGATGGGATTCTAATCCCATCCACACATTGCATAAATATATATGCAGGGGACAAGGGCGATTTCAAAAACCGTTGCGTTTTTGTAAATCGCAGCATGTCAATTATACCTACAGAAACACTGGCATTTTCTGTATAGGTATAATTGAAGCAGAAATGAAAACTCTGCAGACTTCCGGTGAACAGCGCTGCAGGATAAACCGTGGTACATTTCTGCTGCAGTTTTTCCCACAACGCTTTTTGGATGCAGCTCACTATGTGGGGCCTTAGACTAAAGGAAGCAATTAGATGTTTCCTTCTGAAAATACAGCTTTTTTGTTGCATATTTAGTTGTGTATTTTTCAGCCAGAGCGATGAATGGTTACAAAAGGAATGGGAAATATATAGGAAGTCCTTATACTTCTACCTTTTGCTCAATCTACTCCAGGCTTTGGCTCAAAAAAACACAACAAAATCTGAAACAAAAAAAGCTGCGTTTCCGCAACATGGGGCCTCAGCCTTAATGGGACTCATCTGAGTTGGATTATTTGGTGACAAGCACATGGGTTGTTTCAAGTTGCATTCAGATAATATTCCTGTATAAAAATCTGTTCCACGTGAATCCACCTGAATGAAGGTTACAGAGGTTTCGTATTGCTGTCCTGTGAATCTGACAATAGAATACTAACCTTTATATTTTATAGAATGTCCACTACCTCCTCTTGGACCCTTACTACCATGCCTATGTATGCCATAGTTCTATTTGCTGTTGTATTTACTGTATCTTTGCTGCATTATTTTTATATTATTTTAATATGTGCCTTTCATTTACATTTGCCATATGTATACCTTAAAATTTCAATAAAAAACAAATGTTTAAAAAATGTGTGTTCCTTTGGATTCAAAGCTCTTCTAAAGTGTACTGTTCGAATAATAACACTGGATTAGGAGATTGCGATCTAATCAGAAACCTAATATAATGGGATAGGTTCACAAGTGGGGAACCTTTTATTTAATGCTTTCTACCTAATAGGACAGGTGTGAGGAACCCCACATACAGTAAATAGACCCCATTATAGTTTCAGGGAAAGAAATAACTGGACATACAGTGAAAATCTGCCTGTTTGCCATTGGGATATATTTGTTCATTTTAATTTATAAATAGAAATTTAAAATATCAATTTGCTAAGTGCTCATTCACACAACAGGATTCAGTGGCCGTGTGTTAACCGTTAACATGTGATCGATTCGAGTAAAAATAGAACATTTCATTTCTCTAGACAACTTCAAGGATCCTTTAATATAGTTAAGTCTATAAGGGATCTATGAAAACAGGTTACCCTTGGGTGTACACTCGGCCGTGAAGCAAAGTTCTTTTTCACGGCTGAGTGCATGGCACGATCGTCTGAATATGTACTAAGGTAGTGATTCCTTTCAAGTGAAGTCATGCTCATATCTAGATAAGTCTTTAAATGACACTGTTCATATTAACATTAAACCTCACTGGGCTTAGTTGTCTTATCCTGGCCTCAAGGCAAAGTCAAGATGCAAAGTGTACAGACCAGGTGCAAACTGCAAGTTGGCCTGAAGCTCTACAGATGACATATTTTTTGGTTGATGAAGATGAATATGATTTACAGACATCACACATCAATATGCCATAGCATATTACTGTCCATAGGTATATATACTGGTATTTTTCACCCTGTTAAAGTGTACCTCCAGGTAAACTCTCCAGTCCTATCTAACATCTGGTACAGAGACACAAATGTAAGAGGAGAATGTTATAATGTTAAAAAAGACACATCTTGTGTCTTCTCTGCATATTCTTGATAGTTATACAGAACATTTGTAGAAATTGTAGCTAAATAGAAGAATGCACAGAAGAAAGGCAAACATAGCAAGGCATCTCATGATATTGTATTTAGGACATTGTATAGGGCCGTGTTGGCGAACCTATAGCACGCGTGCCAGAGGGGGCACTCAGAGCCCTCTCTGTTGGCACGCACGCGATTGCCCCATCCAGGCACCCTGATCGCTCACATGCAGCTGAAAACTGTCAGTGTAGGCCGTGGGTCTGCGGCTTCCACTGACAGCAGAGTGTGACATCTGCCCCAACGCAGGCGCGATGACATAATTCATCAGCGCCTGCAGTGATAGAAGGAGGAGGACGCTATTTACCTGCTCTTCGTGGGAGTGCTGGCAAGTAACATATAATACTGTGTGGGGTCCCACTGAGGAGCATATTATAATGCATGATGGCCATTGTGGAGCATATTATACTACGAGGGGGCCACTGTAGAGCATAATTTACTGTTTGGTGGCCACTGTGGAGCATACTGTACCGTCTGGAGACCACTTTGGAGCATTGTACCGCGTGAGGGCCCTTCACTATTTATGTCACACAGTATCTGTGTCAGGCTGTAATAACATTGCACGGTCACTATAAAACAGATCCTGTTCGATGTAAATAGTGAACATTAAGTGTTCAAAAGTATCAAATGCAGTACAAAGTTGTTTTGTATCATTGAAAGCTCTGTAAAGCCCCATTCACACGACTGTATTTTGCGGGTCCGTAACTGTCCGCAATTGTGGAGCCACACAGTATTAAGGTTAAATTGCCGTGTTGGCACTTTGCGATAAATTAGTGGGTTGTGGGTTGCAGTTTGGGCACTCGGTCTCTAAAAGGTTCACCATCACTGGTATAGGGTATTGTTTGTACAATAAAAAGAAACAAAAGTTGCATAAATGACACCAACAGAGACTGTTGAAGCTGTGAAGACTTGTTTTGTTTCAGATTCGGGTTGTTTGGTCCCATGATTCACTTCAGGTCAAATAAATTTGTTCCAAATTAAAGTTTAAATTGGTTTATAACATATGTCATTGTCAGGGCTAGAACTCTATCTAGCCCATCTCTAGCTCTTTAAAACTTTTTTAACATAAAAATGCTCTAAAAAGCAACCTATTTTGGAGGAAGATGCCTGCCTGTGTTTTTTTCATACCTACATATTGGAAGAAGTAATGGCTGTTAGGTCAGTTGCAGCACGGTCATGCTTTATAAGCACAGGTTGCACACGGGGGACACGGGAATGTGCCCATGTGCCGCCCGTGTGCAGCCACAGAAGCACAGGCCGCAAAATAGGACAGGAATAGGACATGTCCTATCTGATGCGGCCTGGACTGTCATCCTGCACACTTGACCGTGAAAATCACAGTCGTGTGTATGGGCCCATTGAAAAGAATGGGTCAGTGTGCTATCTGTGAAATACACGAATAGCACACTGACCCACAGCACGGTCGTCTGTAACCGGCCTTAGAAGAATTTGCCCATTTTAGAGACTGGGGAACTTGTTTGTTATTATGAAGAGAAATGTGCAGTTTCCCTGGTTGAAAAGCAAAGAAGGTGGCTTTAAAAAAAAACAAAAACAAAAAAAACACACCAAAAATTATTCTTTTATGAGAGCAAAATACTCTCAAAAAAGAAACAAACTGTGGCAGGCTGTTAGTCTTCTGTTTGAAGTGAAGTGGCTTTAAAAAAAAAATTGGTAAAATCAGAGGAGCGCTGACTGAGTAAAGAGGAGGACTGTGAACGAGTAGGTGCAGCATCCCAGTGGACACTGATAAATGGTTTTGTTTGTTTTTATATTATGTCTATGCCACTGTGTTGTATATATTGTTTTTTATATGTTTTATAATGTTTTGCCGCTTCCCATGAGTTTGTTTCAATTGGTTAGTGAAGTATTTCATTGTATTCCTTTAGAGGGCTGGTTCATCCAAACCAATCCCTGACTGGGACTCAGGTTGGAGACTGAAGTCTCCAGGCACTGTTACTTCAGTCTAGTTGTGGGCTAGAAGCAAAGCAGGCTACCTTGCTGAGAGACCATTCTGCCACTGAGGAGAAATTAGGCTCTTCTCATAGCCACCTGCCCAGCCCTCTAAAGGGAGAAAGAGTGCCATTTGGAGGAGAGGTTAAAGTTGTTGTCCAGGCAAAAATGTTATTTTTTAAATAAGCAAAGGGAAAAGAAAAAAACAAAAAAAAATCATAGCCAAATTTCTCTGGTCCTTCGGTGCCTAACAACGTGGTCCGGTCTTGCCGATCTGTTGTTGTCTTCCGACGGAAGTCTTGGCAGCACGTGACTGTTGAGGCCAATCAGCAGCCTCAGCGAAGAATGCGTGACATCACTACCTGTGATGTCCCAGGGTCACTTCCTGATGCTACTTGGCCTCAGAGGTCATGTGCAGCGGGGACTTCTGCCGGAAGACAACAACAATCAGCGGCTTCAGCGGAAGGCATCCGGGACTTCACAGCTGGCAAGGATTTTCACTTCAAGAAGACACCGGACCAGCAGGACAGGACCGTGCTGCGAGGACACCTGAGCATTGGGGACAGGTATGATTTTTTGCCGAACAACCTCTTTAAAGTTTTCAGATCCTTCCAACAAATGGGGGAGGTAGAGTATAGATTTATTGGAGTGAAGCTAGAAGGCACTAGATACCAAGTATCAAGTCTAGTATCAGCCATCCGCGGCTACAGATTTACTAATAGTGTCTAAGTTTTAGACAGTGAAAATTTAGATTAGGCAGTTTTGAACTGCACCAGATTTATCAAAGTGTCTGATATTTTTTGATAAATCAGGCATATTCTTAAGCTGTCTAGTCTAACATTACACCACTTATTATCTGGCTTAGTTTCAGTCAAAAACAATGCACCATAATTTTGACATATTTTTGGCACATTTTTATTGCAAACCAGAACATATTAGGCCATGCCCCTTTTCAGATAAGTCATGCCACTTTTCATGCAAGTTGTTCAAGTGTCTAAAAAGTTTCAAAAACACTTGATAAATGTAACACATTGCATGGTAAACAGTTTTTGGTGCAAATTACAGCAAAATTCTGGAGCATTTGCTTAGCAAATCTCCTCCAATGTTCCTATGGTCTGGTGCATGCAGGAATCATTCACTTCCATCTGCTGCCTGCTCACACAGATGCTCCAGCAAGGTCGCAGATGAGGCAGTGCAAGGGCAGAATGTCCTTAACACATAAAATTTTCTGAAATGTTCAATTTTCTGCCCCTGACCAGAACCTCCTTTAAGCTATTATACAGTATGGGTTTATAAAGTAACCCACCACCAAATTAAGCACAAGCGCCATGCAGGGATGATCTGTTATTCTACCCAACTACAGCATGGCCACAATATCTGTGCCATTGTTGCTGATAATACTCCCCAGTTGTAGTTGTTGTTAGCCATCTTCTGGTAAGTTGATGTATGAACTCTACCCTCCATATCAATGGAGATCAATAGATCCAAAAAGGTGATCTTCGTAGGATCAATGGTGGCAGTGAACTGCATGCTGATGTTTTTGCGGTTCAATATAGAGACAAATTCCCAAAATTTATCACAGTCCAGGATCACAATATTTCTCCCTTTGTCTCCCATAGATTCTCCAACATCTGAGGCCTTTTGATAGCACCTCCAATTCTAGTTGGGTGAGAACTCTGGATGACAGATTATCTGTGATTAGTCTGGAACTCATGAGCTATCAGAACACATCCTGCTAATGGGTTGTGTATGTGTCAATAGGACCTGTTAAGTTTTCTCTACGGAAGGTATTTGTGGCTCCTGGCGGCTTCTTAGGAGGAAAAAGGAAAAAAGAGAAGCATTTAGAAAAAATAAGGGATAGATAAGAAAGAGGATTTAAAAAAGTGGGATTTTTTTTGCATATAGTTATAGCGCAATTTTTGCATCTATACTGATTTTGACATCTTTTAGGTCATTTATGTCTGGGTTTATACTCTCTCATGTAAGTACCTATGTTTATGCACTTATTAATATTAGGCACATATACATAAACTTTGTATATCAACATCATGTTATACAGATGCATCATTTAACCTTTAGTCCCGGTATATATTACATGTATATAGCATAGAGATAGATAGATATATAGATATTATATATATCCTTTTGTAACTCCCTCCTTATATTGACATCTTACCATGCATCCGTTTTTGCCAGTCTTTTGAGTGTATCTCTATTCTATATATTTACCTCACCTGGCTTCATCGATCCCCTTTCTGATGATAACTCATTTTGTTTATTGTGACAACTATAGCAACCAGCCGGATCCCGATGATATCTTTATGATGCTTCTAGCCAGGACTGTGGGGGTGTCATTCATCTTCACTCCGATTGGTGGGCCCCATGTGACCAATAGGGGTTGGGTGATTGAGAATGCACTGGCCCAATCACCCGCCCCAGCTGCGATGAAGGGGTGGATCGGAGGCGAAGTTGCCCATTTATATTGCTGAGAGATTAATGCCGCAACGGCATTATACTGAGTACTGGCTCCCACCATCAAGGAGTCAGGAAATGCAGTTTTTGTCGCACTATATCTTTGTCGGGAATATCTTTCTTTGAGCATCTGAATATTACCTCCTGAGGAACCCCACTAGAGCTTTTGGTGGAGGGAAATGCTAGAGGTTTTGTAACGTCTCTGCCTGTTCGGGTCTCTGCACCACCCTTCGCTCGCAAGCAATGGCACAGGAGGCATGTTCAATTTGATTCCTTACTTAGGGTTCTTGTTGCTCAGTCTGAACACTGTCTTAGTACCTCGTCTCTGTAATTGAATTTCTACCCCACCCGTCTCCTGCACATTTTTCCCTCCTCTCCTTTAACAGTTAATCATAGCTTACCTGTGTGATTGACAGCCTGTCTGCCAATCAAATCTGGGGCTGTTCTGGACTTCCTATAAACAGGTCATCAGTCCACACTGGTTTTCTGGCTATTGTTATTCTGTCCTGAGACCTGTACCTGTTAGCTCCTCTTTCTGTTATTATTGTATTCTGACTTCTTACCTTTGGCTTTTCTTGTGACTACTCTTTTGGACTGCGATTTGGTACTGTGTCGTCTCTCTGTCTTTGACCCTTGGCTTGCTGAGTCATCTTCTGTGTTGTTTGTCTTGTCTTGTTCTGTGTTACACTTATTCAGAGAAGGGATCGCTGCCAAGTTGTTCCTGTCATTAGGACAGTGAGACAAGTAGGCCGGGACAGGGGCTGTGTCGAGTTTAGGACTCACTGTCTCTGTCATTCCCTTCTTCCCTTGTTTCTGCAGCAGCACTGGAGAATTGACTAGCAATTCCCTTACAGGTGTTTTTTTCTTTTTTGGGGTGTTATTTTTTAGTAACCATCTGGGGAGTTACCATAATATAGGAACTCCATAGTAGCTACATTGTATTCAGCCTTACTCTGCTGCAACATTTAGCAGAGGGTTTGATGACCTTTCAGCTTTCCAGCTAATGAGGTGTAACCTACCATCCCTCAGCAACCTTACCACATTAACCCCTGCTCTACCACATATCCAGTTTTTGCAGAGGCTTTGTGTATTATAATAGGGTTGCTTGGGACTACTACCTGCTGGATGCATGCATATATGACTCAATGGGATGTGACCTATCATTTCTCAGCAACCTTACTACATTAACCCCTGCCCTACCATATACCCAGTGTTTGCTGAGGATTGGTGTAGTACAATATGGTTGCCTGGGGTTACTACCTGCTGAATGCATGCATTGATTATTTTCATTTGCGATTTGGTGTAACATTTCCCTAATCGTTTTACTTGAATATTCCCATGTATATCATCACCTTACCTGTTACTATGAATGTATTGGTCTGACATAAATAAGTATGTCACATATAATATAACTCAAACAAGTATTACCATAGTGAACCAGGTTTATAAAAATTACCAGAAGTGGCTGATGGGATGCAACAGGATAAGTACCACATGTATCACCTCTCATGGAGGCTCCATCAGGGGTGGTAAAAGGTCAAATTCAACATGCTTTTTGTAATGAAATATACCAATTAAGTTGAAGCAGCTAAGCTCCCACATGTGGTATAGCTGCTGCACGCCAAAATGTATCATTATCAGGCAGCAACATTCTCTACGGTGTTGGGGTGAAATGTCCTCTCATACATTACTGCACATGCGCTTGTTGCGTTACTATGTACATATTGGCAATAGATACAGCTGACTGCTCAGTTGCTAGTATACAGTGGGGAAAAAAAGTATTTAGTCAGCCACCAATTGTGCAAGTTCTCCCACTTAAAAAGATGAGAGAGGACTGTAATTGACATCATAAGTAGACCTCAACTACAGTATGAGAGACAAAATGAGAAAAGAGATCCAGAAAATCACATTGTCTGATTTTTAAATAATTTATTTGCAAATTATGGTGGAAAATAAGTATTTGGTCAATAACAAAATTTCATCTCAATACTTTGTTATATATCCTTAGTTGGCAATGACAGAGGTCAAACGTTTTCTGTAAGTCTTCACTAGGTTGGCACACACTGTTGCTGGCATGTTGGTCCATTCCTCCATGCATATCTCCTCTAGAGCATTGATGTTTTGGGGCTGTCGGTGGGCAACACGGACTTTCAACTCCCTCCAAAGGTTTTCTATGGGGTTGAGATCTGGAGACTGGCTAGGCCACTCCAGGACCTTGAAATGCTTCTTACGAAGCCACTACTTCGTTGCCCTGGCGGTGTGCTTGGGATCATTGTCATGCTGAAAGACCCAGCCACGTTTCATCTTCAATTCCCTTGCTGATGGAAGGAGGTTTGCACTCAAAATCTCACGATACATGGCCCCATTCATTCTTTCATGTACACAGATCAGTCATCCTGGTCCCTTTGCAGAGAAACAGCTCCAAAGCATGATGTTGCCACCCCCATGCTTCACAGTAGGTATGGTGTTCTTTGGATGCAACTCAGCATTCACTCTCCTCCAAACACGACAAGTTGTGTTTCTACCAAACAGTTCTACTTTGGTTTCATCTGACCATATGACATACTCCCAATACTCTTCTGGAACATCCAAATGCTTTCTAGCAAACTTCAGATGGGCCCAGATATGTACTGGCTTAAACAGGTGGACACGTTTGGCACTGCAGGATCTGATTCCCTGGCGGCGTAGTGTGTTACTGATGGTAGCCTTTGTTACATTAGTCCTAGCTTTCTGCATGTCATTCACTAGGTCCCTCCCTATAGTTCTGGGATTTTTGCTCACTCTCTTGTGATCATTTTGACTCCACAGGGTGAGATCTTGCGTGGAGTCCCTGATCGAGGGAGATTATCAGTGGTCTTGTATGTCTTCCATTTTCTAATTATTGCTCCCACAGTTGATTTCTTCACACCAAGCTGCTTACCTATTGCAAATTCAGTCTTCCCAGCCTGGTGCAGGTCTACCATTTTGTTTCTTGTGTCCTTCCACAGTTCTTTGGTCTTCACCATAGTGGAGTTTGGAGTGTGACTGTTTGAGGTTGTGGACAGGTGTCTTTTATACTGATAACAATTTCAACCAGGTGCCATTACTACAGGTAATGAGTGGAGGACAGAGGAACCTCTTAAAGAAGAAGTTACAGGTCTGTGAGAGTCAGAAATCTTGCTTGTTTGTAGGTGACCAAATACTTATTTTCCACCATAACTTGCAAATAAATTCTTAATAAATCAGACAATGTGATTTTCTGGATTTGTTTTCTCATTTTGTCTCTCATAGTTGAGGTCTACCTATGATGTCAATTACAGGCCGGCCTCATCTTTTTAAGTGGGAGAACTTGCACAGTTGGTGGCTGACTAAATACTTTTTTCCCCACTGTATATGTGGGAATGCTCCTTTAGAGGATAATTTCATGAAAATATTTTTTTTTTCATTTGTATTGTATGAAACCTACTCTGTATAAGCAAAGAGTTTTTTCTTTGCTATTATAAATGCTGTACAGTATTCTATTTTGTGGGCTAATAGCAGCTGTGTGCTAATTTATTGCAACAGAAATCACAACAAATTTCATATCATATTTGGTGTAGAAACCATGAAAATATGTTGCATAATATTATACTAGACCCATGTTTAAGAACATGTGCACTTTAAAGCGAATATCATCAGAAAGCAACATATTATTTAAATTAGTTTTTATTATAAACATTTTTTTTTTAGAAAAAAAGGTTGTTGGTTGTTTTCCATTATTTGTTATGTATCTATACAAATAACATGTAGAAAAAAGGTGAATATCATTGATTTTTAATGTCTGTCACCTCTCTTGGTCCTACACTTGTTATACTCGGGGGTCTGAAGAGAAGTATGGGACATAATACCGGGTTCAGGGACCATATGTGACATAATACTGTGTGCAGAGGCCGCTATGGGACATAATACCGTGTGCAGGGACCGCTATGTGACATAATAATGTGTGCAGGGAAAGCTATGTGACATAATACCGTGTGCAGGGGCCGCTATGGGACCTAATACCGTGTGCAGGGGCCACAATGGGACATAATACGGTGTGCAGGGGCCGCTATGTGACATAATACCTTGTGCAGGGGCCGCTATGTGACATAATACCGTGTGCAGGGGCCACTATGTGACATAATACTGTGTGTAGAGGCTGTTATGGGATATAATACCTTGTGCAGGGGCTGCTATGGGACATAATAACATGTGCAGGGGCCGCTATGGGACCTAATACCGTGTGCAGGGGCCACAATGTGACATAATACTGTGTGCAGGGGCCACAATGGGACATAATACGGTGTGCAGGGGCCGCTATGTGACATAATACCTTGTGCAGGGGCCACAATGGGACATAATACGGTGTGCAGGGGCCGCTATGTGACATAATACCTTGTGCAGGGGCCGCTATGTGACATAATATCGTGTGCAGGGGCCACTATGTGACATAATACTGTGTGCAGAGGCTGTTATGGGATATAATACCTTGTGCAGGGGCTGCTATGGGACATAATACCATGTGCAGGGGCCGCTATGGGACCTAATACCGTGTGCAGGGGCCACAATGTGACATAATACTGTGTGCAGGGGCCACTATGTGACATAATACCGTGTGCAGGGGCCACAATGGGACATAATACGGTGTGCAGGGGCCGCTATGTGACATAATACCTTGTGCAGGGGCCGCTATGTGACATAATACCGTGTGCAGGGGCCACTATGTGACATAATACTGTGTGTAGAGGCTGTTATGGGATATAATACCTTGTGCAGGAGCTGCTATGGGACATAATACCATGTGCAGGGGCCGCTATGGGACTTTATTCTGTATAACGGTCTGTTTTCTGCATTAAGGATGTGTTTTTGCACAGAAAACACTGGCTTTTTTGTGTGCAAAAATACACCATGTGAACACAGTTTTACATTGAAGTAAAAGTTCCAGTGGCCTAAGACTATATCTGCATCCAGATACATAGTGTGTCACCACCCTGAGGGTGCTGCCATACGGTGCTCCTAGACACATACATTTACCACTAATTGGGGGATACACATGGACTTTCATTGCTTCTAATCGGAAAGTACAGGAGTGTCCCAGGAAATAGCAGTAAATGCATGCGTCCTGAAGCATCTGGTGGCAGCACTTCTGTGTTATGGTTTGTGGTATATGACTTTAGTTTAGGGGTCGTCAGACTTACAATTATTGACCGGCACTCCAAGTACCTCATCTTTGATTTTTTAATTAAAATCGGCACGCCGAACAAAAAAGGTTGCTTACCCCTGTCCTAGACTGTGTATCTGTATCAATAACTAGTTCAGCAATACTGATCTATTAGTGTGGGATGTGACCAATAGGCTGTTCTTTGGCGCTGTGCGCCTCATATTATCATGTGACAATGTCTATGTATATGTTCTATTTGTGTGCATTTGAAGTGCTGGTATCCACGTCCTCATGGATAGTAGGTGTGTGAGTGGATGTCTCATTAGCATTTTGCACCTTTGTGCTTTTTCTATCATATCTTGCACTGGGGACCTGCTTGCATCCTGCACAGCCATGTATCATCTGGTATTGGGTAAGTGCGGCCGTTTTCTGTGATATGTTTTTTAAACATAGTGATGCTCTAATTTCAAGGCTATGAACAATAAGAAATTCACATATGTTAGTAATTAGACTGTATACTGTTTCCAGCTACAATCTTTATTTTTTCATTGGTTTTGAACCCCTTAAATGCTTGAAATGCAATCTGCTTCTCATGTCAGGCTTTTCTTATAAAGGTAAGTCCAACGCAATAATACATGCCAAATGTGAGATCTTTGTGTTCAGGATCCTGCTGCCTTGACTTGCTTTCATGCACCAGAATGTCATTTCTGTATCGATATCTCCTTCTACAGCTCATGAAGAGTCATATCTTCATTGTGACAGACTCTGATGCTGTGGAGTGTTTGACTACCTTATCCCTTACCCACTGCAGACATTGCTCTGGGTACTCTCATTTATCTCTACACTCATACATAGTCTGTTTGATGGCCCTTGTAGGCTGTTTTTTACCTGCCTACAGCCTGTATGATCTAGTCTCCCTGAAAATGTGGATGCTTTCCACTATCCATACTCTGATCTGCTGTGTACATCCTCTTATTCCTCCCTGCTGTTATCTCTAACACTCAGAGAAGTGAATGGAAGAGAATAGACAACCAGGAGCAAAATGCTGGTAGAACAAAGTCAAAAACAGCAGTGCAAATATCTAGGTGAAGGAGGTACACAGCACTAAAATGGTAGGAAACTCTTAATGAAGATTATTTAGAATGTTGTCTAAATTAGAGAAAAAAAGAAAAAAAAAACTGTCCAAAGATACCCTAGTGATGTGTGCTTCATTTTTTTTTTCTTTTGCAACACATGGCAATGAGGCCTAATTTATATTATATTTAACTTACCTCATACTCCCAAAATATATACAAAATTTGCAAAATGTTGCCATCTGCATGACAATAAATTATTATCTGTCTTCCATGGACTGTCATTGAACTAAAGTACAGTATTGAAAAGCATGACAAGCAATGTTTTTATTACTATCTACAATATATAGATATTAACCTGTCAAATGTATGCCAATGATGCATGGAGAAACCTACAATACAATATGGATTTTGATGCTTTTTATTTTGCTATAGAAAACAAGTATTCTGATGTGGCTAAAAACAGTATATGAATGGGGCCTTAACATGGTTATATTAGTAAACAATATATACCTATTTAAACATTAACAAAAGCTCACCAACATTGCATTACATGTTAATAGTACTATTTGTTACTTAGTATGTATACCCTGTATTCTACAATGCAGATTTTATTATACTAGAACAAATATTAAGTTTTGTTATTTTCTGTTGCCCAGATTGATTTCTTTATGTGCTTTATTAAAACGTACCTAACTTTTCAACAAACGTTGCATAAATCAATAGTACAGTCCATGTACATGAGGAGTGACACTATAGCTGACAATTATTTGACTTGTATTACTGCTATTTATAGCAATTTTGCGGTCTTTATCTGTAGTTTGCATTTCTCTCTAGGCTGGCACATGGAGACTAGCTGCCATATTCTGCTCACAGAAAGTACAGGAGAATCTGCCCCATAAACTGCCTCTCACTCAGAAACAGCATCAGGACATATATAGGCAGGAGAGAAATACTTACATGTATTGATGTGAGTAAGGTGCTTTGGGTGTGACAGAAAGCTTCTATTTAGCTCTAGCATGCAGCTAAGTCTGCATTTTTTCTATTACATTCTGCACTTTTTGTTCACTTCCCCTCTCCATAGAATTCTATAAACACGTGTAATCTAAGTGATAAAGTCTGTCTCGAGATGGATATCACATGGATTTTGAGAGTGAAAGTAATTTTAACAAAGTAAGGAGAAGCCAGGAAACTGCCTTATATGAGAGAAAAGAAGATATACTACAAAGCTTTTTTATAATTTTTTTACAATTACGGCTCATTTATGCAAAGTTTGTTGAAAAGGTCTTTAAAAATGACATCTTCAACATTACAAAGTGCTGTACATCAACCAGAAAAATTATAGTATTGCATTAAATGTAATATTCTCTCAAGCAGGGTGTAACTATAGGAAGTGCAAAGGTTGCAGTCACCTGAAGGTCCTGGAGCAAGGTGTGATATTTGGGGTCCTGTTACAGATTTTGCATACTTGCCAACTCTCCAGAATTTTCAGAAACAATCATGACTAATTTGTCTTGCCCCTGTCTGAAGAGAGGTGGGGTTTGTTCAAATCTTCTCCTTTGACTTGTGCAATCACAGAATGGTGATTAAATGCCCCAATTTTATCAACTAAAATGATGGCAACTATGATTTTGCATTGGCATCAAGGAGCTTCCTGGTGCACCATAAATGAATGACTTTTGTGAAACATAAACATTGTAAAAAATGTTTTATTGCTAACAAATGGAGTAGTCCACACAGCAGATTACTTGCCATTATGCAAGGTTTTTCTTTAACAACTATCATGACATTGTGTTTTTGGCAAAGAAAGAAAGTAGAAATTTATCAGGCGGGAAAAAATAACCAGCAACTCATACTATGTAAAATATGTATATGCACAATCTAAAACATGGCATTCAGAATATTAACCAAAGGGACCCAGAAGTTTTTTATATATATGATTAAAATATATATTGACTTTCTAGCAAGATGATTTTAATTGAATACAGTTTGCGTCAAGTTCTTAAGTCTTATATTACATCACCTAATTGAAGATAACTTTTCTTTATATTTATGAACTCCAATACCTGAGTATATTTATGGGTTGGACATACAACTATAGTTATGATAACAATGAAGTTGAAGTAGATTACACATATTTAGTGAAAAAAAAGTGATTAAAAACAATACATATTGTTGGAAATTACAGCCCAGAAAATTAGTACTATCTGCTTTGTTACATGTGCTACAATACAACATATTTGTCTATGCTGAAATGTTACACAATAATGGTCTAGTGGAGGTGGTCTATAATGTCTCCTATTTCTTTAGGAACTGATACTAAGAACTTCTAGGTCTTTGTATGAAAACTCATGCAGACAAGAACAGGAGGCAGTACCCAAAGTAACCAAATAGAGGTCTACTTTTATATTTAAAGAGTATGACACTATAACAAAAGCAGTGATTAGATTGGATGCAAAGGGCACCCACCACTTCTTATCTGCATTCATTTTCATATATGAGGCCCAGTGTGGCTTACATTCCATTTGTGTGCAATCACTTAGACTATAGCCTTACAATATTATCAATACCTTATATCTTCTATACTGCCTCTTTTTCCATTCTACAAGGTGTTGTTCTGATGTAATACACGTTCCAAGTGCAAACAGATACTGCCTGCTGCATATATTAGACTACATTTTGTAACTTGAAAAATGTTTTGTGTTCCATACTAGACCACCATTAATATGCTATATATATTTACATTTAATATTCAGCCTTTTCTCCCATCAAGGGTTAGTTTTTAGTATTTTTATTGTTTTTCAAGTGTTGCTATACATTTATTAAAATATTGCTTCAGCTAAAATTATGTTTCTGCCTTATTTCCTAGATCTTTAGACTTGAATCACATGCATTTAACCTGATAACATTTCTGAAGGTTCATGTCTCATTATACATTTTATTGGATTTCTTTAACCTGAACAAATTTTAAGAGAGAATGAATCATCAGCTTGGCAACCCCCACTATGACAAAAGGTTTTTTCTTATAGCTCGATATCTGAAGCCAAACGAAGACAGTTGTGAAGCTCCTGAGGGAAGTCAGCTCGGGTGATATTGTTTCCATCCAAGCGCAGATGTGTGATTCGAGAGTATTCCAGTGGTCCAATAACTTTACAAAAGCTGCTCATATCGAATTCTGCAACATAAGAAAGTGAATAAGATGTACAACATTCTTATTTATCAATAGTATTTATCTAGCAACAATTTAAGAGAATTTCCCTTTTTGTACTGTTTTTAACATTATTGTGTTAAAAAGCTCTTCAATCCAGAATACCAACTATAACCGTATAAACATGTTTCTGTTTCATTACTATAATCTTTTGTTGGAGCATTTCGAGTACAGTACTCTAAAGACTTTGTTTCCTACTCATACAAAATTTGTCAGTTGTACAAGTAAAATGCAAAAGCCAGTCAATCTGGTGAAAGAAAAGCCTAGCTAAACTACTGGCACTACTGAATAGAGCAGCAAGTAGATTTATCTGTAAGTAAGATCAGAGGATTGCCCATGACAGTGACGTTTTTCGTCAATATTGCTTATGTAATGTCCATATACTGTATTCTACATTTCACAATGCTACTTATTTGATATAATTTTTCAGTCTTTTTTTATTTGATAGCTCTAATGTGGTTAAGCAGTGAACTAAAATTATATTTAAAACTGATCAGAATGGGGGTACTAAAGTAAAAAAGCAATATTCACCCTCATAGATTTCAACACCAGTCCGGTTCACATGGTGTCCAAGTCACTACTGGTCTTTATTTCCTGGTGTCTCTCGAAATGTCCAATCATCCAATCAATGACTGCAACGGCAACCTGCCTCAGCCAATGATTGACTAAGCTGGAATTTCCTGTATGTTGAGAGACCAGCCGGGACCAGGGTAATGTTGAAATCAACCCAGCTTGTGAATTTGTAAAGGGTAAGTAGTATTAAATATATTTTAAATTAGCTAGAAAATCACTTTAACTATAGTTATACTGCAGTGATTGTGGGAATTAGGATTTGATCTGTATTAGAAATGGTATCAAAGGCTGCTTTTACCTGATGCAAATTATGGTAAATATATGCAGCAAAAATTAGCTTTTTAACCTTCTTAGGTGCCTGAGGGGAAAACTGGAATGGTACTCATTCCTTACTTCAATTAGAGATGGGAAGTTGAAGAAATGGACTATAAAACTGTCAAAAGGTCAGACAATGGTGCCACCTGAAGCAATGTTTTCCACTATGCTTCATAAGTGGTTCATCCTTGGGCTATATGTTGTGTTCACATAATGATCCTGTCTGTCTAATAGACTCTATGTGAGCAGCTTGTTGAAACATGCGCAATCTATGATCCAACAGTCACTCAATGTTAACTGTTATTATAAGAAGAAATCTTGTTTTTATAAAGTGGATAGTAATGTAAATTTCTATTATTTAGAAAGGCTATCTTAAATTATATTCCTCACCTTAAAAAGATATTAGATTTGGGGATTTTTTATATTAAAATGTAGTACATGCATAGCAACCTCAGGGCCTACTGATACAGGAAAGCAAATGGTTAGTTACATGCACATCTTGTAAGCTTTTTCATATTGTTGGCCCTGTATGGATGGGATAATCTTTATGGACATATAGTCTTACATTCAAACCCTAAAGATTGTCTCATCCCAGCGATTATTAACTTTAACAATAACAATATGTATTAGGAAGTTTGGATGCTAACTGTATGCTTTTCCACCTTTTTACAGAAAACAAACCTACAACCCCCTTGAAAAAGCTTGACATAAAACAGAGTGTTACATTTATCAACAAATATTGTCAAAATTGATATAGAAAAGCCGCTTCTGAATCACAGAAATGATATGTTTTACACTTAAAACTTCAACTACATTTGCCATAATATGATCTACAAATATCAACTCACTTTTGATTTTGTTGACTTGCAGGTAGAGGTTTTCCAGGCCTTCATTCACAGCTGGAATTTTTTCAAGTGAATTAAAAGAAAGGTCCAGCTCAATGAGGGTTGAGATGTTAAAGGCATTGCCAGGTACCCCAGAATCTTTCAGATCATTGTGGGACAAACGGAGATACTGAAGACCTTTGAAACCTTGAAAGTATTCATCTGGAATATTGCTGACCTTATTGTTATCAAAATAAAGAAAACCTATACTTGGTGGAAGTCCTATGGGTAGCTTTGTGAGCTCATTATAGCTCAGGTCAAGGTACAAGAGTGATCTCAGACCTTTAAATGCACCTGAAATTGAATCTTCTTTCAGGGCATTGTGCTGAAAATGTACAACCGTAAGGTTCTCCAAACCTTCCAAAATGTTGGGAGTAATCTTGGAGATTTTATTGTTGGTTGCATACAAGTCAGTCATTGTCTTTGGCAGTGGCCCCACAAGCTCAGTGAGGTTGTTAAAACTTATGTACAATTTCTGTAGCTCTTTCAATTTAGAAAATGCATTTTTCTTAATGTTAGCATTGCTTAAGTGGTTATGGTCTAAAATAAGCCATTTCAGATCAGTCACATTTTGGAATGCATCATCATTTATAGCCTCAATCTGGTTGTTCTGCAAATACAAGTACTGAATTCCAGGGGGAATTATTGGCATTTGTTTTAATTTAAGGTTATCGCAGTACATAGCTGAAGGATAGTTATATGGACAGTTACATTCTGGTGCACAATTTGGAGACGAGGGTCCAAGTTGTAAGTTGGAGGGGTAATCATCTGGTACACCATAGTCATAATCATACTGGGGGTATACACTGCCAATTATTAGCAGCACAAATAAGGGAATTATGTGGAGGTGCATCGCTACAATTTATATTGTACCTGAATGAGGAAAAAAAATACGATTAGCTGAATTATTCCATCTCTTTCACATAAGACAATATCACATTATTTCTACTTCCCCTCAAAATACAGATCATTCATTTTCACTAAACCGCAGAAAGAATTGTTCTTTGGAAACTTTAGAGAAAAGAAATGAGAAATTTCAATGGTCATATTTACATGTTATTATGTAATAATACATCATGCTATGCAATTTAAGTGTGCTAACAATGTATGCAAATACAGAAAGCTTATACTATCATATAATAGAGAATTCAGTTCTTTAAAGGCCATTACTTTTGTGTGACTATTTAATATTAGCTTATTATCAGGGCATCTAATAGATGTAATTTACAGTGATCTGTCTATTCACTGAGTTTCTGAAAACACATAACACCAAGAACACAATAAAAACAAATTATTTATATATATATATATATATATATATATATGTGTGTGTGTGTGTGTGTGTGTGTGTGTGTGTGTGTATATATTTTTTTTTTAATTTATTTATTTATTTATTTATTTATTTTTAAAGGAATATGCATTTATGGGATATAAATTAATAAATAAATATTACTGACATTAATGTTGGTAGTAGTGTAAGAATGCAACTAAATTATCTGTTAAAGGACACACATCCATTGATGTTGGTAAAAAAAACAAAACATAATTTCAGGTATTTTCAGCTGCAGGAAGCCAAGACTTCCCACCTAGTAGGCGGGGTATAATGTGGTATAAGTAGATTTATTTGAAGTTGTTGCTGCTCAAAGTACTTAAGTGACATATTCTTTAGCCAACAGGATAGGTTTTCCTTAAAACCTACATCTATTTTTTACATAATAGTACTTTAAAATAAACCTATTGAAAATGTCAAATTCTTAATCTCATTTCAATTGTTATTGATGGTTGTAATATCACTTCTATATGCATACCCTTACAGCTCATCATTTCTGTATGAGGAAAGTTCATACACACTGAATGATTAGGCATACCAGTGATCTTAGTAGTTGTTGTACTCATGTGTTTGCAGATGGCATGTATGTTCATGAAGCTTTTGATTGGGTTCACACAGTATACTTTTGGTGTAGGTTTGGGGAAAAAAAATGATTGAATCTATAAAGTCATTTATTATTTATACTTTATACTTCTACACTTTTTCATACCTCCTGATGTTGTCAAAAAATATATCCAAAATCTGCACTGCACTATGTGAACCTAAGTTCAAAAAATACTTATTCAAAAGTCACAGCATTATGTTGTTATGTCCATCAAACTTATCATGCTCATAGCTTTAGTCCTTTACTAAGTTGTTCATTCAGTTCCTTTATGCTGTACAAAAATGTACTTGTGAAAAAAAGAATGAATGTTGTTAAGAAATACAATGCTACTTTGCATTGCATTTATGTCTTTGTGCTTCTGACTATGAAATGCTGATGTATTGCTTTCAAAACCCACTTCACTGTTCTCATTCAATGCCTGAATAACAGTAAAAATCACAAACTGCAGTAAACATCTCTCAAAAGTAAATTCCAATAACTCATTCATTGTGAAATAATTCAGGATGATTGCTCACTTCATACATTTAGATGTATTCCAGATGATATATTGGATTGTATAAGCTACACATTTTTTCAAAAAAAGATATGAAGCAAAGAAAGTTATCAAAATGTGTTTTACAGTCTCTGTGTGTCCAATGTATTTGACATAAAATGAGAAAAAAAAACAACAAAATGGCAAACAAGCACAAAAGAGATCTCAGACTTGAGAGATACACTAACAAACAGTATAACAAACACATAAAATGTTACATATGTGTTTCTTAAATGTTACATAGATGCTAACAGAGAAAAATATATAAGTGTAGGGTAAAGAACACAATGAATCTGTATAAAATATATCAAAATGTGCTAAACGATTTATACAATTTTATAAAAGAAGTTGTTCAGGATAAAAGAAAATTGAAGCATTGTTTACATTAGTTTTGGCAGTATCCCTCTAAAAATAATAATGCTATCATAACAATACTCTTAACTGTGAACATCACCTACCTCTTTCTTTGATGCTGCTCTCTTTAATTCCCCACACAGATTAAAAAAGAGACTGAATCAAGTATCATGTGCTGTAAACAGTGTCAGGAGAGAACTGCCTGCCAGAACCACTGTAATACAGAACTGCAAAAAGAAAAGAGGGAAGAGGAAAAAAAAAAAAAAAAAGAACTAGTCACACTGCTCTTATGTCATCATGGTGTGCTTGTGGTGTGGCATGTGAAATTATTGCTTTCTGAGTAAGTACAGGTGGAAAGCTATCAAAGCACAGCCCATAAGCAGAAACTTTGAAAGAAAAAAGTCAACATGCAAAACTATTTTCTAACTTTTATCATTTATATTTGCTGTTTGAAATCAGATTATGCTGCAAGGGAGAAAGTATACAGAATATTACCACAATTTCCAGCCCCAGAACACAAAGTCAGTTTTCTCAAACATTTGTATTTGATTTTACAGTTATATTTCAGATTATTGACCTGCTAGAAATGTCATGCTGAGTCCTGTTACATTAAACAATACTATACACTAGTGCAGTGCTTGCAGAATAGCATTACCAATACTAATGCAATGGAAACAAATATATAATACCAAATGACAGACCTGAAATTTTGCTCCTCACTAAAGTTTTATGAATCCGCAGAATAAAAATGTTGTATTTGCCGTAAATTAGGAGGTAAATGTTGATGGGTCAAAAAATTATCATTTTACAAAGTATGAAAAGGAAGTACTGTTTTATACAGTACTGTTTTAAAAAGGCAAGATGATATGCATCTCTATAAGTAGTCTGAAATATTAGTGACAATTTAAATTCCAAGAGGGACCTTCATGATTCATGGTTATTGTAAGGCCTCTCAGTCTCCATTACAGCTGGTGAGTCACTCACCTGGGGCATCATCCCTCCTGCAGTTCTGTGGAACTCAAGGGCTGATGCATCAGCCAAAGTGTGTACGCCAAATAGTTTGACACACTAACTTTTTTGAAACTGTTCCTTCCTCCAGGACATGTCACCTTTTCTTCAAAACACTTAATTGGAGAGGTAGAGTCACCAGACAACACCTCTCCAATTTTGTGCCCATTGGGGTCTGTTTGGTTGGATTGACCAAAATCGATTGGGGTTCCCGGAAACTATTGCATATGTTTTTAGCAGCGGCCTGTAAAACAATCCTACAGGAGTGGATTGCCCCACATCCATCATCCAGACAGTTGTTCCTCAGTAAACTAATTTACCTATTCGAGATAGATTGGTTGGAATTAGCCATATTGAAAGAGAACAGATTAGATAAGTTTTTTTTTAACATATGGGGGTCATTTATTTCAATACTACCCAACAGAATCCAACAAAAAGTTAAAGTGTAACTAAACTTTCCACTAAGGCCCAAAGATAACCTGTTTTCCTCAAATTAATTGATGCTGGGTTTGGACCCATGCTTAGTTAAATTTGTTCCTTGTTTTATATGTTATGTTTATTTGAAGAATAATAATAAATACATAATAATAAAAACATGGCACCACAGCTCAGACCATTGGTCTGTGTTGGGCTCAGACATCTCTGAGTCATTGTAATCTCAGTGACTACCTCTACAAGCCCCAGCCAGGGACTTCTCTTTTCTTGGTGGTGCAACAGCATCATTCAGCAGTTGGATTGTGCAATTCATCTATTTACACCCACTGGCAACAGCAGGCCAGTTGAGCATGGGGAAGAAAATAAACTGGTACTTTGAAGCATCTTACAGTGTCTTTACAGGGGTTGCATTCTCCACAAGGTAGGTTGTGCTGCAGATTACAAATTCACATGTGGCATATTTTGTTGTAGCAAAGTCAGCAAATTTCCCATTCATCTAAAAGGAACTTGCAGAGATCAATGTACTTGCCATTGATCAAGAGAACTGGTGTGTTTTTCTCCCCAGTTCCCAATCTAAATTGTGTGGTATTTGGAGAGACAGATCTCTCTGCTTCATTCAATTTAGTAACACTGCTGGACATATTTGAATGCTGCACTTTGGCTATATCTAATGTTCTTATTGAAAACAATGGAGCAGGGATATGCCTTTCTGACCACTGCTTCGGTAAACAGGGGATAAGTTGACCTGGTTGGAAATCCCCTTTAATATCAGTATGTAATTTACTACAGTAGTGATAGCGTAAATGTTTATGTTAAAAGCAGCAATATCAAGAATCTTTAATAGTTAAATATAATTACACAGGACTCTCCATCACCACCACTGCCGTTTAGGTGCCCCTCCATCCTTGGAAGAGAGTGGGTTTTGGTTAAGCAGCTACAGCAGAGAGAGGAAGACATCTTCCTTTACTACATTAGAGGCCGGAGTAGAGTGAGTCCATCTAAAAGGATGATGACTAGGAGCACAGCAGAGTCTGAGAGGCTCACTTCAAACATGGATGAATACCACCCAGAGAATCAGCTTTAATTTGCCACCAGAATCACGGTTCTAGGTGTGATACCTCTGGAGATATTGTTAATTGAATACATGGTTGTGAGTGATGACTGTGTATGCAAACATATACAGTTCCCATTACCAACTGTGTATTCAACTAACAATTTCTCCAAAAGTATCACATCTATAACCTTAATTCTGGTGGCAAATTAAAGCCGAGATTCTTGGCACACATCTTGATTTTGGGTGGTAATAATCCCAAGATAATGCTTGTTTGAAGTGATCCCTCCAGCCTCCACTCTGCTCATAATGATCATCATCTAACTTGGACTAGACCATCAACTAGTGTAGTAAGTGAAGATATCTCTCCTTTCTCTGCTGTAGCTCCCTTCCCAGCAGTGGTGGCAGTGTAGAACCCTGTGTAATTACTGACATGGCCTCTGCTTGCTCAGTGATGTCAATCTAGGGGGTGTGCTTGCTATGTAGGAGCACACTGCCCACCCGTATACAGCATCATCAGAGTCCATACACTGAGTGCATAGAAACGGTGTACGGATCTCTGCTGAAACAGCAAAAACAAGAGCTACAAATAGAGAATCAGGAAGAAGGACCAGAGGAACCATTTCAGGCATATTTTTTACTGAAGGGAGGCAAAATTGTGTATTGATGTAATTTGTAAAAATGATTAACTCTACAAATGCTGCAAGAAAATGTAATAGTTTGAAAGTTTAGTTATGCTTTAAGAACAATTAAGCTACTCTCTTATATGCACTTAATACATTTGAGCTGTATGTTGTACATGTGTGCCTCATCTTTAAATGTCCTTACTTTTTCCAAAAATCTGAATTCAATCAGTTCTGTGCTGACTGTAGTGCTTTCCATGGAACCTTTTCAAGAATGTAAGGCTGTACTTTGATGTGTAGATGAATTCCAGCTCAGATAACGCTTCTGACCTCTTCATTCTTTGTTGGGTCCTTGTGCTAAACACCAATAAGTGAAAAATGATCTGTCAGATCACCTACTATATAGAAGGAAAATTGTACCCTCAGGCAATACCTAGAACTATCTGTGCAGAGTTATCAGTTAAAATGACAGTAAATAGCAGACCAATCAATAACAAAATGCAGATGCATGCTACATAACATTGTGACTTGTTTTACCTTGTAATTTACACTTACTACTGACATCAGTGACCAAACTAAAATGTTTTTGAGAATGAGGAATAGTTTGTCAGTTGATTCAGAAATCACCAGAATGGAAGTTGCCATTGACTTCTACAACAGCTGAACTGGAGGGTTTCTGGGTAAACACTGACTAACAAGTTGATACATGTACACTAGTTGTAGTACATGTTATTTTGGAACATTACAGTAGAAAGTCTTTTGAAATATATTATATGATATATCAAATATTCTGGTAAATATTCAGTAATGTAAAAATAGATCATATTCCCCACTGTAATCAACCTACACATTTTGAGGGCAAACATTGTACCACAGTTATTCTCACACTGTAGGAAACAATGGGAAATATTGTGAGACTGAGCAGGCTCACCTCCTGCTTTACTTGCAGGAAGTATATAGAAATCACATGGCCCATAGCGAAAGTCAGATTCAGCCCTCCTCCCCTCCACACACAAAAAAATATATATATCAGTGCGGAAATAGAAATAATGTTTTTTTTCTATTTATATCTTATGTTAATGCATTTGTATAATAAAAAAGTGTGTATGCATTATACAAGTTAAAAATGCTACAGTGCTGTGTCTATATGCAGAGGAAGAGAAGTGCTACTGTACAATACCCATATTGAAGAAGTACTACTGTACAGTGTCAAATTATAGAATACAAGAATATATACTGTGCAGAAGTGTCCATATTTAGAAAAGAAGTAATACTGTGCAGTGTCCATATAGAGGAAGTGCTACTCTGCAGTGTCCATATACAGAATAGAAGTGCAACTGTGGAATGTCCATATATAAAAACTGTAGTGGATAAAAATGATGATCAGATGAAGGAGGAATGCATAATATGTGTTAGCAGTAAACGTTGACACTACATTTTGGGGCTCCTCTTCATCCAAATATCTGTATGGCGCTGTATATATTGTCTAGAAATTTTTCCCTGAAAAGGGTTGCATCATTGCTGTGTTGACCCTGAAAGAAGTGACATATGTAGAACAGAAGAAGTTCTACATGAGCATCTCAATAAATTAGAATATCTTTGAAACATATATTTATTTCAGCAATTAAATTAAAAAAGTGACCTCCTATATTTTCTAGATTCTTTACACAGTGTATAAAGAGTGTTACACACTGTGTTACACACTGTGTAAAGTGTTAGAGTGTTCTATTTCAAGTATTTTATTTCTGTAAATGTTGATTATGGATTGCAGGTAATGAAAACCCAAATCTAAGAAAATTAGAATATTGTAAAAAAGTTCAGTATTGTAAATTCAGTGTGTTACTTGCCAAGGTTTCCTAAGCCTTTAAATGGTCCCTCAGGTTCAGTAGAACACACAATCATGGAAGACGCTGATTATAAATTGTATTACTGAATTACTGAAATGACTGAACATTTCAAAAATATTCTAATTTATTGAGATGCACCTGTACTTACTGTCCAGTGTCCATATACAGAATAGAAGAGGTGCGGTTGTGTAGTGTCCATATGCAGGATAAGGGAAATGATAATGACTGTGTAGTGTCCATATACTGAACAGAAGTGCTACTGTGCTGTGTCCATATACAAATATAAGAAGCAATTATACAGTTCCTTCATGCACAGGCTGTCCGGAATCTTGATTTTTCTGGGAGTTTTAGTCATGTGATATGGTCATGTGATGTGGCTTTTTCCCTCTATTAAGGTCCTTAAAGAGAACCGTTCACCACCTCTACCAAATCCAAATCTTTGCATCCTTCCATAAGTTGGAAATTTTAGAACTATTCAAATGCAATTCAAGTGCAATTCCCCATGCCAGAGCCTCCAAGGTTAGAAAACTTGAGGCTATGGAACACGCCATTGCATATTTCTATAAAAAAAGCTTTTTCAAGTAAATTCTGCATCTATTGGACTATCTAAAGCAGGGATGGATTATAATAAGGGTGAAATGAGTTGTTGCCTAACCCCAACCTACAATGGGGCACAACAGCAAGTAATTGTCCATTTGCCCCCATAATCTGTTGATTACTGTGGCGGGGCATAGGAGTCTACTGGAGGTATTTGTTGGGCGAACATCATGAGATTTATCTTGTGAAGATTTGCGAGGTTCGCCCAGTGGTTTCATTTAGACCAAACACATCCATTTTTATCAGACTAAACCAAAACTGCTATTATACTCTAGAGTATTATTAGACAAGGCCCAGGAGAGGTGACTAAACATAACAATCAAAAAAACTATTTTTGTATTGGGTAGAATATCATGTCATCAGTCTAGTGTACCATACAATTTATTTATCCCCACAAATATATATTTATGTAGCAGTGGGATTGGAGCCTCCTCAGGGTCAAGGGCCCAGTAGAAACTGTTACCACTTCACTCCTTATTGCTACATACCTAAATTTTATCTACCTCTGTGTCCCTCTATGTCTCTCTACCTTTGCCACAGTTTCTTCCCTGTCTGAGTATCACAGGTAATCTGAGGTACTATTTTCCTGTATACTTGTATATTTGCCCCCACCTCATATCAAGATAATGTTCACTAGCAGCTTAGAATCCAGCTGAATTGTTATCCATTGTTATCTATTGTTATTTACAAGTAAGATCTGGGCCAGTGGATTGGACATTATGCAAAAAGATGATTTGTTTTTAGATCTAAAAAGTGAAGTGAGTGCATGGTGCATGACTGCGGAGACCTTTAGATATCAGTTGTAATCTATGAGAACACCACAGACAGTCTTAAGTTTCCCTGTGACACAGAAGACCACAAAAGAAATTAAGCATTGCACAGTTTTCATAAAAATAAGTTATGCCAGGTTCACATCAGCATTTGGGTTTTCGTTCTTCGGGTCTGCTTGGGACTATAATGGGGTCCACCGGGTTTCTGCCCATTTTAAGCGGAATGGGAGACAGTGTCCCTGAACACTAGTGTGAACATAGCGTTAGTTGTTTGAAATCATATGTGACTTATGATATCATAAGTGAATCTTTCATACTGATGACCTACTTACAGTATAGGTTATCAGTATGTGAGCTGTTTGAGTCAGACACCCAGATCCAGGTGTTTCATAGGAGTAGGAGCAGACTGCATGCACTCCCCATCCATTGTGCCAGTGTCTGGCACCTGGAGGTTTCCAGAAGAGTTGATCTGTGTGGGGTTCAGAGGTCTGATTCCCCACAGATCACATAATGATGACTATAGATGGGCGAACCTCTCGAGATCCTTTTTGATGAATATCCGTGACATTCGGCCCTCTGGGTCATTTCAGCCAAACTTGTTTGGCATGAAATTAAAGTGCTATTATTATATTGCACCTCAAAAATATCTCAAGAACATGCCTTTTAATCACTATTGAAATGTGCCAAAACTCTTATTTTTGCCTTGATACATTCTCTTCTTGATTACCATAGGTCATTACTAATTGGTCTACTACTGGTCCACTTATTGGTCCATTAGCAAAATTCTCCTTCTCCAATCTATACTGAAAGCAGAAGCAGGTCACCTTTCTTTTCAAATGCTATACCATTATCTCTACTGTATCCTGTGTCAGTCACTGTTCTAATAACTCATTTACTTTAGAATACAATTTGAACTTATCACTCTCATGCACAAAGCTCTCCACTGTTTTGCACATTCCTATATTTTCTCTTTGATCTCGGTATACCACCCTACCCCTGCTCTACATTCTGCTAACAATCTAAGAGTAACATCCTCCATAATCTGAAGCCATCACTCAGATTTCTTAGACTTTTCTGGTTGTGCACCAGTTCTCTTGAATGTGCTACTCAGACAGTCACATTAATTCTCAAAATTCACAGTTCTAACTGTGCTAGTGATGGAAATTTCGGCTCTTTACAGGGAGCTGGATCATTCAGCTCCGCTCACTGAAAATAGCCGACTCTTTTGGCTCCCAAACAGCTCCATATTTAAGGCTAAGGCACCATGTAACGAGCCTCAGCCAAAAAGCACTGCGGGAAAACCCATGGCGAAATGTATTGCAGTTTTTCCCGCAGTGCTTTTCACAGAAAGTCTGCAGAGTTTTCCTTTGCAGACTTTCTGCTTCAATTAAACCTATAGGAAAAACGCCAGCATTTCCGTAAGTATAATTAACATGCTGTGATTTACAAAAACACAACAGTTTTTGAAATCACATGTTCACTGCGGATATTATATTTGCAATGTGTGGATGGGATTAGCCAGAATCCCATCCACTTTGCAGGTACTGTAAAACGCTGAGTTTTTGCAGTGGTATTTCTGCTGCATCAATATCGTGACATTTACACTACATGGGGCCTGAGACTAAAACAGTCTTCTGTGCTCTGCAGACAGCAACGGTATGGTTAAATGGGGTGGGGATAGCTGTCTGCAGAGCAAGTAAAGTAATAAAAAGAATCGCCTCTCAGCCAGGAGCCAATTCATGTCGTTCACTTAAAAGAGTCGGCACATAGAGCCGGCTTGGTTGCGAATGACACTTCACTAAACTGTGCCTAAAACACACATAGTCTTAGGCAAGAAGATCACATTATTTATTCTTTTTTCAAGTGTTCCCCATACTTTTTGCACCCAAAGGCTCTTCATATCTGCATATACAGTGGGGAAAAAAAGTATTTAGTCAGCCACCAATTGTGCAAGTTCTCCCACTTAAAAAGATGAGAGAGGCCTGTAATTGACATCATAGGTAGACCTCAACTATGAGAGACAAAATGAGAAAACATCTAGAAAATCACATTGTCTGATTTTTAAAGAATTTTTTTGCAAATTATGGTGGAAAATAAGTATTTGGTCACCTACAAACAAGCAAGATCTCTGGCTCTCACAGACCTGTAACTTCTTCTTTAAGAGGCTCCTCTGTCCTCCACTCATTACCTGTAGTAATGGCACCTGTTTGACATTGTTATCCATATAAAAGACACCTGTCCACAACCTCAAACAGTCACACTCCAAACTCCACTACGGTGAAGTCCAAAGACCTGTGGAAGGACACCAGAAACAAAATTGTAGACCTGCACCAGGCTGGGAAGACTGAATCTTCAATAAGCAAGCAGCTTGGTGTGAAGAAATCAACTGTGGGAGCAATAATTAGAAAATGGAAGACATACAAGACCACTGATAATCTCCCTCGATTAGGGGCTCCACGCAAGATCTCTCCCTGTGGGGTCAAAATGATCACAAGAACAGTGAGCAAAAATCCCAGAACCACATGGGGGGAACTTGTGAATGACCTGCAGAAAGCTGGGACTAACATAACAAAGGCTGCCATCAGTAACACAATACGCTGCCAGGGACTCAGATCCTGCAGTGCCAGACGTGTCCCCCTGCTTAAGCCAGTACATATCCGGGCCCATCTGAAGCTTGCTAGAGAGCATTTGGATGTTCCAGAAGAGTATTGGGAGAATGTCATATGGTCAGATGAAACCAAAGTAGAACTGTTTGGTAGAAACACAATTCATCGTGTTTGGAGGAGAGTGAATGCTGAGTTGCATCCAAAGAACACCATACCTACTGTGAAGCATGGTGGTGGCAACATCATGCTTTGGGGCTGTTTCTCTGCAAAGGGACCAGGATGACTGATTCGTGTACATGAAAGAATGAATGGGGCCATGTATCGTGAGATTTTGAGTGCAAACCTCCTTCCATCAGCAAGGGCTTTGAAGATGAAACATGGCTGAGTCTTTCAGCATGACAATGATCCCAAGCACACCGCCAGGGCAACGAAGGAGTGGTTTCGTAAGAAGCATTTCAAGGTCCTGGAGTGGCCTAGCCAGGTTCCAGATCTCAACCCCATAGAAAACTTTTGGAGGGAGCTGAAAGTCCGTGTTGCCCAGCGACAGCCCCAAAACATCACTGCTCTAGAGGAGATCTGCATGGAGGAATGGGCCAACATACCAGCAACAGTGTGTGCCAACCTTGTGAAGACTTACAGAAAACGTTTGATCTCTGTCATTGCCCACAAAGGATATATAACAAAGTAACTTTTGTTATTGACCAAATACTTCTTTTCCACCATAACTTGCAAATAAATTCTTTAAAAATCAGACAATGTGATTTTCTGGATTTGTTTTCTCATTTTGTCTCTCATAGTTGAGGTCTACCTATGATGACAATTACAGGCCTCTCTCATCTTTTTAAGTGGGAGAACTTGCACAATTGGTGGCTGACTAAATATTTTTTTTCTCCACTGTACACGGAGGACTGACTCAGGCAGCTCTATGTGTACTACCCTTTTTGTCATATAAAGGATGGTTGGGCCATTGTATGATACAAGCACTTTTACCTCACAAGGTCATGTGAGCAAGAACCTGACTCTTGTTTCAGTTGTTAGTTATTTATTCTGTAATGTCTGACTTTGTACATGAATCCACTGATTTGTGAAGTGCTGTAGAATATATTGGTGTTAAAAAAAATAATGATAATAATAATAATGATATACATGGTTAATATTGGGTCTTATGGGTTCTTTCCTACATAAATAATTTTAGTTCTTTAACAACAAAAGCATGTATTACAATAATATATGTTTAAATATATGTTTAAAATGACCTTTTACCATTTTATGCAGAATGCATTCTCTTTGCAAATATTATTTTTTCTATTCCCGACAGCCTATGTTTGTATTCTAACAAAAGACAAATTTCATAGTAATACTCTTTGAAATGTGTATGGACATCTGATATGCACATGTTTAAAGTCATTTCCGTAAAGAGCCAATTAACCATCAAGACATAAACTTAAAGCTGGAACAATTTATTGTCTGTTTAAGAAAGTGTAATGCTGGCCAGCTAAAATATTTTTATTGAAGTTCTATCCAAATGCAAATATTATTTCTAGAGTGCACTATTCCTAAAATGCAAAAAAATAATTTCAAAAATCTTTTTCTCCCATTAGTGTCTGTTAAGAAGAAATATTCAAGAAGAAGAAAGTCAGCATTTGTCAAGCTTACATTAAACAGAGTCTGTCAGCAGGAAAATCGGTATCAAACTAATGACAGTACCTTGTAGGGCGGCTTCTACACTTTCCAAAGATACCTTTCTTATTCTTTATTGCAGCTCCATTTTCATGAAAATCAGGATTTTATTCTTATGAAAATTAGCTGAAAAGGGATTTAGGATCGCTCTTTCTCCAGCTTGGGTTCACTCTCTGCTCTAGATTATCGTCACTAACTGTCATCCAGCTCTGCCCCTCATTGTTTGAGTGACATCTCCCACTTTGTCATACTTTGTCTGCAGTTAGAGTTGGTAAAAGCCCTTGCAAGAGAATAAACGCCCCTAAAAACCTTTTCAGATAATTTGCATAAGAATAAAATGCTGATTGTCATAAAAGTTGAGTTGCAATGCAAAATAAGAAAGGCATATTTGGAAAGTGTAGAAGCAGCTCTACAAGAAACTGTCATTAGCTTAATTTTCCTGCTGACAGATTCCCTTTAAATAATATTCCACTTTTTTCTTTCAACCCAAATGAATCCAAATTGGGCTAACACCTTACCAAAATTCATCCACATAGTATTTGACAAAAAAAGGACCATCAAAACATTTTGTTTACATGATTATCTATTGCCCAAAGAAACCTAAGTAATATTACTAATTCACATTATGTTCTTGAGTTCTGCCGTCCTGTACATATTTGTTCATCATACATATGATTTTGACACAAAACAATGGGGGAACATTACCAAAAGAAACTTCCATAAAGGGAATAGTTTTGTCAACATTTTGTTTTCAGTATTTGTAAGCTGAAACCAGAAATGAGTGGAAACAGCATTCTGGTGTCCTCATAATTTTGTCTCAAATTGTTTTTAACAAATATATTCCATTAATATAACAAAACTGAAGACCAGAGCGGGAATGCAGGTTAACTGCAGTAAAATAGCAAATCAAAGGCAATAACAAATCAGGTTGTCAATTGAAAGTACAACTCAGGAAGAGCTGTAGTGAGAGGTCAGTAGGTAAGTCTCCATCATTTGAATCAACACAATGGGGAGATTTTTAACACCAGTCTTCATAACCCTGAGCTAGAGGGTGCACCTCACTTATGACAAGGTGCATGCCTCCACTTAACTAAGTTCCACTTTTTGCTGGGCCATTCGCCTGGAGGGAAACCTACACCAGCTATCATAGCTGGCGTAGATTTCCAGCATCATTTATGCCAAATTAAGCAACTATATGTCAACAAAAGCCGGTAAAAGTTTTGGCAAGACACCATTATTAAAGTGTATTTCAAATTGACAATGCAGGGAAATTATTGAGCTGTTATATGGCTATAGACATGTGAATGATGACTTTTGCATAGAAGTGAGTTATACATATGGCAGAACTGCAGAAACACATACTATGCTCACAGCTGCACTGTCTTATCAGTTCCAGAGAGCAATGGATCCCGGAAATTATGAACATGAACGAATCCCGAAGAACCCCATTGACTATAATGCCATTTGTCGGATGTCCATTTTTTTTTTTTTTTTTTTACTGAAAACATCCGGGCGAAAAAGTCTGTCTTGCAGAACTTTTTCATCTGATGATTTGTAATATACACTGTGATGGAAATTTCGAATGGAGACACTGACGCAGATGTGAATGTAGCTTTTGTTGCCTTTCTTTCACAGGTAAAATATTGTATGGTATTGTATTAGAGATTGATGGGCAACTATTTTGTTCCAGACATGCATAGCACACTTATTTCAGTAACTTTATTGTTTCATGTTGGTGTGTGTTCCAAATAAGTGGTGCACCTTGGAAAATGGAGGTCCTCTGCTGTGAAAGCCACCAATATATCTACTCATTGTATTCTTATTCATAGAAAAAATACATCAAATACACATGTAATTAACCCCTTCTTTTTATGATCTTGCCTGATCTTTGTGATCAATTCCTTCACTTTCAGGTGTGCTGGTGTGCGGTGACCACAGGAAAATATAGGTGCTCCAGCAGTTGTAGTCACTCGCCAGGTGCACCAAACAGCTGATATGTACAGTATATGGCTAAAGGATGGTTTTCTCTGAAGCAAAATTGTCCCTTTATTCTCAGGATTGGAAAGGGTCCCAGCAGTCGCACAAGTGATGACATATCATGTCATATTCCAAAACAGTACCATAGGTGGAAATTATTACTACTGAATTACTTTCCATGAGGCTTTCTTCTATTCAAACTAGCACGTGCTATGAATCTACTTACCTCACAATCATTGTAGTTCACTGTCTTTCACAAGACCATTAATTTCCAAGTCATGTAGTTCTCATTTCTTGGAATATGACCATCTCTGCCACCAAGCATTGTCAGCTTCTGTGTACCCTTACTAGACCATGCATTTTCATTAAGACTGTTTGGAATCATCCCTTGATATTAAACATGCTATCAAGTCTTGTTCAGCTTCTAGAAATATATGTGCATTTGAAAATAAGAATGCTTGGTAAGACAAGAATAGAGCTTACTTTTAATATGAGCTGGTTATAGTATAGCCATGCAGAAGGCCAGATTATGAAATATGAGTGCACAAAAAGTAAAAGAAAAAACACAGAAATTGCATTATATTTGCTGTAAAAATGGTGTCAGCAATCTTAAATTGAAGGAATTGACTAAATCTAATTGCATGTGTTGCGTGTGTATGCACTCATACTATTGCTTCCATTTAAAACAGTACATATAATATTTACACTGATGATATGAGCTATATGTATTCTGCAAAATACATTTTGTAAATTAACATGGCAGATAAACTGTATTGAAATAAGACATCAGGCATACGAGTTATAAAATTCAACATAATTCAGCTTTCTGACATTTTAATGCACTTTACAAATAATTCCAGATTTAAACCAAACATGTTCCAGTCAAAATATTGTATGTACTGTAGCTCACATGTCTGACAGATGTATCTGCAACTTAATAACTGTAACTTCATAAAACATTATCAAACACTTCAAACCAGTAAAACATCCCGGCAGTTCATGGATTTAGTATGTACTTCTGTTATTTCCAATCCAAGCCTACCATGTGTTGCTTAAAACAGTTGTCAGTGGTCCGGCACATTTTTAATTTTCCGTAGTAAAATTAGCTTTGATTTAATTTTGATACGTCCTCCAATTGGAGTTTTCATTGAGAAGCCAAATATATGCCTACTAGACTACAGTATTTAAGTGAGACCAACAAATAGCGAGCTTATACACTCAGTACACAGAAAAGTACCTTCAATGTCTGCTTTGAAAAATAAACAAATTGCGTGGTTTTAATATTACAGATACATAATGGATATATGCATGAATAGGATATCAGTGGTTTTGTGTTGCAGTTTACATAATGATTTAAAAAACTAGGACAATACATCAATATGACATAAACAGTAGGAGAAAAGGTTAGAAGATGAGTGTCATGAAGACAATTGATAAGGGTTGACCATTTTACCCACTAGCAGTATGCTGGGAGATAACATTCCAGCCTTTTCTTAAAGGGAACTTGTCACCAGGACAGTTTCTGTGCATTTATTAAATGTGTCAAATACTTTCAAATGATGAACTAGTGGGTGCAAATGCCTCCTAAAAGCTCTTAAGTGGGCATGGAAATAGCTTACATTCCAGCTGCTCCCACCTATGAGTCCTCTAAGCTGTTTAGCAGACCTGAGAGCAATCCCATGGCTCATGTCTCTGCTGCCCTGCTCTGACAATCAGGCTCATGTCTTCATTCCCTGTTTGTCACTTGCACTCATAAGTTCAACGTGTTCTAACAGATCATCATATCACTTCTATTTTCAGGAAAGAAGTATGTAAAAAAAACTATTTAATTTGTTCTTCTTAAGCAAAAATTTCAGTCATGATTTATCAACACGTACACATTCCTCAGTATAACATACTAAGTTAGCAAACTGCTAATACATTAAAATAATACAATCCCCATGTTTCATGGAAAGTAGACTATATTCATGATAATACATGATATACATCACCAGCAACCCTTTTTTGATTTGAGAAACCATATTTTCATGAAATATAGGCGCAAAATGTATTTTGGGACAGTTTCCAGTATTTGCATTTTTACTAGTTGCTAGGGCTTAAAAAAAATAATAAAAAACAAAGGCTTTATTTGGCACAATAATAGCTGGCGTGTTTACTTGTAGTTTCCAATCTGAATAGCAGAGCGTTCATAAACACATCTGAATGTGGCTGGTTGGATTTCCCAGTACTGGACAGGATTGCTGAAGAGGCTGATTCCTGTGTATGATGCCTTCTTTGTATTGTATCCAATAGGACAAAAGTCATTTGTTGAAACAGCAGCAATTTTGTTATTGTGAAGATAGACAACCTGCAATCCCATTACAACCAATGTTAGTAAAGAGATTTGTAAACAACATGAGAAGACTTTCTTTAGCATATAACCTCAAAGAAGTCAACTACTGAATAATATTAATCACTACTTGAATGGATACATTAAATAGATAATATAATTTCCTGGTTTAAAATAACAAGCATATGGTATTATTGAAAGATACATAGAGACAGCTATGAGGCCATCTAAGGGTATGTTCCACCCAGAATCTGCCTCCCATTGTTTTCAATGGGAGGCAGAGATCGCAGCAGGACGCTGAAAAAAGAAACGTCCTGCACAATTTTGCTGTGGATTCTCCGCAGCTCAAGACTCCCTGCTGGTTAGGCCCATTCATCTGGGCTTGATCAGCAGCGGAAAGCCACGACGGAATGCCAATGCCCTGCATCAGCATCCAGTTGCAACCAACCGTGGGCGAAAATACCGGCGGCGGAAAATGAAGAGGAATTCCTCTTCATTTTCAGCCATGTGAACATACCCTAACTCCCCACAGTTGCTCTTAGAACTCTAAAGACCAGCATTGATGATAAATAATTATTTGACTATGGACTATGGGCTGTTGAAATTATTACAGGAATGTTTTCTTAATCTACTAGAATGTTGTATTTTTTCCACTTGGGCTAAGAGTCTTCCTTTAAAGGGGATGTCCCAGCTTAAGCTTTTTATAGGCTATCCTCAGGATATGTAATAAATACCTGATAGCTGGGCAACAGACCGATTAGTTGTATTGAGCCGCTTAGGGAACCAGTTCTATACACTATGCAGGGACAGAAGCAGAAAGCTACAGTTCAGCTCCCATTAACTTCAATGTGAGGTAAGCTGCAGTAACAGCTTTTGGCCACTATACAGGGAACAGAGCTTTCTGCTTCCGTCTCTGTATAGTGTACAAGACAGGCAACAGACAGCTATTGTACCCCCACCAATTGGATATTTATGGCCTTTTCTAATGTTAGGCCATAAAAATCTTAAGCCTGGACAACTCCATTAATGCCTCTTATCACATATGTGCTGCTTAGTTTGTTTTAGTATTATATAATGTTAGTTTATGATAGTTTATAATGGGTACTTTACCTGGATGTACTTGTGTTCATTGAGTCCAGCAGGCACCTGAGTAAGGTTGTTATGGTCTAAGTGCAGCTCCCTTAGATGAGGAACATTGGCAACTGATCCATTCTCAACGTTAATTATGTTGTTAAGACTTAACCCTAACCTGTTGAAATTAAAAGTAAAATATACCGTAAATAGAGAAAAATTATAAAACACAATATAAAATATTTTCTTCATAACAGAAGCTGTATGTATAGTACTGATTGTCGCTGGAAACTGTCAGCATATTTGGTAATGAACTTGCCTGTAATAGAGTACATTCATTTCTGTAACAGTTTTATTCATCTAAATTTGGTTTTGAAAAAATCATGCACATGCTGCACGAACAAAACAGTTCAGATGGTTTTTAGCTGCAGAAATGTTTCCATGAAACCTGCTATGTGTAAACAAAACCTTAAAGGGGTATTCTAGATTATATTCATTATATTTATTTGTCTATAGAACTTGAAATCATACATTTTTCTAACATACATGCATTTAAAATTCTACTCACATACATTCATTATATCTTTGCAGACCCCTTTCTGTACAGTGGAATGATATGACACATGAACCCCAAAAGTTAAGAGTTTGAGTCGAGCCTGAAACTTTTGGAAAATTCAGATTGATCCGGTTCCCTCATCTCTAGTTGGTGTCTTGTCAGTTGGTCACCTCCTTAGGGTTCAGCAATGTCCTTGCAGCCTCTGACAGGAAGGTGTTTACCAGATACACAGTTGTCCCTAAAACTAGGCAGGGCACTTAATGATCATTGAGCCCGATCACTAGTGGTTTTGTAGGTCTGGCATAGTGAGAACACACTGAGTCCAAACTCCCTGACTCATTAGCCTCATGTCAACTTATCTCTATGGAATGGACTGCTGTCTCAACAATACATTCTGCTTCCAAACCACTTCTTCCATATAATTTTTTTGTCTACCATTGTATTTCTCTAGCCTACAATAACCATATTACATACCACACATTTTATTCCAAAGATAAGAAATATTACAGGAGGAAGATGGTCCACATTGTAATTTCTCACATATATATCTGACAGAGGATCTGTTATTATTATAGGAAATAGAATTGGTCTCTCTTGCATTTCAAGACAGGATCTGATTCTTTTTATTATCCTTTCACTGTAATCTAATCCTATAAAAGAAAAGAGAAAGCAAAGGATACCAGTAAGAACCGGTTTCATATGGCCACAATGCGGCCACATTTTGATGCTTTTATTATGGCTGCGATACCACAATTTTCAACAGTTCTACTGAACAAAACTAAGATTGCTCAGAAGTTCTGTTCCTTAAAGCAATGGAAAGTACAGATATTGTGGCCACATTATAGCCATTTGGCCTAACAGTATGCAATGCCTTTAATTCTTTCTAAAGTCTCAATATTTTACATTATTGTTGGCAGACATTATTATTACACACTATCATTTTTTTCTGCATTTTATCTCCCCCAAGGTATGCAAGGTATATATTTTAAGTGTCTCTTATGCTTAGAGAGAAAACCCAGCACAATTTTGTGCAAGTCTGGAATGTGTTATTTGAGATCTCATGAGGTATTTTGACTGTGCACTTTATGTTGGTGCTTGTTATCCAAGGATTGCTGCCCCTAGGGTTTGCACGTGTTTCAACAAAACTATTTTAATCTCTAATATCATCTCAAATTGATGTCAAATGGGTTAATCTTCTATTAAGTGCACTGTGTAGGTTTATCATAATAGATTCATTTCTTAGAAATATCTTGGCTTAGGTATTTCTGAAAAGCAGTGTTATGAAGTATAGGATTATATTAATCTATATAGGGAAGAAAGACATGAAAGGCTATTGAGAGATAATAAGAAAACACATTAGACTCCTAAACTTAAAACTTTTTAAAAAAACATATTTTTAAAAAAATAGTATTATGATTTATGACTTTACCTTATCACAAAAGAATTATAACAATAATATTGGAAGATATAATAATAATAATAATAAAAAATTTATTTATATAGTGCCAACATATTCCGCAGCATTTTCCAAATCAGAGGACACATAAACAGACAATATGAGACATTAGAATGTGACAAAGAAATAAACATATCAAACAATAGGAGTGAGGGCCCTGCTCGCAAGAGCTTACATTCTATGAGGAGATAGAGAGAGACCAAGGTCAGAGGGCTTGTTTGATACAATGGTCCATCCATCTTTTAATAGAAAAGGTTGTATAACTGAAGCTGTATGAACCCGTCACCAGCCTGTATCTGTGAATAAACAGATACTAAGTGCAAGGAGTGCAGTGTAACTTCTAGATGGAGGGGTCAGGTTCTGAGGAACAGAGGAGGAAGGATAAAAGGTGTTATTGGTCTCCACCTTTGCACACTACACTGTGATCAGGTCACGTGATAAGCCTGACCAAACAGATGTGATTTTAGGGCAGTTTTGAAGCTGCTGTAGTTGGGGATTAATCGGATTGTCTGAGGTAAAGCATTCCAGAGCACTGGTGCAGCTCGAGAAAAGTCTTGGAGATGGGAGTGGGATGTTCGGATAACAGAGGTTACAAATCTAAGGTCTTTTGCAGAACGGAGAGGACGGTTAGGGCAGTAGACAGTGACGAGAGATGAGATATAGGGGGGGAGCAGCGTTATGGATGGATTTGTGGGTGAGTGTGATAATTTTATATTGTATTTTGTGATGGATGGGCAACCAGTACATCAACTGACACAAAGTAGATGCATCAGAGTATTGGTTTGACAGAAAGAGGAGTCTGACGGATGCATTCAGGACAGATTGTAGAGAGGAAAGCTTAGTAAGAGGAAGCCCAATTAGAAGAGAATAGCCTGGATGCTATTATATAATATATGCATATGATGAAGTAAAGATAATAATGGGACCTTTACAAGACATGTCTATTAGGTATCCCACATGCAGATATTTTCAGTGATTTTTGGGGTTCGCCACTCACAAGCTATTATTATACTCTGGGGTCTCTTCAGACCCCAAAGTATAAAGCGGAGCGCCAGGAGAGGTGATCAAACATAAAAGACAATGTTACTCACTTCTCCTGCGCTCCTGAATTACTCCTTGTTCTCTTCGGCACTTCTGTCTGATGTCAGCAACTGCTGATTGGATCTCAGGGGTCACGTCAGCGTCTTTATGCGTCATAACACTGACTGCCCTGTGGTCCTGTCAGCAGTCGCTGATGTCAGGCATAAGTGCCAAAGAAAACAGGGAGTCACTCCAGAGGATAGGAGAGGTGAGTAACATTGTTTTTTATGTTTGATCACCTCTCCTGGCCCTCCACTTATTATACTTTGGGGTCAGAAGAGACCCCAGAGTATATTAATAGCAGTTTAGGACGTGTTTGGTCAAAACAAAACTGCTGAGTTAGTCCAAGTGCCACCCCCTCAGGGACTCAGGCTACAGTGCCAGGGAAAATATGCTTTGCGTGCCACTCTTGGCACGTATGCTGGGGAAATATGCCAAGAGTGGCACACGTGCCGGGGGTTGCTGACCCCAGTCCTAGACAGACTTGTAATCATGTCTCTGTGGGGGCCATATCATCACTTCTTGGACACCTCCTCTAAAGAGTGGTCACACCAAATATTGATTTCATTTAGTTTTTCTTTTGATTATTCTCCTAATTTTGTTAATTGACAAAAGAAAAAACTATTAACACTTCATATCTGCCTAAAACCTGCTATATCTGTTGTAGTGCAGTGGATTTTAATTTATTATAATACATTTTATTGAAATGCATGCTGCAAGGGTTTATTAATATTAGCATTTATTAAAAATGTGTAATCCTGTATTTTCTAAGTAAGTGATGGCGTGCATAGCATATGGAATAGAAGATATATAGCCATAAAGAAATCAAAAAAAATATTTCTGCAAATTCTAGCATAAATTAATCTTTTCCAGACATCCGCCATAATAATATGGTGGATATCGAGCATTTAAATATGGTGGCCTCTCAGGAGCTAAGTGACTGCCATACCCTCCGGGTCACCACTATTTTATACAGTGGAGACCTAATGCTAATGCATTAACCTGACTAAGTCACCATTTTTCTGTAGATTGATGGCCCCCTGAACAAGATCCATGACAGACAAGAGTCTATTGAAGGCCCTATGCAGCCTTTAATGCAAATGATGTTGTTTTGCAACATCCTAGTGGTTCTAATAATTACAATTTATCAAAAAAAAAAAAAAAAAAAAAAAAAAAAATATATATATATATATATATATATATATATATGTGTATGTGTGTGTGTGTTTGTGTGTGTGTGTGGCTCCTACTTATGCTAATATCATCATGGCAGCCCTGGAGAAGAAGTTTGTTTATACATCCAGACTCTGGGATAGCATCTGGTTCTGGCTAAGATACATTGATGACATCTTTTTGATCTGGGAAGGATCTGAAAGTGCTTAAGTTCCATGATGTACTAAACACAGCTGTGCCAAATATTGGTTTCATGTTGGTATACTCTTGGATATTTCTTGGATACTTTAATTTTTATTGAAGATGGCTCTTCACTTTGGAATAATAGCAAGTTATTCTGATCATTCAGTTTATTGAAAATATCTGATTTTAATCATCCTAAATAGATGGTTGAGTCATTACCATGGAGTCAACTTTTGTTTTAAATTTCAGAATTGGAGTTACCCAAAACGCATCTTAGATAAGTATAAACAATGGAACTCTTGATATGTTGAGAACTGTCATTGGTGTTCCTATGACACACTGTGCTTGGATATTTTATATTTAAATAGTAGCAAGGTGGATGTGGACATTTGCACTTGAAACAGACCCCTATGAAGGTTGATAAATGATGTTTGCTACTTCCCATAAAAGAAGTCACCATCTATCTTTACAAAATGCTGGCGGAATTGTTTTCTCTTTACATAGATATAGATATCTATATATAGATATAAATGCAAAAATTAGGCAGTACTCCAAGAAATCAGGTGAAAAAATGAGGTTAGTTTATTGCCTATTACAGCAATGTTTCAGCCCATGTATCATCAGCTGGCTTGAGAAAGGCTCATGATACATGGGCTGAAACGTTGCTGTATGAGGCAATAAACTAACCTCATTTTTTCACCTGATTTCTTGGAGTACTGCCTAATTTTTGCAATTATATCTATATATAGATATCTACAGTGCTGGTCAAAAGTATTGGCACCCCTGCAATTCTGTCAGATAATACTCAATTTCTTCCAGAAAATGATTGCAATCACAAATGCTTTGGTAATAATATCTTCATTTAATTTGTCTTCAATGGAAAACCACAAAAAGAATTGTCAAAAAGCCAAATTGGATATAATTCCACACCAAACATAAAAAGGGGGTGGACAAAAGTATTGGCACCCTTTGAAAAATCATGTGATGCTTCTCTAATTTGTGTAATTAACAGCACCTGTTACTTACCTGTGGCACATAACAGGTGGTGGCATTAACTAAATCACACTTGCAGCCAGTTGAAATGGATTAAAGTTGACTCAACCTCTGTCCTGTGTCCTTGTGTGTACCACATTGAGCATGGAGAAAAGTAAGAAGACCAAAGAACTGTCTGAGGACTTGAGAAGCAAAATTGTGAGGAAGCATGAGCAATCTCAAGGCTACAAGTCCATCTCCAAAGACCTGAATGTTCCTGTGTCTACCATGCGCAGTGTCATCAAGAAGTTTAGAGCCCATGGCACTGTGGCTAACCTCCCTAGATGTGGACGGAAAAGAAAAATTGACGAGAGATTTCAACGAAAGATTGTGCGGATGGTGGCTAAAGAACCTCAACTAACATCCAAACAAGTTCTAGCTGCCCTGTAGTCTGAGGGTACAACAGTGTCAACCCGTACTATCCGTCGGCGTCTGAATGAAAAGGATACCCAGGAAGACCCCACTTTTGACCCAGAGACATAAAAAAGCCAAGCTGGAGTTTGCCAAAACTTACCTGAGAAAGCCAAAAACTTTTTGGAAGAATGTTCTCTGGTCAGATGAGACAAAAGTAGAGCTTTTTGGGAAAAGGCATCAACATAGAGTTTACAGGAAAAAAAAAGAGGCCTTCAAAGAAAAGAACATGGTCCCTACAGTCAAACATGGCAGAGGTTCCCTGATGTTTTGGGGTTGCTTTGCTGCCTCTGGCACTGGACTGCTTGACCGTGTGCATGGCATTATGAAGTCTGAAGACTACCAACAAATTTTGCAGCATAATGTAGGGCCCAGTGTGAGAAAGCTAAAGGTTGTCTAAAGGTTGTGCTACCAAGTATTAGGCTGAGGGTGCCAATACTTTTGTCCGGCCCATTTTTGGAGTTTTGTGTAAAATGATCAATGATTTGACTTTTTTTTTCATTCTCTTTTGTGTTTTTTCATTGCAAGCAAAATAAATGAAGATATTATTACCAAAGCATTTGTGATTGCAATCATTTTCTGGAAGAAATTGAGTATTATCTGACAGAATTGCAGGGGTGCCAATACTTTTGGCCAGCACTGTATATCTATGTAAAGAGAAAACATTTCCGCCAGAATTTTGCAAAGATAGATGGTGACTTCTTTTATGGGAAGAAGTCCTCTGTTGACCCCTCCCCCTCTGTGAATCTTCCTTCTGTTCTTTGTCCTGTACTTTGTCTTGTCCATTGTAATGTGTGTCGTTGTCCCCTCCTTTCCTCTTGCTCCTCGTTTTCTATCTTTTAGAGGATGGTGTTGCAGTGGTCCCATGTTATTGGACCTCTTTTTGTGATGTTTACACAACTGTTGGTTTGTGATCCTACCCACCTCCTTGACATTACTGTCTTTCTAATTTTTACCTTCAATGTGTTTGGCGGCATATGCCTTCTGGTGTAGTCATTCTTTTATGCTCTCTACTTGCTTTTTGCTTGTTGATTTTGTCTTTGATTCCTTATATTGTTATTGGAAAATACTTTAATAAGAATTAATTAAACATAAATATTTTTTCCCATATGGTAAATGCTGCAGCAGGAAAGAAAATCAAAAGAGCCAAACCACTATTTATTTGTATAAAATATTTTAAAATAAAATATTTGTATAAAAGGCAATTAAAGCAATATACATTCCCCAAATTGGTACAAATAAAAAGTACATATTGCCCCACAAAAAAAGATACCCTATGCATCCACGTACACGGAAATACAAAAAAGTTACGGCTGTTAGAATATCGCGACTCCAAGAACATCTTTTTTTTGCAAAGTTATGGTTTTTTTTAAGGGGTCAAAATGTAAAAAAAAATGTATATTTGGAATCCTCGGAATCATACTGACTTATAGGGTACAGGTGACATCTCATTTTGGCTGTACAGTGAACAACGTAAAAAAAATACCGTAAGAAAGTTGCACAAACACTTTTTTTCTCCATTTTCACCCCATTCTGAATTTTTTGCCAGCTAAGCCCAGTTTTTGCTCCACCCACTTTTCAGAAAGGAATTGATCACTTTACTTGTTCAGTTAAATTTGTATGCCTTGTGTTTCTTTTTGAACCTCCCTGTCTGCTTTGACACTATTTAGTTACCATTATGTATTTTGGCAAGATGTTTTGTGTAGTGTCTGGAGTCATTTTCCTTATCCTTGTTTGTAAAAATTAGTGGGGGGATCTCTCCCTATGGTTTTCACCATTGTTTCTGAAGAAAGAAGGTGGTCATGCCTGTTTTCCAGTTTTAGCTTTTGCAGAAAGATTCAAAAGTTTTTGCAGAAATGTTCATCTACAGTGGTGAAAAAAAGTATTTAGTCAGCCACCAATTGTGCAAGTTCTCCCACTTAAAAAGATGAGAGAGGCCTGTAATTGACATAATATGTAGACCTAAACTATGAGAGACAAAATGAGAAAACATATCTAGAAAATCACATTGTCTGATTTTTTAAGAATTTATTTGCAAATTATGGTGGAAAATAAGTATTTGGTATCCTACAAACAAGTAAGATTTCTGGCTCTCACAGACCTGTAACTTCTTCTTTAAGAGGCTCCTCTGTCCTCCACTCATTACCTTTAGTAATGGCACCTGTTTGAAATTGTTATCAGTATAAAAGACACCTGTCCACAACCTCAAACAGTCACACTCCAAACTCCACTATGGTGAAGACCAAAGGGCTGTGAAAGGACGCCAGAAACAAAACTGTAGACCTGCACCAGGCTGGGAATTCTGAATCTGCAATAGGCAAGCAGCTTGGTGTGAAAAAATCAACTGTGGGAGCAATAATTAGAAAATGGAAGACATACAAGACCACTGATAATCTCCCACGATCAGGGGCTCCACGCAAGATCTCACCTCGTGGAGTCAAAATGTTCATAAGAACGGTGAACAAAAATCCAAGAACCACACGGGGGGACCTAGTGAATGACCTGCAGAAAGCTGGGACTAACGTAATAAAGGCTACCATCAGTAACACACTACGCCACTAGGGACTCAAATCCTACTGATCCGGGCCTGTCTGAAGTGTGCTAGAGAGCATTTGGATGTTCCAGAAGAGTATTGGGAGAATGTCATATGGTCAGATGAAACCAAAGTAGAACTGTTTGGTAGAAACACAACTGGTCGTATTTGGAGGAGAGTGAATGCAGAGTTGCATCCAAAGAACACCATACATACTGTGAAGCATGGGGGTGGCAACATCATGCTTTGGGGCTGTTTCTCTGCAAAGGGACCAGGACGATTGATCCGTGTACATGAAAGAATGAATGGGCCATGTATCGTGAGATTTTGAGTGCAAACCTCCTTCCATCAGCAAGGGCATTGAAGATGAAACGTGGCTGGGTCTTATAGCATGACAATGATCCCAAGCACACCGCCAGGGCAACGAAGGAGTGGCTTCGTAAGAAGCATTTCAAGGTCCTGGAGTGACCTAGCCAGTCTCCAGATCTCAACCTCATAGAATACCTTTGGAGGGAGTTGAAAGTCCGTGTTGCCCAGCGTAAGCCCCAAAACATCACTGCTTTAGAGGAGATCTGCATGGAGGAATGGGCCAACATACCAGCAACAGTGTGTGCCAACCTTGTGAAGACTTACAGAAAACGTTTGATCTCTGTCATTGCCAACAAAGGATATATAACAAAGTATTGAGATGAACTTTTGTTATTGACCAAATACTTATTTTCCACCATAATTTGAAAATAAATTCTTTAAAAATCAGACAATGTGATTTTCTGGATTTGTTTTCTCATTTTGTCTCTCATAGTTGAGGTCTACCTATGATGTCAATTACAGGCTGGCCACATCTTTCTAAGTGGGAGAACTGGCACAATTGGTGGCTGACTAAATACTTTTTTTCCCCACTGTATACTGCATACATACTGTTCTTAAAGGGCATAATCACTTCAAATAAAAATAGAATTACTGTAGCATTTTAAAAGTGCAATAAACTGAGTTTGTACTCTTGATGGCTTCTATGGTGCCTGCCTAAGTTTTTCATAATTTTCTAAATGATTAATTGTGAATACTTACTTAGCTAGATTGTTCAATCCATTTAGACTGTCAGAATCGACTTTGGCAATTTTGTTTCCATCAAGGTGAAGCTCAGTAAGAGAAGCTGGAAAACCTACAGCAAAATTAAAATGGATAAATATGGTCAAAGCAATCAAAGGTAGTAATATAATTGAACAAAAAGAAAGGCAGAAAATAATGAAATCTATTGATGTATCTAATTAACTCACACTTACGCACATTGTTGTATTTGAAGAGGCAATGACTTTTGCAAGGGGTCCAAAAATTATCCCCCCAAGTTTTGTACTATTTTAAAGAAAATTGCGACAGCAGCAATGCAATATGGAACATGGTGGCAAAGCAGATGTCTGGCTGTGCAGGGCTACTAGTAGTACCAGCAGCAACAGAGCAGAAAGGTACATGATTGACAGGCAGTTAGTGGCAGTGGGGTCATTAGGCTGATGATAAAAAGCTAGTCCTTGCTTTCATCAATGGCAGATCTATTTATTGTCATCAACCAGAAAAATTCCCCCATTTCGTTTTTACAGCAATGGTCCAAAAGCATTTCTATTCAGTAATCATCCCTTTGCTTAAAGGGGTTGACCAATATTGAGAGACAAATATTATTGTTTGTATAATGAAAAGTTGTACAATTTCCCAAAATACTTTCTGTATCAATTCTTCATGGTTTTCTAGATCTCTGCTTCCTGTCATTCATTTTGCTTACTCCCAGTGGATAAAAATTAGTCCATGTTCATGTAATGGACACACAGGTGCACATGTCTGGATGGGAGGTGGCAGTAAAAGTAGCTGTAGCAGCATGAGTGGCAATACCCTTCCCTTAAATTACGGAGATTTTTGCAGATTAGTACAGGCTAAAAGACTAGTTATTGGGTAAGCAAGAAAAAAAAACATTAAGAAACTGAGATTTTTTTCAGATTAGTAGGATCTGTCACACTATTTATTGGGTGAGCAAAAAAAAACACTTCAGGCTAAGGCCCCGCGTAGTGAGCCACAGCCAAAAAACACTGCGGAAAAAAACGCAGCAGAAATGTATTGTGGTTTTTCCCATAGTGATTTTAACAGAAAGTCTGCAAAGTTCTCATCTGCAGACATTCTGTCTCTATTATACCAGCATTTCTGTAGGTATAATTGACATGCTGTGATTTGCAAATATGCAACTTTTTTTTTTAAATCGCTGCATTTCCACTGCAGATTTTTTTTCTACAATGTGTGGATGGGATTAGCCAGCCTCCCATTCACTTTTTAGGTACTGTAATACACCATGTATTCGTAACATAGGGCCCCGACCTCAATAGCGGAGATTTTTTTCAAAATAGTGCAGGTGGAATCAGCATTTTGCTGTTAGAACAGTAGTTTGTATATATTAATAAATAAAAAAAAATTAAACTCTTGCCCAAAAAACTCTTAAGAAAAGATTTTTCACTTACAGGACTGACTTTGTTAGCAAAAACTATGTTAATCTGTGGACAGATCAAACTGCTATTTTGCAAAACAGACAAAATTAGATTATTGGCAATGAAAGGGTTAATTATCCTTTGTCTGTATTACTCCTGCAGTCAGGGTTACACAGCACCGATATTCTTCGTCTCTCCTATCTTTGATTTCTGTCACTAATCTGCCTGTAATTGATTAAATCTGACTAATGCTGGGTTCACATCTTTGCTCGTTGCCCTTTCAGTGATTCCATCCCCCATTCCGCTTGCAAACAGGACATTTATCTCCGCATTTTACGGGTGGGGTCCATGGATTTCGGCGGGTAACGGTAAGCAGATTGGCTTTCTGTTTTTTGGGTCCCCATGCAGACAAGAAGAACCTAGCGTAAACTGTGTTCTAATTCTCCTCCTCCTAGCTCTATTGCAAGCTTAGAACTTAGTTATCATGCAGTGAGATGAATAACACATCCATCCACTACTTCCACCATCACTGATATGCCTCGTGTTCCAGCCCACACAACCTAATATACTGTATATGACATCAGCACTGTAAGGTATCCATCTACCACTGACTATTGGCTGTGAGGCTGTCAGGCGGCACCAGAACATCACAGTGACTCATAAGACATGTGACATGTCTCTTCTGTATTTTTAATGTAGAATACACGTGGCGGCAGCCATTTTATTTAATCTGAGATGAATCGCCTTTTATTCAGAGTGGTTAAAAATGGAACAATTTGAAATATTCAGGTCGAACCCGGTTTGTGATGAATTGGTTTGCCCATCTCTAAACAGCACCATAAGGTAGATTTAAATTTAGTTTTCAATTAAATATCAAATAAATTTTAGCTAAGAAAAATTGTCAATTGGGGATTGAGAAAAGTCAAGTCAATCAGCACAGCAGGTAGAGTGGCATATTATATCAGATTCAGCACAGCAAGAGTCCTGGAGGATTTAAACATCAATACAAACATCAATTTTAATTTTAATTTATTTTCAAAAAAGTTTTCAATTGGGGACAGAAAAAAAAGTCATCATCTCAGGAAGTCAACAGCACGGTAGATAGTTTGACATTCTGTCTCAGATTCAAGACAGCACCCATGCAGGAAAATTTAAATTTCAATCAAATTTTAATTAAAATTTATTTGAAAAATGTTTCCAATTGGGAAATGAAAAAGTCATCAAGTCAACAGTATAACAGACAGTGCACCAGGTTATCAAATTCAGCACCAGAATTAAATTTAATTTTCAGTTTAAATCAATATTTATCTGGAAAAAAAAAACCTGTCACTTGGACACAGACTAAAGTGAGGTATAGCAGCAGTGTATGAATGCAGGTTTGACAAAAACAATATTCCAGCAGGCAGAGTAACACTTTGTCAGCACCATCAGGGTTTAACCACTTTAGGACCAACCACAGTAAATACAGGTGCATCTTAATAAATTAGAATATTTTTGAAACGTTCATTCATTTCAGTAATTCAGTAATACAATTCATAATCAGCGTCTTCCATGATTGTGTGTCCTACTGAACCAGACTGAGGGACCATTTAAAGGCTTAGGAAACCTTGGCAGGTGACACACTGAATTTACAATACTGAACTTTTTTACAATATTCAAATTTTTTTAGATTTTGGTTTTCATTACCTGTAATCCATAATTAAAATTTACAGAAATAAAACACTTGAAATAGAACACTCTGTGTGTAAAGAATCTAGAAAATATAGGAAGTCACTTTTTAATTTAATTACTGAAATAAATAAACGCTTCAAAGATATTTTAATTTATTGAGATGCGCCTGTAAATAAAGACAAAAATACTAATGTTGGAAGGTAGAAGAAAAAAAAAAGAAAGTAAAAAACATTTTGGCTGGTCCTGAAAAGTTTATTTACCTATTTACCTAAAAATTAATTAGAATTTTTTTTTTTACTAGGGAAAAGACTGACATGTAATGGACAGTTCTTTATAAATGCTAGCTTGTGGTGCAAAATATGCCGATATTTGGTGGAACTATATGTATTTTTTTTACAGTTAACTTTATATTAATAATATTGCATCACCACCTAGAAACAGACAGCCATGTTACAAACCCCTGAGAGACAGGAATGTTAAATGACAATGTAAAAAGACTGACTTGCCTCAGGAAATATAGTAATTTTGGGTAGCACTCTATGCAACAAATGACTGAACTGAGGTGTATTTAACAGCAATGTAAAAATGCTGACTTGCCAAGTTGCCACAGGAAATACATACATTTTGACTGCCACTATATGCTGCTATGCATTTATTGTCACTTTACTTTAATATAGACTGACTGAATGTAAGAATTGTGATTGTGATGCAGTACACTGACAGCAATGTCTGTAGTGTCCCTGGTTTTGCCTAACACGGTGTCAATATTGTATAAAGGCTCTTATCTCTCTCAGTAAAATCTATATCTCTCTTTCAATTAGTAATTTGTAAAATGTAATTAAATCTAATTCACCTCTTATCCTTACCATGAAACACTAATCTTTACTATCTATCTGTATTTTTTTAATCTTTTTTTTTTTACTTTTCTCATCTCTGCAGTTCTATCAACATACACATGTTTCCATCAACATACACATTTATGGCTTTTTTTTGCAGGATGAGTTGTATTTTTAAATTACATCATTCTGGGATACATATAAGGTATTGTGTAACTTTCATGAATTTCAAGTTAGATAACTGAATGTGTTTCTGTTACAGTACAGTAAATCTGACATATTAGGGCCTATATCTATAACCTTTCTGGATTGCTATGGGACTGCTGAGACAGTAAAGCTATGCAAGCACACTGGCTCTCCATTCATCAGAAGTCTTTAGGGGGACTTTTGATCCCCCGTTCTTCTGATCCCTGGGGTCAAGCACCCAAAGATCAGAACTGTATTCCCTGTTCTATTGATAGGGGATAAGTGTCCTTAACAGCACAACCCAGTATTAGTAAATCTTCCCTACTGAAGAATTATATTTTCATTGCTAGTTGTTTCCCTTCTGATGACATCATTGTGCACCCAGATTTTTCCTAGCCTGACATCTTCCTTGACTCAACCAATATTTGATGCAAATAAAATCCTTTGACTACCTGCAATGCACACATTCTACAGAAATAAATTTAAAGGGGTTGTCCAGTTTCTGCAAATAAATGTTTTTGTTTGTATACTAAGAAGTTATACAAATTTCCAATTTTATTCCTTATTAATGCCTCACAGTTTCTAGATATCTGCTTGCTATCATTCATTGCTTACTTCCAGTGGATAAAAATCAGTCTATGTTCATGTGATAGACACACAGGTTGTTACAGTCACAGCATAGTCATCTCTGTCTTGTAACGAGCTGTGCACCTGTGTGTCCATCACATGACCATGGACTGATTTTTATCAACTGGAGGTAAACAATAAATTAAAGCAAGCAACTATAAAAACTCTGAGTAATTAATACCGAAAGTATATTGGAAAATCTTATAACTTTTTACAAACAATAACATTTATATGCTAAACTGCAAAACCCCTTTAACAATTTACAAATACAAGTCTTTGAAAATTTGCTTTACAGGTGCTTAAATAGTTCCAAAATTGGGTTATTTTCCAATGATCTAGCATGTGTAGAATTACATTACAGGTAAACATTCTCCCCATAAAAATATTGGATTCACCTTTGGTTTCAAACTTGAGAAATTAATTCTCTCATCTATATTCAGGACACTAAATACCACATTTCCTAAAAAAAAAAATATCTATCTAGATTCCTTTACCACCTTCCCAAAAAATTGTTCAATCTTCAGTCTCCAATATAAAGCATTTTAAACTTGGGTCTCCATGCCATCTCATCTGGCACTGCACTACACAGGGTTCTGCAGACCATCTACGTGAATGCAACACAGGAAACATTTAGTGACTTACAGGTGACGTCTCTGTTATCTTTCACACCTCCATTCTCTTCCATCCAGACTGACAAGATCACTTCTTCCAGCAGTGACTTTTCTCTGTAAATTTAGCAACACAGACATCTTTGGCTCCTCACTTTTCTAGGCACCTGACCCACAATGTCCTTAGCTATATAAACTCTCCAAATATATGATATAATCCCCCTGAACGAGTAATATCCATGAGCGCATATTTAAATTAATAATTTCCCTGTGTATCCCCCCCTAATTAAGGCTGAGGCCCTATGTTGCGGAAACACAACTTTTTTTGTTGCAGATTTTGCTGCATTTTTTTGAACCAAGGTTTGGATTGAGCAGAAGGTAGCAGTATAAGTACTTCCTACATATTTTCCATTTCTTTTGTAGCCATTCTTGGCCTTGGTTCAAAAAAACGCAGCAAAATCTGCAACAAAAAAGTTGCGTTTCCACAATGTGGGGTCTCAGCCTAAAGAGGTTTTCCAAGTCATCAATAAAAAAATCAGTGGGGTTCCAACACCTGGGGCCCCAAATGATCAGCTGTTTGAAGGCACCATGGCACATGGTTTACATTGTATCATTCATCTCATAGCAGATGTGCAATGTAACTACAGCCTCATGCTATATACTTCTATGTGACAAGGCTGTAATTACATTGCACACTATAAAAAGTATATATAAGACAGCAGCCACTATAAGACGATGTACAATGTAAACACATGTCATGGCCTCTTTATACAGCTGATCAGTGGGGGCCCACTGATCCTCAGGAGAGATCATCAACAACAATGATCTGGAAAGACCCGTTAATAAAGCCCAAGTGCCAACTTAATTAAATGAATGTCCTCCTTATATTATGTCCCTGATGCCCACTGACATAAATATTGCCCCCTAATGACCATTTATGTAAATGATGCCCCCTTCTATTCATATTGCCCCCTAACAACCCTTATATATATGATGCCACTTAGATAAATTAAATTCCTAATGCCCCCTAATAAACATAGATATAAACGACCCCCTTTATATTCATAATGCCCTCTAACATAAATGCTGCTTATATTAATGTCCCCCCTCCCCTGAAATCATAATGCCCCTAACTGTCCTAAAAAGGAAAAAATAAAAGTTATTCTCACTTCTGATCTCTCGATGAACAGAGCAGGAGTCGCCGCTACCTCCTCTCCTTACATATCGCTAGAAGACACCGTGACCGTGTTTAGGACATCTGTGTCTCAGTGCAGGAGGAGAAATGCCGTGACATAATCTCACCCGACTGTGCCGAGAGGCTTGCAGTTTACAAGTCAGTGTTGTAGGATGCTTCATAACTATATCAGTGTCCTGCAGACACCGATATAGTTACAATTATGGCATGTGTTTATGGTGACTCCGTGGTGGACCCCACATAGTGGGCCTGGAGCCGCCATCCCTCTCCCCCCTCTTCAGTACCCTAAAATGGTACTGAAATAAACTATAACTTATTCCTAAAAAGAAAAATCCATCACATAGCTACTTAAACAGAAAACTGAAATGGTATGGGTAATGGAATGTATTGAAAAGAAAATAGCTTTTACCCTCAAATATGTTTATATCACACAAGAGTGAAAAATGAAAACATAAAAATATTTATATATATATATATATATATATATATATATATATATATATATATATATATATATATATATATATATATATATATATATATTGCCGCATTTGTACAGCCCTGCAGAATGAAGATAACTTTATTCTAAATATTCCAAAATAACCACAAAAAACAGAGACAGCTTTGGTGACTTTTTTGCATTCCAAAAAAATAAAAACTAATTAATATATGACACAATCCCCTTAAATGATGTAATTGTAAAATACAACTTGTCCCACAAAAAACAAGTAGCTGCACCAGCACAAAAGAGTTATTGCTTTGGAATATGACAAGAAAAAGTTAAAAGTTAGGACTTATGAAAAAAACGAAGACAAAAAAGCTTGTTTCCCAAAGTCTTAACCCCTTCTCGATATCCGCCGTATAAGTACGGCAAATGGCGGGTATTTAAATATGGTGGCCGCTCAGCAGAGACCCGGTTTTAATGCCCGTGGTCAATGCCCACACTATTCATGGACATTAAGGCCCCTGGCACCTCGGTCAAAGATGACTGAGGTGCCATTTTGCCCAGGCTCCCAGACTTGTTTGACATATACTTCTATTGCAGGCTGCTCTATGCAGCTTATAATAGAGTGTGATATTATGCAATGCATTAGCCTTTTAATGCATTGCATTAGTGATCAGACCCCCTGGGGTTCAAGACCTGTAGGGGGTCTAATAAATGCAATAAAAAGAATTAAAAGTTCATTTTACTTCCTTACCCTAGAATACATATAAAAGTTTAAAATGACTGTGAAATACATATACATTAGTAACCCTGTGTCTGAAAACACCTGGTCTACAAACTTATAATATTTTTCCCCTACGGTGAACGCCATAGCGGGAAAAAAAAAATCAAAAAAGTGCCGAACCATCGTTTTTTCGTTTGAACAGTAAGTGATCAAAGCAATAGATATTCCCCATAATGGTATAACTATAAAGTACATCTGAAAATAAAATAAAAAACACCCTATGCATCCCTGTACACGAAAATATAAAAATGTTACTGTTGTAAGAATATGGTGGCTTTTAGAGAAAAATTTACCTTCAAAGTTAAAATGTAATAAATTAATAATATAAATTTGGTATCCCCGGAATCGTACCAAAACATAAAATACAGGTGACATGCCATTTTGGCTGCAGAGTGAACGCTGTAAAAACGAAGCCGTAAGAAATTCGAACAAATGCATTTTTTATCCAATTCCACCCCATTCTGAATATTTTCCAGCTTCCCAGTAATTGTATATAATAATAAATAGTACCACTATGAAGAACAATTTGCCCCTCAAAAACATTAAACCCTCATATGGCTCTGTGAACGGAAAAATAATAAAGTTATGGGGTTTGGAAGGCAAAAACAAAAATCGAAAAATGTCACAGGCGGGAAGGTTTTCCAACAAAATACATCTATGGCACATCCACAGGACCTACAGGTGCATCTCAATAAATTAGAATATCGTTGAAACGTTCATTCATTTCAGTAATTCAGTAATACAATTCATAATCAGCGTCTTCCATTATTGTGTGTCCTACTGAACCAGACTGAGGGACCATTTAAAGGCTTAGGAAACCTTGGCAGGTGACATACTGAATTTACAATACTGAACTTTTTTACAATATTCTAATTTTCTTAGATTTTGGTTTTCTTTAGCTGTAATCCATAATCAACATTTACAGAAATAAAACACTTAAAATAGAACACTCTGTGTGTAAAGAATCTAGAAAATATAGGAGGTCACTTTTTTAATTTAATTACTGAAATAAATAAACGCTTCAAAGATATTCTAATTTATTGAGATGCACCTGTATCTCTAAAATGATCCCCCCCAGTCTCTGTGCCCCACTATGTGCCAACCACGAACTCATTGAGACTTTCAGCTATGGTCGGGCTTTACAGAAACAGCGTAGCTATGAGCTATGCTATATCTGTAACTCCCCTAGAAGTATATGGGAGTTATGGAAATAGCGTAGCTCAGGGCAATGCTGTTTCCATAAAGCCCAGATATAGCTGAAACATTTATCAACTTTGTAGTAGCATGGAAAGCAGCGGGGCACAGATGCTGTGGGGGTTCATTTCAAGATAGTTGTGGGTCCCAGAAGTGGATTACACATTCTTTGGATATTCCATAAATATTTCTTGTGGGAAAACCCCTTTAGGCTGAGGCCCCATGTAGCGAGCCGCAGCCAAAAAGCACTGTGGAGAAAACCATGGCGGAAATGCATCACATTTTTTTATGTAGTGCTTTTCACAGAAAGTCCACAGAGTCTTCCTCTGTGGACTTCCTGCGCCAATTATACCTAGACATAAAACGCCAGCATTTCCATAGATGATGCGATTTACAAAAATGCTCCTGTTTTAAAATTGTAGCATTTCCGCTGTGGATTTTAGTGACAAGTTATTCCCTAAGCGCATGATAGCAGGTTAAGATGCACCTGTATATAATATATTGTGTTTTTATGACTGCATGTTTTCTATTAAACATTGTGTGGCTTCTTTAGAGAAAACAGCGCAAACATAGCCCAAAAATAAGTTTAACATACACCAACCAAGCTGCTTTCATGTTATAACCTGTCCTTGAAAAAGTGGAATTACAACTGAGGTATTCTAAAACTTTCACATCTAGAAATACCATTAATCAAGTGATGGATTGTCTTGCTAGACTATACATAACATTTTTATGTCTAAAAACCTGTCCGTACGAGTAGCAGTAAAAGTATACACGTATGGTCTTATAATACTACACAGTAGGTAGCACACACACCAAAAGAAGTGAAATATACAATACTGTGTGTACTGAAGAACTTATTTTAATAATATTGTGGCAGATTTATGAAACTGTCTAAAGGAAAAACTTCTTTGTTGTCCATAGCAACCTATCACAGCACAACTTTCATTGCAGATTCTAACCTTGAAAAATGAAAGTTGTGCTGCGATTGGTTTCTATGGACAACAAAGGCAGTTTTTCTTTTAGACAGTTTCATAAATCTGCCTCTTTGACTCCATAAATATAATATAAACAGTAGAAATAAAGTATAGGGAAATGTGATTACATCATTGTGCAGCTAACATGAGGTTTATGTACCAGGGTGGCCTATGGGACCATCAGCATTTATCGTAACTGCTGCCTCCGCAGCATCTATAACTACTCTGCTGTCACAAAATCTGATTTTTGGAACCCCAGCTGCTCATTTAAATGGTTCGTTTTTATTTTATAGAAATGATTTCTGTAACTTTTTAATCATCTTTTGGATATCTTTGTTTGTTGCAGATACACAAATTTCCATAGTTTGGTAATATTAGAATACAGGCTCTATTTACAGCAACTGTATTGTGTCTATGTGTAAGGTGATGCAGATGCAAAACTTGAACAGCTGCGCTATTGCACAGGGATCTGTTCCCCAACTGAGCCTTTTAGTGTAGTGAGAGCGCAGTGTTAGCCAAGCTAGCGAGTCACAATTTGGCGCAGTACAGCTTACTGATTATGTTATATCATGTGCCATTATATACTTGCAATATGCTGAATGATGTGTTTTAGAGATGATCATGTTGCTTTGATTGGTGCAGGTCCTCGCCCAGTCGGTGTTCTGGTGCGTTTGAGAACTGTATCACATTATGATTCCTTATAGGAGCTGGGTTGTACCTTTGGGTTACATCATGGGATAGTTTATGTGTTGCTCTCCCATAGCGCAGTCAGGCGTTGCCCTGGCTACCCATAGCATAGATGGTAGGAGAAGGAGATGGCTCAGGGTGAGAAGGAGAGACAGCTGGTAGGAGTAGGCCAGCACCTCATTGTTGCAGGGCTGCTTGGAGGAGGCAACAAATAGCGAGGTCATCTGCTTCAAATGAGGAGAGGGACATCTTAGCCTACACACCACAGCCTGTGCATTACGCATGACAGAGGAAGCACAGTCTGGAGGCTTGCATGAGTTACACTTCAACACCCCACTGTAAGAATTGTCCTGGTAAAGACATGGTATACCGTTATATCTGCAGTAAAGGGGGACCAACAGTGTGCAGTCAGGTGTTCTGTTTCTGTAATCTAATAAATTCCAGTGGTGCTCCTGCAACTTATTATATTACAGACATCCCGCAGATGTAGGTCCAAGGGACCCCCCTCGGGCCCACTTTTACACCTGAAAACTGGCATGCAAGGCATGATGAATTGGCCTGTATGTCTTTATAGTGTAGAGTGGTGAAGGCCAAACTCTCCAGTTATCAACCTTAGGTGAGTGACTGTTGATGGCCATACAGTACTGTATACTGTGTTCCACTCCCTATCCAAGACAGTTTAGCAGTCTCTAGCAGTGAATGTTTGGGATTATGCATGTTTTACTGACCAATGTATGATTGTTCAATCATGCTTGGTAGTACTGTGTTATCACTAACGTGATGTATTGGTTGCTATTTTCTTTTTGCAGACACAAGTGATGAGATACCTGGGTGCATTACCATGCAATAGTCATTTTGGTGCATCATGGCTGAGGAGTGTCGCTTAGGTTATGCTGACTCTGAGGCGAGTGCTCTATATGTAGGGGAGTTCTTTATTTTTCAGGAGTTTAGCAGTCCCGGGAAGCAGCCTGCTGTGTAACAGAACACCGGAGTCCTGAGTCTGTCAATGTAGGTTTGAGCATCGCCTATAAAGATAGGAGTGTCGCCCATGGTCTTGTGTAAATTATTTTGACTGGAAGTCATTTTTCTGAAGATCTGTGATGTTTTGCATGCCAAACTTTGTCTTTTATTCTACAATAAAGTCCTGTAAAGTTCAGTCCAGTATTCGATTTGTTGGGTGGTTCCTTCTGACACAACTACTCTGCACCATCAAATGCACCATCACATTTCTAATAAAGTTTAGTTGAAAGAGTAAAAACAGAAGAGGGAATTCACCAAATACTTCTAAAATTCACTTCACTTACCACTTCATCAAATATCAATTAGATAAGATGACGCAAACTGCGACAAATTCATCAAATACTTTGTTAAGGATGTCAAAGTTTGGTATTTTGGAAACTGATATAATTTATCCATTCAAAGTGTACATAACTCCAGAGGCATAAAGGGATTATCATTTGGTGTAACTCCTGTGATATTGTAACTTTTTAGGTGCAGCGCTTGTATATTGCACATTTTAAGAGGTGGTTTACGCATAAGCGCAAATCACATGGTGTTGTAAATTTTCAAGGTGCGACTCGTGTATATTGCACCTTTTAAGATGTTTACATTAGGTTGAGGTGGACTGTTTTTGCACCTTGAAATGCAACATTTGAAATAAGGTTAATTGGTGAATTTTATTAATTTCTCAATGTCACGCAGGCCACGCTCACTCTTTACGAGAAGTCAAAAATATTTTTAGACACATGCAATTCTGTCAGAAAATAACTTAAAAGGTTGAGGTTAATAGTAAGCACAAATAAAATTAAGTACAAATTACATTTTTTTTTTTTTTTACATAAACCATTTGATGACTTTCCCCCACAATATTACCTGGCTTACCCTTAATGTCAGGTTTCCCAGATACCTATACTATCAGGCTTCTGAGCTGAGAGGCTTCCCAGGTTCTCCCAGCAGAGGGCAGTATAAGTTGCATGTACAGTGCAGACGAGTTTTTTCTTATGTCATAGGCAACTCTGCAAGGTATTGCGCCCATCCCCCGTACACTGTTTGGTAAGGTGCTGTGAATGTATTGAAAGTGCTCAACTCTCGGGGGCCTTATGTTTCACTGTGTGGTTATAGTATGGTGATATGTAGGCAAACTATGTACACGTAGAGCCAGCTAGTGCCCAGATTACCATAATATGACTGGAGAAACTATAACATGCTTGGAATTTTATGGCATGTGGGTACTGTATGGCTCTATCTTTGCATGATATGTTACAAATGGCACTGTATGATTATATGGGAAAAGAAATGAACTCCTGGCACAGTTTGGTTTGTGGATGTATTTAGGCACTATACTTGGCAATATTTGGGCATGGTATTTTACTATTCTTAGTGATGCTTTATGAATTTATGAGTCATAGAATGTAACTTTATGACGTGAACTAGAAATGTTCCCAGGCACCATTTTTTGTAAAAGCTATATGCTCCGGTTTCTCCCATAAAAAATATTGTGCTATATGTTTGTACTCATGTGGGGATTATTTTTATGACTTCAAGAAAGATGATTAAGACACTTAAAGGGGTATTCCCCATTTCAAATATTAAACTTGTATCCGAAGCTAACTAAAGTTTTTTACCCAATACATTGCTTTATCTTGCCCCATTTGTCAGATAGAGCCAAATCTCTCTTCTTAGTATTTACAGCAGGTTGCCTAGGTTACAGACCTCTTCTCAAGTTGGTCTGATGACTATATTCTCTTCTCTCCCTCTCCTTTCATACTGCTTTCAGTTGCTGAGCTCTGATAAGGGTTAGGAAAGTTTCTTAATCAGTGCCTCTGTTATATCTGTATGTAACTCCAGATATATGTGTGCAGTTAACAAAGGAGTACACTGCAGGAAAAGTATAGTACATATACTATAGAGAAGTTGTGAGACTCTCAAGATGCCAAAGTACAGTATGATGAATATAAAAGAGTAATATACAAGAGTCTGAAGTGTAATTATCATTTTAATAAACCTCTGGCATGCCACAGAAACTTGTTAGAAGTTTTTACTGATGGTGGTCCAGTTGCCAAGGAAGGGGTAGAACTAGCATTCAGCTGTGCACTTTGCCCAATCAACTGTGATCTCCTGTCCTCGACATCTAAAGAGGAGCTCATACATTTCTGAGGCCTTCCACTGTCAATAAGAGCCAAGAGACACAATCACAGGAATACAGCGCTCTCTTTTGTCTTGTGGAACATTTTCTTAACATCCGCTCTTAAGAAAATGTCACTCTTTAAAACATGATGTATGAGTGCATTGTTTGGTTACATTGTTTTTACCAGTTTATGGAAACCTTCTCTATGTTTACACTAAACAACAATCTAAACTATGGTGGTTAAGAGTAAGTCCAAACATGACTCCATTAACTAATCCCTGAAACATGGAACAAGTTTGTATTTGGATGTGCTGCTGGACAGCAAAACAGTGCATGCACGTCATTAATAAATCATTTCACTGTGGCCATATACAGGTATTTACCACTGAAACGTGTACTATGTTCAGCGCTGCCTGGTAGTTTTATAAGAGGTAAAGCTTAATGATGGCTGGAACATTGTTAGGACGAAATTATTATAACCTGATAGATCAATGTGTATTTAACAAAAACTGCTCATTATAGTCATATAAATAAAAAAAAAAAAAAAAAAAAAAAACATTTTTGCTACTATTGTACTCTACAATACATTTATACAATACAAACAAGTTTGTATTTTCTAAAAACTGCAATAATCCTGTCCATAGGTTATGTTTGGTGTTGGTGGTTGTGTTGCAGCTCAGCCCCATTTTAAGGCCAGGTTTACATTGCAGCTTTTTGTAGGACTACTTATTGCTTTTAACCATTGAGTGTAGTCCAGAAGGCCGCATACAACACAATAGTTAAAGTCAACTAGCAGTGATACAAAAAGTGATAGTGTAGCCCTGATCTAATATTGCTGAGCCGCATTACAAGACACAATCATTAGACAATTGTGGCCCTATGTTTTGAAGACAGCAGTGATGTTTCTTCTTTAATACTATACAACTGCTTTAGCATCCTTTGAGACAACAATAAATACACACCAAAATGCATGTCTTACCTTTAGGAACACTTGTAATATTAGTGTCTGCAATTCGGAGGTAGGACAGTTTCTTCATTCCTTGAAAAGCTCCTTTTTCAATCCCAGAGCTTTCAATGGGATTTGTGCCCAGTTCTACAAAATAAACATAGTGCATGGCTCTCAAAAAGCTGAATACAGTGCAACATTTTAAAATATATTGCATTAAAATATAATCTTATTATTTTGTAAATTTATTTTTATGTGTGTGTTCAGTGCTGAAAAGCAGTAATCGCCTAAACAGACTGTGAGTTGCTTATACAGGACTCCAAGAGGCATTTTTCCAATACCCTCCTGTCTCGTTTTCTGTAGTATCAGCTACCAGGGAGGTGTGGTACAATGTCCTGATGCCATCCAGTGTCAGCGACATAGTGTATTGCAATACAGACAACATGAATGTTACAGCAAAACAGTAAGGGGGCGGTCACACTACCTTTGTTAATGTCCATCACTGTCTTCCTTCATAGGATGTCAGCAATGGACAATAAACCGTTGCAGAGAATGGTCACAGGCTGATTCTATGTCCGTTCCCATTGACACTAATGTAAACAACATGACGGAAGCTATCTTCCGTCATGTTTGTTTCTCTTTGTAACGGAAGATAAAGTCTGCCATATACGACTTTATCTTTTGTTACAAAAGTAAACAAACATGGCGGAAGATAGCCATGGTTAGATGGTATAGTCACCAGCCATAATACATAGTGGAGACTGAATATATCTTTGCTAACATATTGCTAATTAGAGGGATGTCCTATAGGTGAGCACAGGGCTGACTTTGAATACCATCCTGTGGCTATGTTCTGACTACATTAATGGTAGCCTCATAGGGGGTATATTACACCCTGGAATAACTGATCGATCGATTGATTGATTGACTAATGCATTTAAATATATACAATAAAAAATATTATTTTAACCGTTTTTTTCAGGCATTTTGTTCATTTTTAAAAAAATTGGGAAGAGTTATGAAACTGTCCAAAAGAAAAATCAATGACAGCACAGCTCTTATTTTTCAAGAGCTCTTTAACTGCTATAGGCAGTTTTTCTTTTAGACTGTTTGTTAAAGAAAACCTGTCAGGTGTTTTTCAACCCATCAAGTAATTACTTTTCCTATGGTGCCCCTCACTAAACTTACTGACTGTTACTGAAGAGGGAGAGGAGCAGCTTCATCTAGTCATGTAGTCATCGCACTAAATCACACCCTATGAGGCCAGCAGTTAGACAAGCTATCAGGCTGATGCCAGACAGTGAGGTACAAGTCAGTCTCGCTGCACAGTGTGATTTAGTACAATGGTTACATGACTAGATTAAGGTGCTTTCCACACCCATGACTAGTTAAGGTAAATTTGCAGAAGGTTCAGTGACAGAAAGTTTAGTATCGCACCACAGAAAAAGGTCATTACTTGATGCTGTACATGCTGAGGTAAATTTAGGGTGTAAAAACACCTGACACTCTGTCGGGTGTTTTTTCCATCATAAATTGGCCCCTTTCTGCTGCAGCAAAGTGAAGTTATAAATGGAAGCATGAAAAGTCATATGCAAATTAATTAATTAAGTAGTCTTCAGCTTCTGCCTAATCACGCTGTCCCTTTGCTAATCACCCTTCCTATGCAGGATTGGCCTCTCCAACACAGTCCCCTCACAGCCTGACATTATGAGGGAAATGTCAATCATGCCCAGGACGGGTGATTAGCAAGGGAACAGTGTGACTAAGCTGAAGCTACTCCCTTCCCTTTCTCCCTTGACTACTTAGGGTAATTTGCATAGATGGGTGAACTTTTGAAGATTTGTTTTGGGTCCAGATGGTTCTTCCCAAAGATTTGTTTTGGGTCAAATGCGTTGGTCACGAACAGGAAATGAAACTATTACATTCTGTAGTTTCTTCAAACCCCAGAGTATAATAAGTGTAGACCCAGAGGAAGTGTGGAAATGTAATAACTGTTATACTCACTTTCCCTTACCTGTCTTGGGTGTTGCGCATTCCCTTGTGGTCCTCTTTTTGTCTCCTAGGTGATGTCACACTCTCCAGGTTCACCACTGAGGCCTGTGATTGAGACTCAGTGCTCACATGGGGCGCATTGACATCATGACTCTTGCAGTAAAGTGTTATGACTTTAGTGCGCCCCATGTGACCACTGAGGCCCAATCACAGGCCTCAGTGGTGACCCCGGAGAGTGCGACGTCACTTATGAGACCAAAAGAGGACCACAAGAGAATTCCAAACACCCAGGACAGGTGAGGGAAGGGGAGTATAACAGTTTATTATGTTCACACTCCTACCCTCAGCCTCCACTTATTAAACTCTGGGATTTTAAGAGACAGGTCATTATTTCATCCTGCACATGATAGAGCTAGTTTATGGTAGAAAAACCACCTGACGGGTTCTCCTTAATCGCTTGAAGATGAAAGATATGACAGCCACAGTTTATATACCATAGCATATAACTTACCAATAACAATCATGTTATTCAGTCCATCAAACACGGACTTCTTCACTTTAGTTATCATGTTTTCATGCACACGCAGCTCCTGAAGTGACTTAGGCATATTGGTAGGTAGTTCCTTCAAGTTATTTTTTGATAAGTACAGTCTTTCCAACTTTGTGAGAGATGCAAAAGCACCAGTACTGATGGATTTAATTTTATTGTTAACCAAGATCAATGCCTAGAAGGAAAATGTGATAATGTTTAGTTTACAGAAATATGTGTTAAGCAAGTCCTATCATGATTATGCTTTCAAGGCATTACAGCAAACTAAGTCAGAACTTCACAAACTTTTACCATGGCGAACATTAGACATCCTGCACTGATCCCTTCCTTGGTGAACTTCATCTTTATTATTGGCCATAGGTCACTTCAGTTTCCACGTTCAGGTTTTGTTGATGCAGTTTTTGAAGCCAAAACCAGGTATGGATTGTTAAGGCAGAGATCATATAAAGGACAGAAGCTAATTCTCCTTTCTTTTAATCTATGCTGGTTTTGACTTCACAAATGAATCAAAAAATCTGAAAGTGAAAACAAAGCATAATGAATGGTTTGCCTAAGGCTAAAAACCTTCTAGACAGCTGCACATTGCTGTTAATCTGGATTTCTGGAAAATGGGTCACCTTTATTCCCTGAGATTCGAGAACCTGTATTTATTATTATTTTTTTTAATTTGCTTAGCTTTTCTAGCACTATTACCCCACATCAGTTAAATTGTACTTTTTCATTGTGCTAAATGTTGAATAACTGACAATTTTGGATTATACTCTATAATGCAAAAAAAATGCTAACACTCCACTATTACATGGCTGTTACAATATATGCTCTTTCTGGCCGAGAATTTTTTTAAGCTTATTTTTTGTTTTTGAAGACTAACAGATGTTTCCTATAACCACTACTAACAAAGCCAGTCTTGTAATATCCTTTTTGGCCTGTATTTTGAACATTACTGGGCTTGAAATCAACTTTTGAAGATGATCTCTGAAAGTAATATATCAAGGCTACAGCCCCACGTAGAGAGCCACAGCCAAAAAACGCTACGAAAAAGACCGCAACAGAAATGCATCACATTTTCCTCAGCAGACTTTACGATCCTATTATACCTATACGGAGAACGCCAGTGTTGCCACAAGTATAATTGACATGCTGCGATTTTTCAAAAACACAAGTGTTTTTGAAATTGCAGCTTTTCCTTTGCAGATGTTTTTCTGCAATGTGTGGATGGGATTAGCCACAATCTCATCCACCTTGAAGGTAATGTTAACCGTAGCGTTTTTTGCCGCTGCATTTCCGCTACGGTCAAGACATGGCCTAAAACACATATTAACCAAAGTATTGACTTCAGCTAATTTTACAACTTTTAGGCTAAAAAAAAGGGCTGGCGTGAAAAACTGTGGCGACAATGCATCACGGTTTTTCCCACAGCGCTTTTCACAGAAAGTTCAGAACTTTCTGCTTCTATTATGCCTACAGAGAAAACGACAGCGTTTCCATAGGTATAACTGACATGCTGTGATTTCTGCTGCGTTTCCGCTGTGCATATTTTTCTGCAATGTTTCGCGGTTTTTGGCATTTACGCCTCGTGGGGCCTTGGCCTTAAAGGTAGTCTATCTAATATTCACAAGTAGTAGTAAAGAGTAAGGCTTAAAGCTACCCCACTACAAAAACCATGGCCTCTTTTGTCCTAGAACTGATACAATCAAAAGCAACAATCCTGTTCTTTTTCAGCACATCCTAAATAATTGGACCTATGTAAAAAAATAAAAGTTTATAGGTACATCTATACCCCAAAATTTTGATCCCAAATTGTCTACAAGGGGTCTAAAATGAGGCATAAATAACAGAGCACTTCTTGCGCTTAAAGTTTAACCCTTTCCCTGGTTCAGGGACACATTTTTGGTTTATGAGAGCTTTTGAGAGCTATAACATTTTTTTTCGTTTGGATCATTCAAATAGTTTTTGCATCTTTTTTGGTGATACATGGGGATTTATTTTTATGTTATTTTTATATTTGTAGTTTTTTTTTTTCTTTTATATATTGGGGAAATAAATATAAATAAAAAAAGGAAAAAAGGAGGGAAAACATTTTTAGGTTGGGGACTCACATGGCGTAAACGAAAAAAAAAAAATGTGGCGGCATTTTACAGTCACAGCAAAGTGACTTTGCAGAAAAATACATGCAGCGGACACACTGCAATTTCCAAAATTATTGCGGTTTTGGAAATCGCAGCATGTCAATTATACCTATGAAAACGTAGTGAAATGAAGTGGCACAGGCAAGAGATGGTAAGGGTCTGATGGCAAGAGCAACAGAAAGACCTGCCCATGCCCCTGGTGCATTTGCCTAAGACTTCGAATTTGTTTTTTTCCAAATCTTCACAAGTGACATTATTGACATACAGTGTCTTGCGAAAGTATTCGGCCCCCTTGAACTTTTCAACTTTTTTTGGTGAAGAATCAACAACAAGTGGGACACAATCGTGAAGTGGAACGAAATTTATTGGATATTTTAAGTTAATACTTTGTAGCGCCACCTTTTGCTGCGATTACAGGTGTAAGTCGCTTGGGGTATGTCTCTATCAGTTTTGCACATCGAGAGACTGAAATTCTTGCCCATTCTTCCTTGGAAAACAGCTCAAGCTCAGTGAGGTTGGATGGAGAGCGTTTGTGAACAGCAGTTTTCAGCTCTTTCCACAGATTCTCGATTGGATTCAGGTTTGGACTTTGACTTGGCCATTCTAACACCTGGATACGTTTATTTGTGAACCGTTCCATTGTAGATTTTGCTTTATGTTTGGGATCATTGTCTTGTTGGAAGATAAATCTCCGTCCCAGTCTCAGGTCTTTTGCAGACTCCAACAGGTTTTCTTCCAGAATGGTCCTGTATTTGGCTCCATCCATCTTCCCATCAATTTTAGCCATCTTCCCTGTCCCTGATGAAGAAAAGCAGGCCCAAACCATGATGCTGCCACCACCATGTTTGACAGTGGGGATGGTGTGTTCAGGGTGATGAGCTGTGTTGCTTTTACGCCAAATATATCGTTTTACATTGTGGCCAAAAAGTTCCATTTTGGTTTCATCTGACCAGAGCACCTTCTTTCACATGTTTGGTGTGTCTACCAGGTGGCTTGTGGCAAACTTTAAACGAGACTTTTTATGGATATCTTTGAGAAATGGCTTTCTTCTTGCCACTCTTCCATAAAGGGCAGATTTGTGCAGTGTACGACTGATTGTTGTCCTATGGACAGACTCTCCCACCTCAGCTGTAGATCTCTGCAGTTCATCCAGAGTGATCATGGGCCTCTTGGCTGCATCTCTGATCAGTCTTCTTGTTTGAGATGAAAGTTTAGAGGGACAGCCAGTTCTTGGTAGATTTGCAGTGGTCTGATACTCCTTCCATTTCAATATGATCGCTTGTACAGTGCTCCTTGGGATGTTTAAAGTTTGGGAAATTTTTTTGTATCCAAATCCAACTTTAAACTTCTTCACAACAGTATCACGGACCTGCCTGGTGTGTTCCTTGGTCTTCATGATGCTCTCTGCGCTTTAAACAGAACCCTGAGACTATCACAGAGCAGGTGCATTTATACGGAGACTTGATTACACACAGGTGGATTATATTTATCATAATCAGTCATTTAGGACGACATTGAATCATTCAAAGATCCTCACTGAACTTCTGGAGTGAGTTTGCTGCACTGAAAGTAAAGGGGCCGAATAATATTGCACGCCCCACTTTTTTTTTTTTTTTTTTTTACAAAAGTTTAAAATAACCAATAAATTTCGTTCCACTTCACAATTGTGTCCCACTTGTTGTTGATTCTTCACCAAAAATTTAAAATTTTATATCTTTATGTTTGAAGCCTGAAAGGTGGCAAAAGGTTGAAAAGTTCAAGGGGGCTGAATACTTTCGCAAGGCACTGTACATAGCAAAGGTATGTTGTTTATCAGTGTAATGTGCTTGGAAGAGGTGGTAGAACACGATTCAGATGATTCTGAAAGTGTCATCCAAGCTATCTAAATATTCATTATTGTATCAAATTGTTCACTAAAAGTCATGACACATTATTTGCATTTCTGTGCAACATTCCTAAGTGCAAATTCTTAATATACTGTCCCAAATCAGACCAGAATATAACCATTATAATATATTATCTTGCCATCCTCCATTACTGTTATCATCCTCCCATCACTATCATCTAATCTGATTAGACATTCCCTCATCCAGCGGTACATCACACCACTACTGATGACACCACAAGAGCCAGTATACAACAAGCAGCACACCACTAATCCATTTATCACTTGTGATTGTGATTTTTTCTGATATGTCTCAAAAGGGGAAGATTAAGGGCCTTGAGATGTATGAAGTCTAAACTTTTTAAAGTGATATGACACATAGTGCCTGGATAAGGTATCGGAACAAAAGTTAGTACTTAGATAAAAATGGAGGATCCCTTCTGATAGCTTTCCAATTGTTTAGACAGAAAAAAAAGTGCTGCATGCTGCTTTCTTTCCATCAAAAGAAAAAAAAAACACAAAAACCAAAACCGAAAGCGGCTGAAGGGTCTTTCTGTTGTTACTTTTACGTTGAAATCAATGATGATGGTTATCGATGATGATTACAAGAATAAAGACTTCTGTTTCCATTCAGAAGACTTCTGTTCACAACAAACCTAAAGACAGTGGGGTGAAACCACTCTAAGAGAAATGGTATAGTGCAGTGCCTTTGCCAAGATAAAGACATGGTACCGTGCAGTGCCTATATATATGAGATAAGAGAAGACGTAGTGTACAGTGCCTACATATGCAGGAGTGATACAGTATTTATGCAGTATTATATATATGCAGTATTAGAGAACTGGTATGATATTGGGCCCATATATGCAAGATTAGAGAAGTGGTGCTGTGCTGAGATACTCTGCAATGTCCAAATGTGCTTGTACATATAGTATATGTAAAATCATCGGATAAGTAGTATTGTGAAGTGGCAATTCATGCAAGATAAACAAAGTAATATAGTTGTGTTGTGCAGCAACTATTTATGCAGGGTAAAAGAAGTGGTACCTTGCAGGGGCCATGTAAAGGATAAAACGATAAGGGCAGACTTATAGGCAGGCACAGATGGACACACACATGCGCACACATAAACATAAACACACACACATAAAACAACCTCTACAGGTTCTCTATATTCTCCCTGCAGTCCTGCAGAGGCTTGAGGACCTTTGAACTTTAAGATCCTGCATACATCTGTGTGAGGACCCGGCAAACTTGTATGTAAGAGTCATACTCTTTTCTAACTGTAAAGGGCTAAAAGAAATGTGGTGAGTAGTTTAGGCACACATGAGCCCCAGGCAGATGCCCAAACCACCTATATTATAATCTGCATTAGTGAACCCCTAGCCGCACTTTCCTCTCCACATCGTTCATGCGGAAACCACACGGATCCCATTATAGTCTATTGGGTCTGCGGGTTTCCCGGGTAAACCGCTTTTTATGCGTATAGGTTTCCGTTTGGGGGGTCCCCAAGCGGATTCCCCGAATGGAAACCCGAACGCAGATGTGAACTGGGCCTTATTGGGGTTTATATAATTCAGTTTTTTTCACGTGGACCTTAGACCTTGTGAAAAAATACAGAAGAGTAGGCTTGATTCTAATCTGTCTTTCAGAATTGGAAAAGGACTTTCAGTGTGCAGACTGAGAATTCCTCAAATTGCACACTGAAGAATCTTGTCAGTTTTTTTTCATCCTCCATGGGGCAAGGAAGTCAAAAGTAACAGTCTTAATGGGTCATTCACTGGTATGTCTCACCATCCCTATCAGCAACTTCCCCTACTTTTATCATCTATGTCTGTGAACTCTGGAAGTCTTGGAGAGCCTGCAACAAATTCACTTTTATTCATTATTTTTTTCTTTCAAACTCTTTCACCCTGCCTTCCCTACTACTTTAATTCGTTGTAGTTTACACTTTTTTCATTTCCAAACCTTGGGTCCTAGGTTTTTCTCATGTACTCCCATTTGCATTCTTCTCTTATGAGGTCCACACCCTCAGACTATTCTTCCTCAAAGTGGCCTGATTCCTCATTCGTAGTCTTGGAAAATACTCTCTTATGGGTGTGTTTAACACCCCTATTACCAACACACTTTCCTTAACCGCCTCTCTGTTCCACACGCACAGACAGCGAGAATCTTGGCTCATTTTATGGAGAAGATCATATAAGTCAGCAGAGTTTCTACATTACAAGTTCTTGTTCAGTACCTACAATTCTGCACTTCACCATGCCAAGCAAATCTATCTCACCTCTATTCTCTCTACATTATCTAACCCAAAATAACCTCTTGACTTTTTTTACTTCCTCTAATAATAAAGTGTATGTGCCTATCACAGATATCAGTGCTGAAGAGACAGCCTCTTATTTCAGACATACAATTGACAACATTCATAATTATCTTCCATTCCCCAAGATGGATTCAACCCTTTCCCTCCCATACTTACTCCTCTTGCCTTTCAGAACCTGATCCAAACGCAGAATAAGTCTATAAACTGCACTACTGAGCCTATTCCAACACACCTTGTTAAACGTGCTATTGTAATCTCTATAAAAGAACACTAAACTAATATAGTCTCCTAATCCGTCCTCCATTAATCTTCTCCTTTCTTTTGGTCATATTTTCACTTTGGTTTTGTTCACATTATTGCGGTTCACTTAGCGACTGCGCTGATGCATTTTTCTTGACATTTTGCACATTTGCACTTAGCACATTATCCACATAAAGTTTGATGTACAGTACAGACCAAAAGTTTGGACACACCTTCTCATTCCAAGAGTTTTCTGTATTTTCATGACTATAAAAATTGTAGATTCACACTGAAGGCATCAAAACTATGAATTAACACATGTGGAATTATATACTTAACAAAAAAGTGTGAAACAACTGAAAATATGTCTTATATTCTAGGTTCTTCAAAGTAGCCACCTTTTGCTTTGATTACTGCTTTGCACACTCTTAACATTCTCTTGATGAGCTTCAAGAGGTAGTCACCTGAAATGGTCTTCCAACAGTCTTGAAGGAGTTCCCAGAGATGCTTAGCACTTGTTGGCCCTTTTGCCTTCACTCTGCGGTCCAGCTCACCCCAAACCATCTCGATTGGGTTCAGTTCTGGTGACTGTGGAGGCCAGGTCATCTGGCGTAGCACCCCATCACTCTCCTTCTTGGTCAAATAGCCCTTACACAGTCTGGAGGTGTGTTTGGGGTCATTGTCCTGTTGAAAAATAAATGATGGTCCAACTAAACGCAAACCGGATGGAATAGCATGCCGTTGCAAGATGCTGTGGTAACCATGCTGGTTCAGTATTCCTTCAATTTTGAATAAATACCCAACAGTGTCACCAGCAAAGCACCCCCACACCATCACACCTCCTCCTCCATGCTTCAGGTTGGGAACCAGGCATGTAGAGTCCATTTGTTCACCTTTTCTGCGTCGCACAAAGACACGGTGGTTGGAACCAAAGATCTCAAATTTGGACTCATCAGACCAAAGCACAGATTTCCACAGGTCTAATGTCCATTCCTTGTGTTCTTTAGCCCAAACAAGTCTCTTCTGCTTGTTGCCTGTCCTTAGCAGTGGTTTCCTAGCAGCTATTTTACCATGAAGGCCTGCTGCACACAGTCTCCTCTTAACAGATGTTGTAGAGATGTGTCTGCTGCTAGAACTCTGTGTGGCATTGACCTGGTCTCTAATCTGAGCTGCTGTTAACCTGCGATTTCTGAGGCTGGTGACTCGGATGAACTTATCCTCCGCAGCAGAGGTGACTCTTGGTCTTCCTTTCCTGGGGCAGTCCTCATGTGAGCCAGTTTCTTTGTAGCGCTTGATGGTTTTGGCCACTGCACTTGGGGACACTTTCAAAGTTTTCCCAATTTTTCGGACTGACTGACCTTCATTTCTTAAAGTAATGATGGCCACTCGTTTTTCTTTACTTAGCTGCTTTTTTCTTGCCATAATACAAATTCTAACACTCCATTCAGTAGGACTATCAGCTGTGTATCCACCTGACTTCTGAACAACACAACTGATGGTCCCAACCCCATTTATAAGGCAAGAAATCCCACTTATTAAACCTGACAGGGCACACCTGTGAAGTGAAAACCATTTCAGGTGACTACCTCTTGAAGCTCATCAAGAGAATGTCAATAGTGTGCAAAGCAGTAATCAAAGCAAAAGGTGGCTACTTTGAAGAACCTAGAATATAAGACATATTTTCAGTTGTTTCACACTTTTTTGTTAAGTATATAATTCCACATGTGTTAATTCATAGTTTTGATGCCTTCAGTGTGAATCTACAATTTTTATGGTCATGAAAATACAGAAAACTCTTGGAATGAGAAGGTGTGTCCAAACTTTTGGTCTGTGCTGTATATTGTATATGTGAATTATGTATTTTGATTGTATGGCGCCACTAGTTAGCTATGTATTTGGGCTGCTACTTGAAATAGTGCTTATCCGACTTGGGAGATAGTTGTGTGTTATTATGATACTAGTTTTTTCCCCCTCTTTGGAATATTGTGAGATTCGAAGAGATCATGATGCATTGCACTCCTGTGTCTCGCAGTGCATTGTGAGATTTAGGTCTGGCCATGTTTGATTTGGCTTGGCGTCCCGCAGTGTACAATTCATGTTGAGATAAAAGGTGGGTAGTATGTAATTCTATTTTTATATGTGAGATTGATATACATAGGAAACCCCCTAGCCTGCATGTTTCCCCATGACTAAGCATTGGTGTAACACGCGTTGGGGGCGTAATACTGTGGTCTGTATAACATGTTTGTCTCCCATTTCCCCCTTTTTCCCTGGTGTTTATAATATGGTGGTTATTTATTCTAGTTATGGACTATTAAGACTTGTTGCAACTGATGGAAATATATTTCTATTTACTGTATTTTGTAAGGGATTGTTTTTAGAGATTATCTAGTGACTGGTGCAGTGCCAAGGGACTGGCACCGGGCAAATGTGGTGCCCATTTTCAACAGGGCTCTAGGTGTTCCCCAGGTAATTACAGACCAGTGAGTTTAACATCCATTGTCGGGAAACTGTTTGCGGGGCTCTTAAGCGACTATATACTGGAGTATGTAAGACTAACTTGATATGCTTTTATTAAGAGGTGAGAAGAAGTGTGGACAGAGGGGAGGCTATGGATATAGTGTTCCTGGACTTTGTAAGGGTATTTGAGACTGTCCCTCATAGACGATTAATGGGTAAAATCTGGTCCATTGGCTTGGAAAATATAGTTTGTAATTGGATTGAAAAACGGTTAAAGGATCATCCAGAGGGTTGTGGTCAATGACTGCTTATCAGACTAGTCCTCTGTTATAAGGTGTACCCCAGAGTTTAGTGCAGGGTCCTCTGTTTTTTTTACTTATTTATTTATTATATAGAAGGTGGGATTAATAGCACTGTCTCGATTTTTTCAGATGACACCAAGTTATGTAGTCTATGGAGGATGTCATATATATATATTTCTCATTCCTTTTGTAGCTATTCTTGACTTTAGCTCAAAAAAACACTGAATCTGTGGAATAGCCTATTTTATCCCAGGAGCTGGTTACAGCAACAACAGCTCACAGCTTCAAAAAAGCCTTAAATGTCTTTTTTTAGAGAAAATAGCAATAATGCTTATGAAAAAGTATAGAATGTCATGCCCTTTCCCATCCCCTGTTTGAATTTAATGGATATATGTATTTTTTCAACCGTACTAACTATGTAACTACCAATCATTACACTTATGGGTAGTTTTTGAGGGGTTTTGCTTATACTTGTTATTTTGCATATCCACATGTATCTTCATTTTCCATATTGTCTTTATATATCCTCCATAATATTTATGTATTTTTATGTTTAATTGATGTATAATAAAGATGTATTGTTTACCTTTTTATTTTTGGATTTCTTGTTACTGTACTGGGTTTGGTCTAAATTATTGGACACAGAATTCTGGTTTATCATATGTGTCATGCCAGCAACTTTGTAGGTTGAGCAGCAAAAGCAGTGCACCAACTGCCTCATCTGCATAAGACTTCAAAGTTGTTTTTCTCCAAATTTACAAACGTGACATACATAACTAAGGTATGTTGTTATCACTGTAATGTGTTCTGAAAAGCAGTGGTAGCAGTTGAATATGCTTGGGGATGTGTAAGACTTCTTTTAATCTTAATAGTATTTTTAAATACATTTTTTAAAATGGCCATAAAGATTAGACTAAAGCAGACTGAAACGTACAGTTCCAACTGTCAACACTAATAGATGTAGATTATTGATCTAGACTATAGATCATTTAAAAAGAACTCAAATGAGTTCTGCAGCCCCTTTATTCAAGCAATAATTCAATTATTCAACAATTCAAGCACTATATTCTTGTTTGTTTGAGACTAGCAAAGTTTCAAACTTGTCTTAAATGAAAGATGATGGCCATTTCAAAGAAAGGGAGGAGTGATTTTACACATCCCTATAAGGGATTTAACTTTTTGCATTCTTTGGGAAATTTGGAAAAATTTATAGTATCTTACATGAAGGTTTTTCAGATTCTTGAAATCATCATCCTTTATTTCGGTTATCTTGTTGTTCTGTAAGTCAAGTAAAGTTGTGTCTGCAGGAATATTCTTGGGTACTTGTTCTAGACCTGAAAAAAAATATTGATTAAAATTTATATTTGTATAGTTAAGCAAATATTTAGTAAGAATTCAATGTATTTTTTTTATCATGGTTCCATTGAAATGGCAGTAAACAACGAATAAATCATTTTTCAAATGATAGTTTGTCGGTGGTTGTTGGTGATTTGGACCTAGTATAAAACAATAGAGGCTAAAATTCTGAAATCCAAATCAATACATTAACATCTCTTATTTTATATGAGGGAAATATGGTTCTGTATTAGGATTGGCAGCCTTAGGAAAATCATAGACATTTTCACAGATTTCTAGTAATTTGTTATGTCTTGATAGACATGTGTAACAAATAAATATATGTTTAAAGTGGTTTTCTAGGGCAAAAAAGTTAGGCAATTGTTTAAAATAACAAATGGAGTGAAAGTCAACTCTGATTCTACCCTCTGTTCCAGTGGTGGGCCTCCAGTGGTTGTCTCATGTTTACCTTTTCAGTGCTCCGGTGATGACATAAATAGCCTCCATACAGTCACTTGCCACAGAGGTCACATGTGGTATTCAGCCACATTACCTCTACAGAGATTCTAGTGCTAGAGTGACGACGTAACTGATCACCACGCATGACCACTGAGGCCAGTGATTGGCTGTATCGGTCATGTGAGGGGTCATTCACACAGAAAGGGAGACTTGGAGAAGAGGAGAGTATCAATCTATTTGTTATTTTTAAAAAAACTGCATGCCCTTATGCGTAGAAATAAAAAGTTTTAACAGTACATTCACTACACTAGGTAATCAGTCTTACTCCTATAGACAAGGGCATCCGCCTCCCAATTATTAGATTGGTAGAGCACATCGGGGTGCAGGAAGTTCCTGTGTTCAGCCTCTTATGTCAACCAGCTCTCTGTTACGTCACTGACAGTGCTCTACTCCTGTTGCTTATACATAGAATATATAGAGTAGAGTGATTTTTTTTTTTTTACTTATAGTTCTTTTCTAAAGAGAATTATTACAATGGCTTCCCTATTTTGCTTAAGTCATATTACAGGGTGGTAATTGTAATGGTTTGTATTGACGTGAATAGTGAGCTTTTTTTTCTTTAGTTGTATTTTACAATTACAGGAGAAAACAGCTCCCTGTCGTGACAACAGCCATGGCAGAGCAGATGTGGTTCTGTTAGGATTTAGCAGTTCTGCCATTCAGTTGAAAACCTGATGATCACATAATGTTTGGATCTAATAGAGACAGAAGCACTGAGTGCTATGTAGACTGGAAATCAGAAGACAGGATTGGTTCAGAGTTGCTTCTGTCTATGACAGCAGGACACCCAAACTGTTCCTATCAGATTGCAGGAGTCAGAGCTTTAATACCTTAAATACTGGGCCAATTTTCGTTTTGCTGTTTTCATTTTTATCCTCCCCACATTCCAAGATCCATAACTTTTTCATCTTTTAGGTCACAGAATCACATGGCAGCTTATTTTTATGGGACTAATTGTACTTTGCAATGGCATCATATAATTTTAAGCATTTTTGCCAATTTCTTACATGTTTAGTTTTTACAGCTTTCACTATGTGGGAAAAATGACACATTTTCTATATTCTATAGGTAAGTACAGATCACTGTGATACCAAATTTATATAGTATTTTTCATGTTTTAATGCCTTTAAAAAAAATTAAAAACTGTTTAAATAACAAAAAAAATTTGTGTTGCCATATTCTGATACCATTTGCTGGCTAAGGTGTCCTATATGTTGTTTTTATTGATATCATTTTGTGGAATATCTGATGGTTTGATCGCTTTTTATTCCATTTTTTAGGAGGCAAAGTTTTGAAAAAACTGTAATTTGGCCATTTTTTTTCTGCTTCAAAGTTCGCTATATGGGATAAATATTGCTATATTTTAAAAGGATGCAAGAATATTTTAGGATGCAAGGATACCTAAAGTGTTAATGTTTATTTTTGTTTATTTGTTTTTATATGTGATCTAGGGAAAAAATGTGATTTGAATTTTTTATATTGTTAGTGTCTTTTTAATAATTTTTATTTATTTATTTATTTGATGTATTTTTAGAACTCCTAGGGGAATTGAACCCTAAGGAGCCTGATAGCCCATACAATATACTTCAGTATCAATGTCTTCAGTATATTGCAAAACCCTTTGACTTCTATTACATAGAACCATAGTAATGACATACCTGGGATCCTTCAATAGGCTTCTGGTTGTCATGGCAACCGATCACTGCCCTACTCGGGGCAGTGATCATTTCAATATAGCAGCTCTCATGGTGCTGGCCCTGCTTAGATGCCGCAGTCGCGTTTAACCATGGCATCTAAACGGTTGACAGCCACAATTGGTGATGGCATGGGTCACAGCTGTTAGTGACAGGAGCAGATGTACAAATATATGATTGGATATTAAGTGGTTAATCTTGTGATTACATATACAATGATGTGAGATTAAAGTCCACAACCAAGAGAAATACATGAACGGCACGTAGTTAAGAGGATAAAAATGTAATATGCACTTAATGTGCTGTGATAGGGTATACACTAAGGTTAACCCTAGTATGCATGATGTTAAAAATCTACACATACAAGTAATAGCAACCCGGGCCTAAAAGGTCTGGGTTATGCATACCAGGTTTAAAAGGGTAAATGAAGGAAACAAATAGGTTTCAGTTATCCATTCCAATTTTATTTCCAAGTTTTTAAAAAACAAAAATAAGGTTTCTTGATAGGATATGAATACATTTCAGCCACAATGATCTTTAGCCCCAGGATTACTTCTTTACCTAACTCAAAAGTTGAAAATTCAGTTGAGATTATTTAGCATCAATATCCCATTGCCCCAATATCATTCTTATAGAGGTTGCATAAAGTGTGGTCTGGGGCTCCAATCTCTGGGTATCTTATGCTAAAAAGCTGTTTTATCTGTCTCTGTGCCTCTTAGACATGGAGCAGTGACTATACAGTCATATGAAAAAGTTTGGGCACCCCTATTAATCTTAATCATTTTTAGTTCTAAATATTTGGGTGTTTGCAACAGCCATTTCAATTTGATATATCTAATAACTGATGGACACAGTAATATTTCAGGATTGAAATGAGGTTTATTGTACTAACAGAAAATGTGCAATATGCATTAAACCAAAATTTGACCGATGCAAAAATTTGGGTACCCTTATCATTTTATTGATTTGAATACTCTTAACTACTTTTTACTGACTTACTGAAGCACAAAATTGGTTTTGTAACCTCACTGAGCTTTGAACTTCATAGCCAGGTGTATCCAATCATGAGAAAAGGTATTTAAGGTGGCCAATTGCAAGTTGTTCTCCTATTTGAATCTCCTCTGAAGAGTGGCATCATGGGCTCCTCAAAACAACTCTCAAATGATCTGAAAACAAAGATTGTTCAACATAGTTGTTCACGGGAAGGATACAAAAAGATTTAACCTATCAGTTTCCACTGTGAGGAACATAGTAAGGAAATGAAAGACCACAGGGACAGTTCTTGTTAAGCCCAGAAGTGGCAGGCCAAGAAAAATATCAGAAAGGCAGAGAAGAAGAATGGTGAGAACAGTCAAGGACAATCCACAGACCACCTCCAAAGAGCTGCAGCATCATCTTGCTGCAGATGGTGTCACTGTGCATCAGTCAACAATACAGCACACTTTGCACAAGGAGAAGCTGTATGGGAGAGTGATGCGAAAGAAGCCATTTCTGAAAGCACGCCACAAACAGAGTCGCCTGAGGTATGCAAAAGCACATTTGGACAAGCCAGCTTCATTTTGGAAGAAGGTCCTGTGGACTGATGAAACAAAGATTGAGTTGTTTGGTCATACAAAAAGGCGTTATGCATGGTGTCAAAAAAACACAGCATTCCAAGAAAAACACTTGCTACCCACTGTAAAATTTGGTGGAGGTTCCATCATGCTTTGGGGCTGTGTGGCCAATGCCGGCACCGGGAATCTTGTTAAAGTTGAGGGTCGCATGGATTCAACTCAGTATCAGCAGATTCTTGAGAATAATGTACAAGAATCAGTGACGAATTTGAAGTTACGCCGGGGATGGATATTTCAGCAAGACAATGATCCAAAACACAGCTCCAAATCTACTCAGGCATTCATGCAGAGGAACAATTACAATGTTCTGGAATGGCCATCCCAGTCCCCAGACCTGAATATCATTGAACATCTGTGGGATAATTTGAAGCGGGCTGTCCATGCTCGGTGACCATCAAACTTAACTGAACTGGAATTGTTTTGTAAAGAGGAATGGTCAAAAATACCTTCATCCAGGATCCAGGAACTGATTAAAAGCTACAGGAAGCGACTAGAGGCTGTTATTTTTGCAAAAGGAGGATCTACTAAATATTAATGTCACTTTTCTGTTGAGGTGCCCATACTTTTGCACCGGTCAAATTTTGGTTTAATGCATATTGCACATTTTCTGTTAGTACAATAAACCTCATTTCAATCCTGAAATATTACTGTGTCCATCAGTTATTAGATATATCAAATTGAAATGGCTGTTTCAAACACAAATATATTTAGAACTAAAAATGATTAAGATTAATAGGGGTGCCCAAACTTTTTCATATGACTGTAGTTCCTGGTGATTTTATTCTAGAAATTGTACATGGTGAAAAAAAAAATCTATTTTTGTTTTCTTCATACCAGAAACTTGCAATTTTGTGATTGAGGGACATAAAATCATTCCTGTCTGAATAATACCTTAGCGTCCTAGACAGGTTGCTAGTGTTTGGTTTCAAGTATCTGTAAAAAGGCATTTAAAGGAGATGTCTCACAAAAAACAACCCCTTCTTAAATCAGCTGATCACTTACTAACCCCTGTCTTCAGTTGTATTAATTCATTTACAGTTGGCTATTCATTTCCACCATGAAAGGTCAATTGTGTAATGGATGGATAGGCGAGGTTCATACTGACCAATAGAGGTGGTCCCTAGCAGATGAGCTCCTGAATGGACTAATACAAGTAGATGTTTTAAAATAACAGAAAAATTAGGTATATGTGGACAATATTTTGTAATTGTATTACATTTTACACCATCTACACCAGTATAAGGTTTCTCTGGTCTTTCAAAAGCAAAATAGCCCTACTGAGGACCTTTCACATCCTCATAGATGTGCACTATATACCGCTAGAAAGCTGCTGAATCGCTGGGCTGTGAGGAAGGCCCCCCCCGACAATATTCTTCCATAGCCTTGTATTGTCGTGGGGGGGGGGGGGCGTTCCTCACACTCCAGAGATTACACTAGGCTGTAAGGCCCTTTCTGACAGTGGGGAGATATCAGTGCCAAAACTAATGGCAATGATATCTCCAGCACCGGGGTTCACACCGGGAAAACCGACAGTGCGATGAATTCCGTGAAAGGTCCTCTTTAAGTTTTATGTGGCTATATACTTCCTTTAGTCTGTCAGGCAGCTGATATGGCCATAACAGTTTTTCTATTTGTCTTGTGCCTCTGACACCAATTTCCTTACCCCTCTGTACTTCTTATTCTTGCTTCATGTTTGTTTTGTTTCGTCTCTTATCCTTTCAGTACCTGTCATGTTCCTCTTACCTCTTCTGAACTAACTTATTGCTAAAATTGCCCTGCTATTATATCTTTGCTGTCAACCTTTGTGTCCTCCAATGAATGTTCTGCCGATCCTAATGCACTATTGTCATTCTTAATGTTAACCTTAGCTGCTTGACCAGATGCTATCCTTATTGCTTGAACCATGTTTTGAGGGGTTGAAGGAGTTAGAGAGTTGCTGGCTTCAAAGGGGGGTGCCAACAAGCCAATCTGTATTGCCCATTGTACATTAGGTAATAGACTACATCAGCAAAAGAAAAGGCATTGAAGCATCTATAGTTATTTTTCTTATTGTTTCAAGATGATGGCAAATCTCTCTTTGCATTTAGTATCCTTTTCACCATTGACAATTGCATTAGAAAACCAGAAAGGGATTATGGGGTATGAACATCTCCTTTAAGCACAGGAATACCATGACTACAATTATGACACTTCAACATTGTCTGTACCCAGGTCTTTTGTAAGAGAGTATAAAGTTTAGCGACTTTAAAGATTATATTAGAGAATTAACTTTCTTATGTAATGTCAATTTTGGATTCTATCCCTTTAATTACAGGAATTTTTTTTAAATTACTCACTGTGATTTCTAAATTCTCAGTGCTTCTTTGGCTAACTTTCTGGGCCAAGCAATGTGCTATAAACATGTGTTTGTCAAACATCTCCATATGTGGTCTGACATAACACAAGTTGTGTCTGTTGATAAATATGTAAGGCAAGATCAGCAAATGGGACCTGCACTGCAAGATGCCTTTATGGGTGCCAGTCAGAAGACAACAAAGGCTATACAGTGAAAATGTCTAACTACTTTTTGTGTAGTAAATGTATTGCCACAACATCCATTTAGTACATTCTACATTTGATTCAGTCATTTTGTGAAGTTCATAAAGAGACACACTGCATGCTACTGCTTTCTAAATTTCTATTCTGTAATACTCTACAGTTTAAACTAAATTTAAAATGCAAACAATAAAAATCTGTAGAAGAATATTTTTTCTGAACTCGCTTTCCTCACTCGTTTCCAGTAAATTGTTCACATCAGCATTTTGGACAAAAAGGAATAGAGTGGGAGTTGACCATTTTATGACTCTTATATGGAAAGTGTTTCCAAATTAAGCTTAAAAATGGTATTTGAATCCAAGGGTTCTGGAGAACAGATTTCTCATTTTCACACTGAATGCCAAAAGAACATCAGAGAATTTAAATTAAAGTTCTCAGCGGGACAGTTTTATGAAAAACTGATATGTTCTACAGATGAAGTAATGGAAATTGAATATCTAAAGGCAAAAGTTTAGCAGTTAGCCTCTATTGAACTATCATGATATATTTTACTTTATCTTACTTGTAACTTTACAGGTATGAAATGTAAAAAACAGGGAATAATTGGGTTACTGTTGAATAAAAGTTTTAAAGTAGCCAAGTATAAACTATCTGATAATTTACCCCTAGCCAATACTAACAAAAAACTATCTAGGTGTGGTGCTATGGAATCTACAAATGCTACTTCTATTTCTCTTCCCCTTTTGTGGGTAGGTTTTTTGCTTCTCCTTATGTACTCTTATTGTGTACATTTGCAGCCATTTTAAAGAATTTCTCAGGACTTGTGGTGAGAATAATACCATTTACTTTTTTATGGGGTGAACTGGCCAAACAGGAAACCACTGTAGGCTTTTCAGCATGTTACACATTTTACCGGGCTTGAAATGTGGAAACTGTAGACAAGTGATCCTGGTTTAGGATTCAAGAAAACTTTGATGAAGACCAGAGCTTTCCATGTTAATACTTCATTGGGTAGTCTGAGATTATAGACAAAAAAATGAATCTGCCTTTTTTCAGATACACAGGTACTTTTGTCTGTGAGCTGTGTCTGGCATTGTTCAATGGTCTGGGGGCTTTAGATTTTCATTGCTTTTATTATGCGGATACATTTATCATGATTGCCAGCAATGACAGGGATTGGAGAAAACTCTGATCTTGGTCATTTAACCCTTGTGATGCAGTGATAACTATGAGTGTAACAACAAGGGAGGGGGGGCATATTGTTTTAAGAGACAGTCATCATGGGTCTAACAAAGGCATCCAGGGCTACCCCGCGATGTGTCTATTTTGGGCATACATGATGAATGGAAGTAATGCCCTGGAATGTATTCCAATTCATTATATTAAAAAAATAAAATGTAAAAATCCACTTGTGTTACAAAAATAAAGTTTAATAAAATAATCAGTAAAAATGAACACTGAAAAAAAAGAATAAATGTGATAAGTTAAAATGTAAAGCATTAACACATTTTACATATATCCTCATAGACACTACAACCCATACATGAAATTTCACAGGTAATTTAGAGGGTTCAGGAAAATATATAAAATAAATTATACAAAGCATGCACACTCCCCCAAAAAATGCAGTAAAACAAACAGGAAATTAAGCTACATATAGATTGCGAAAATAAGCTGCATTGAGGCTAAGGCCCCACTTAGCAGGCTCCAACGGAAAACTACAGCGGAAACTCATTGTGGTTTTTCTCACAGCGCATTTCACAGAAAGTCCACAGAGTTTTCCTCTATGGACTTTCTGCTTCAATTATACCTATAAGGAAAAGACCAACATTTCTGTAGGTATAATTGACATGCTGTGATTTCCAAAAATGCAATGGATTTCCGCTGTGGGTATTTTTCTGCAATGTGTGGATGGGATTCACTATACCACGTTTATACTACGTGGGGACCTGTCCTCCTTATAGTATTTTCACTAACTGTTGGCAGTGCTATAGGATGAACCCATTATGTATCTCTATAGCCTCAATTGCCCTACTATATCTCCACATGCCATTGATTTTATATGGCAGCATTTGGGATCCAGATAAGCAGTCTACACATCCATACACATTACATGAGTTAGATTAACCATCAAATATGTATGGGGATATCCTGACTTACCCCAGTGGCAGATGTTGGGAAAAAAAGGATAATACTTGTAGGATTTCAACATCACAGTCCTTTTTCTCATAGGCAATAAGTTCTCTTATTTTTGAAAATACATGTCTACTCAACTGAGCCAAGTGTAAAGTGTAGAGGGTTCAAGAGAAATAGCGGTCAGCCATACAATAATTTATCCAATAACATTCCATGATGTATAGCCACATTGTCTGTGCCAGGTCTGTGACAGATTAGATTATTGACAAAATTTCATTTCAGAGTCATGAGTTGAGAAATAGAAAGTGATCTAACATGACTGCCAATTGAACTGCACGGAAAGCTACAAGTATGTTTACATAAAAAGCAGCTTTAACATTGGATGGAATTCATTTTGGATAAACGCAGCGTGATGATTTGTGTCACTGGAAATACTGGGGAAAATGAGATCACTCCAAATGGTGAAGTGAAAAAAAGCACTGGAAGAAGCTCATAAAGTCACATTGAGCCTTTAAATAATTGTTAATTTACTTTGTTATAGCAGAATCATAATGAAAACACCAAAACACATTTATACAACAAGATGACTGCTACTAGAAGTGTTTTTATCATCAGAAGCTAGCAATTGTTTGACACATTTGTTTTAACTTAAATCTCACTGAATCTGTAACATATTTTTGAAAATGTTATAGGGCACATGTAATCTAAACTGGAGGAAATGCTACAGCTCTAAGTCAGAAGGGGTAATGTCTCTCATTATGGAGAGACTGTGGTATAGGGACTTATTATACCATGGATGCCCTGCTAAGAATTCTGGGTAAGGAATATGCAAATAAAACCTCATTGATGAAAGAGAAGAATTTGCTTTAAGCTAAGTGGCTAACTAGTCAGGTGGCGCTCAGACCAAATACCTCTTTTTCAACAATGATGTCTTATTTGCATATTCCTTACACAGAAAACTTAGCAGGGCATGCATGGTCTAATAGGTCCCTGTACCACCATCTCTTCCTAATAAGAGACATTACCCCTTCTGACTGAAATCAAGACCTCTCACACAGCTAGCCAGTACCCTACTCTGCAATGATGAGAGGCAAAAACCTTGAAAAAACTGAACCTCTTCCTTTTGTAGGAGTTATACTGGCTTGGCTATTATTCCCAGGTATTCATCTATAGGGAGTTACCTTCCAAAAGGGGGTGCTAGGAGCAATTTTTTTTCACCATGAGGTCTTGTTTGCTTATTCCTTACTACAGCCCTAGCCATATAAAACTTTTAGGTGCCATACATATTTAAGTTGCTATTTGTACCTTTGTAAAAGTTTTAGGCATTTTGATTATAAACATGGCACCTACATTTCATATGATAAAATTGTGGCAACATTGACTTTTATGACTTATTTTTTCAATATATTATATTAAATTACTTGCTATGGTATAAAAGATAAATATTTTTGATTAAAATAATATGTATGTGATAATCCAGGCTGTGATTTATAAAATACATGATCCAATTTTCTGTGCCATGTTCTATAATATACCAAGCATATTAGGTGGTGTCAGGACATTCAGATGTAGTCTAATATTAATTAGTATTTGGCCTATGTTCAAACTAGGTGAAACTTATTGATTGAAACCATATATGATACTCAATTTAGTTACTTATAAAAATACAATATAAAAGAAACATATCATTCTTCTAGAAGATAGAGGTCTTATAACTAAACTATAAAGAACCATGCATGTGTCTGATGATCACATGATCAGGGCAGTCTTCTATCTCCTGGATCCCATCCAATGCAGCAAATATTGATCTTCGAAATCATAAAGAACTGATACAGAAAGTATATTGGAAACTTCTAAAACATTTAATTTCACAATGAATACGCTTTACTACTGAAAACAAAATAGCCTTTTAATTTGAATCTTCTTATTCCATATAAAGTTTTCCATAGTAGGAATCAATATGAAATGCAATATGCACAAATTCACAACACTGAAAAAAAACATTTTACATCTCAGATTTCTGAGTTGATTAGTATTTGTATAGTGTTTATACCATAGAGTCTTGTCATAACAATAAAGTTTGGACTAAAACAGTTGTGAATTGTATGTAATGGTTTTCAAGTTCCTTTTTAATTGAAGACAGCAGAAAGTTTGTAGCATGAACTTGATAACGTAGATAAGGAGCTTCAGGAATCTATCTGCCATTGTGCTATATATGAGAATTGACTATATTAAGTCAATCTAAGAAACCATATCTCGACAAGAATTCTGTCAATTTATTAACCGTGACCTGGCAATTTGTAAATCGCAATACTAGAGTAAAGAACTTTCTACAGATTAGAAGCTCTTGAGAGCCCTCACTCCTATTGATTGTATGATTCCTTTATTAGTTTTGTCTGTACACGTACCTCCTGACTTGTAAAGCACTGCAGAATATGTTGGTGTTCCATAAATAAAAATTACTATTATTGGTATTTATAATAGTGCATTTATTGATATACGAACACGTTATAATGGAGGGATTGCATTTAAACTTTTATTTTTGTTTTATCTTAATATGGCAGAACTTACCAATATCAGAGCACTGTACAACACGAAGGTGACATTGACAGCGGAAAGGGCATGTAGGTCCAACTGGTTCATCTACTGGGACTGTATCTATACCAGATCCATCATCTTCTAGCATAAAATCAAAGAGGCCTTTTTGATAGAAAGGTTTGGAGTAGCAGACTGTGGCAAGCAAAGTGAGGATGATAACTGCTTTCATGGTATCAGATCATCTATATCTGAACAAACCAATGAAACCTAGAAATTAAAAAAAGTTGTGTGAAAAACTATTATATGATTACTCAATATTAATGATGTATGTTGTATTACCCTTCTATAATAGCCTTTCAGTTTGGTAGAAAAACATAACACACGTGCTGTGGATTTAACATTTACCATAAAAGTTCAATATTTATTAATTATTTATTCTAAAAGTTGATGCCATTGATGTCCTGAAAACTAATATTGCTTAAACACAGTATTACAATTCACACAGGAGACAATATTTAAAGTGACCAACATTCTAATCCAAGATATGTAAGACTATGTATAGTTATATATATCTTGGGCAAAAGAGACACATCTGGCATCTGCTGAAGTCAGACAGCAGCATGTATGAGTATTGCTTTCTGATCTTACATAAACAGGAAGTACAATTACCACTTCCTTTCCTTGGGGCAGTTAGTCATCAAACGGCATCCATTAGCCTGTGGCCATATAAGGAACTGGTTTACAATAATCTTCATGTCATGGAGAGTACAGTACAGCCCGAATATATCTATTTGCAGCACATTAAATTATGAATATGTGCAAGCAAACAGTTGTAGAAAATGTTCTAACCTGCTATTAACTGTCTCCATATTATCTAGTCTCAGTAGAAATGTGATCTTTTTTATAACTTTAATAAGAAATGTATGAATGTCCTAAAAATAAATTGTTACTGAGGAAAAAACATTTTAAGACTGAGCTCCTGCCTTTCATAAGACAAACCACTAAATGCATATGTTTTGTATGAGGATGATTATGTCTCGGAAAATGTGAGAATAAAAACATCAACTAAACTGAAATGGGTTTTCCACACCAAATATATGGAGAATTTCTACTCTGTTTTCAGTATTCTTAGAATATATATAATGATTCTCTTTACATATCATATATTAATATTATCATTATATGATATAATAGAAATGGATGTTTAAGCTATTGTTTAAGCTTTGTTTTGTATATGCTGTCTTTTGGTGGGGGTGTAGCTGACAGGTAAAGGCTTCCACTTGGCTGCCATTATACTATAGTATTCCACTTACTTAACAAAAGAGCATACAATCTAAAATAATTCATACATGAGTTACATATCATATTACTTAATTTACATGCATATAGTATCAGTGATGTGCAATCTGTGCCTGTCCAGCTATTGTTACACTACAAGTCTCATCATGCCATGAGCTTTACCAGTTATATGTACATTGGCAGATATATACAAATATTGAGCTAAATATTTCTATCAGGGTCTGTGGTATATTACAGGTGTAGTATTCATTCATTCATTCAATCATATATGTTTGCATATAGGGGCTGTTGATAAAGTTTACAGTGACTGTCTGCATATTCTTTAGTCATTCAGAACATTATAATAGTGCCACAAATTAGATAGTAACAAAGCACCAAGCAATATAGAATGACACCACTTAGGTTAAGTTTCACATATTGTACTTAAACAATTAAGTAAGTTATAACCTGTCATTACATTTAAGCATACCACTTAGCTGACAATGCAGAAACCCTAGTTTGTACTATGGCATATAGTTACATAGTCTGTAAGACATTACACATCAACACATGTGAGTATTCTACAACACATGGACACAGCTTCTAATCCTCAGCAAGTATGGTAGAATTGCTTGCAACAATAAATCATAGCAACGTCAACACTTTATTAATATCCTGCCATATACACTACATCTGTACAGACTTATACTCAGTGCTACCTTGATCTCAATTTAGGATAACACATAACCAAAAAATTGCAGCAATAGTACAGCCACAGCAACATCTATTAGCAGCAAGTTTAAGATTAGAGACTAGAACAAAATAGCTGAATTGTCAGAAGTTTACTGCCTGACATAAACTTTCTTCTTTCAGATTCCAAAGAAAATAGAATTAATAAAAACTTTTCTTTTCTTTAATGTGAATATAATCCATACCTGGTAGTCCTGGGATTAAGAAGAAGAACTTTCAAAGCAGAGATGTAATTTAAATATTCAGTCCAGACAAAAGGAGTCTACAGGTGTGCAGAGGAGGAGGGGGTAGACCCAGTGCTCTGCGACTGTCACTTTGTGAAAACCCTCCTGCTCCTATTCCCAAGCAGTGCTAGAGAATACAGTTTCCTTCAATGAACACAATCCAGGCTGACACCCACATTAGATCATATGGTAATGATATGTCTCCAACGTCTTTAGCCAGAACTTTATCAGCCTTTTCTTTCTCAATTCATAGTAGTCTGCACAGAGTAGTGTAGTTTTTATAGTATTGTTTGGGTGCCTTCAGTCATTAAACTGACACTTTTAGGAAGGAAGGGCTAGAGAGATTTTTTAACAGTCTAAAAGGAAAGACAGAGGTGTCATAGGAAAGTCTTGGACTTTTCTTTTTCACAAACCATACAATATTTTTTCTACTTCTTAATATATTATGACACATAAAGTAGCATTTTATATTGTCTCCAGCACACAGCAGGTTAAGTGTTTCGAGGACTGCTTCTTTGCTATTCCACATCCTCTAATGATTCCAGTAAACATGGCATTTGTACATATTTTATGAAACCAGTGTAAGCATAGAGCTTGGAAATAGAAATTCATAGCTGGAGAATATATCACTTCAGCTTGATGACTTGGTCATGTGCATGTTTCCCTGAGTGACTCCTTTTCCTATTTGTAACATTTAAACATTATGGAAAAATATATCTGTAAATGTACAAGAAAGTGTAGAATTTGCACATATATCTATCTATGTATCTATATATATATATATATATATATATATATATATATATATATCTTCCTTGTACATTCACTTGAAGTTTACTCTTAAACGCATAAGATACCTGTAAAGCAAAAATATGTTCAATTCAGTTCAGAGACTTAACATGTACCACCATGCCTGCCTCAAGGCTAGCACCAGGTGTGCAATCATGTCTTTAAGAAGTGAAAAATAGCAGTTTTGCCATTCACTACAATTATATCAATGTGCTATCTATCCTGAGCAAAAAGAACATAAGATTTATCTAATCATAAGGCTTCGTATACACGCTTAAGACTGTATGGAGGCTCAGGCTCTAAACTACAGAGTCATAGTGTAAGGGAATCACTAGAGGAGCGATTCCCCAGAAGCTGCTGGAGAACTAGGGGGGAGGGGCACAACGAGACAGTGGACCCTAAGCTGAATCCCCCCACTGTCCCTGGCTAACTTGCCCGATCTGTCCTAGGTGACAGCCAACAACCACGTCGACAGTCCCTCCTTATAATAAGTGATCACATAGAACGCAGGCAAGACGCACAACAACAAAGGGAGGTCAGCTAGCCAAGGGGTCCGAAACAATTGAGCAATTGCAGCACAGAATCGAGATCCAAGAGAATAGTCAAAGTCAAAGCCAGTGGTCAGAAAATCAGGTAACAAGGTAGCAAGGGAAATAATGAAGAGAGCAGGCAAAACACAAGTGTAATAACCGGCAACTTGCAGAGAAGTGACAACCTGTATATAGAAAGTCTGGGCCCAACCCCACACCTGATGGGCACACAGGCTGTCAATCACACAAGCCAGGAAGAGATTAACTCTATACCGTCCAGAGAGAAATGCTTAGAACACGGGTGTGGTTAGAAATCCATTAAACTGATTAGGACCATGTTCAGACTGAGCATCAAGAGACTTACCCAAAGAACCAAATTGAAGACGCCTCCTTCACCACAGCGTGCGAGCGGAGGGCGGCGCCGAGACCCGAAACGGCAGAGATGTTACACATAGGCTCACTGGCAATACTATCAAACTTTGCACTGTCTAAAACTATGAATTCCATTTGTAGTTTTAGTTATATTGTACGGACCTTCATAAGTTTGTCTCATTTTCCAACACACCGTAGTTCTGGCTTACTTTCCCACACGCCAAAATTCAGATTTTTCCATTATACCATAAAAATCTATCTCCATTGCCCATGCGCCAAAATTCTGTCTCAACTTAATCTTCAACTAAATTTACACATTTTAAATTTGGTATACTTTGTGCAAAAAATTATGTTCCATATTTGTACTCTTCTGTTTCATAAATGTGCCATAAACTTTTAAACCAGGCCCTTCTGGTGCACCTTTTTTAAAAGTGTTGAGCCAGTCATACTTTTTCTGTTCTAGTGCATACTGTTCATAAATATGTTAGAAATGCCATGCACCATAATGCATCCATGACATTACATATGACATATTTCATTGATAAAGCCTTAGTGACAAAAGGTATTGCATATGTTTTTTATGGTTCTGCTGGAAAATTTGCATAGAATTCAGCCAATATGTAGAGATTTCTATTGTTATGTTTGTTCAACAGTCTCTCTTAGCGTTGTCACAATACCAGAATTACCAGAATTTTGAGTTTGATGCCGATACCAGATGTATGGTGAATTGTGTCAGCCAGTGATTGACTGAGGGTGAATTTCCAGGATGTAGAAACCAGCAGGGACCCGACACAGACTGAGCACTAAAATAATCACAAAAGTGGTCATAGTAGATTGGGGCTTTATTCCAAATATTGGTGTGGAGCATTATGATTATGTGTTTCTCCCTGGCCCAAAACCCAAGAATTAGGTTTGAACAAATAAAAAATACTTAAAGCATAGTAAATAAGTGAAAAGTAGTTGGAAGTTTGCATGCGATACTTGCATAAAACATTTTTCACAATATTTTTAAAACTGGCAACTATAAAGGGAATCTGTCAGGGCAATTTGGGACACTAAACCACCCACACGTCCTTATGAACCTGGGGTTTAGTGTCCCAAATCACCCTGTTATAACGCAATCCATGGCCGCATTAAAAATAAAAAAGCTTTATATTCACCCGGCCGCTGTACTCCCCGCGCCTCTGCAGTTCTGCAATGAAGCCAGAGGAGTACACCTCGGCTTCAGTGCGCATGCCCCGCAATTGCGCAGTGAAGCCGCGGTGTCCATCTTTGGCTTCACTGAAAAACAGCGCAGGCACCAGGAGGAGTGCCAATGAAGAAGTTCATGAATAAGCCGGACTGTTCTTGCCGAACAGTGTACATCAGACCCTTCTCTAGGTAAGTATAAAGGTTTTTTATTTTAAATGTGCCTGCGGATTGCATTACAACAGGGCGATTTGGGACACTAAACCCCAAGTCTATAAGAACCTGTGGGTGGTTTAGTGTCCAAGGTGACCTGACAGATTCCCTTTAAGGCTAAGGTCCCACACTGCAGAAATGCAGCTTGGATGGCTGCAAAATGAAGGGGTAATATATAGGAAGTCCTTATACTTCTCCCTTCTGCTCAACCCACTCCTGGTTTTGACTCAAAAAACTCAGCAAAATCTACATAAAAAAAAGATGGATTTCCGCAACATGGGGTCTTAGCCTATATTGGGTAAACAACATTGAAGTCACTATATGCCAATATATGACAATTAGGCCAGGTTCACAAAAAGCAAGGTTTTTACAACAAACTTCTTTTGCAGATTAAATTGTGTTTTTACCTAAAAAAAAATTAATCAAAAACGTTATTATACTATTGTTTGTAACAGTGACGCATATATATTAAAATCTCCTTGATTATTTCCATGAATTTCTGTGCAATGAATCACAAAGAAAATGTGTTTCACCCATTCTGTTAGACACAAAATATTTTCACAATAGTTAGTAGTCACAGATCACTTCCTCAAAAGTGAATATAACAGTACTGTTCACTTCTTCCTGCCCACTCCACATAAATGAACAGGCTAATGGTATAATGCATGTAACAAAAGGCAATTACAACCTGTAATGGTATATAGTTAGAGATGAGTGAATTTTTCAAAAGTTCGATTTGGCCGATTCGCTGAATTTCCCATAACGATTCGATTCGATCCGAATTAATTTGCAGCGAATCGCGTTAACCCCTTCCTGACATCCGCCCTAATAGTACGGTGCTGCTGGGAAGGACTTCCCGCAAACCACAGTGGAAGCATGGTGCGCACACAGAAACTGTGCACGCACCCTACTTTGCGGGTGTCAGCTGTAACGGCTGACACTATCCTCTAACACCCCCCTGCTGGAGCTGAGCTCTGATTGCGGGTGTTAACCCCAGGAAACCCTCCCGATGTACAGACTGGATTTCCTGGACTAGATTCTCCCATATGTATGGGGCCTTAATTAGAACATAAACAAATAAGGAAAAAATATTATTTTTCTTTTCATTTTATTTCATTTCATTTATTCATTCAACTCCCAATTTAATTTCATTCTTTCAATGTGATTTTATTTATGTTTGCTATTTTAGAATTTTAATAAAGAAATACCACAGGCTCTTTATCATTAAGGTAACTTACTGTATATATGGTTCAAAGATCAAGGCTGTTCTATGCAGTAAGCTAAGAATCAAGACACACGCTTCCCTTACAGTTATGGATGCTTATATTGGCTCATGCCAAATTCTAAACTAACAAATGACAAAATAGTACAATATTTAATACTCATTAAAATAATCAGTAAAGGTTGAGGCCATAAAACCGCATTAGGCAGAGGTTTGGCCTTGGCGGAAACACCGCAGAAAAAAAAACGCAGCGTTTTACAGTCACTACAAAGTGGATGGGATTCTAGCGAATCCATTGTGGAAAAATACACGCAGCGGACACGTTTCGATTTCCAAAACCGTCATGATTTTGGAAATCGCAGCATGGCAATTATACCTACGGAAACGCTGGCGGTTTCCCTATAGGTATAATTGAAACAGAAAGTCTGCAGAGGAACCTCTGCAGACTTTCTGTGAAAAGCGCTGTGGGAAAAACCACAATGCCTTTCCGCCGCGTTTTTTTCTGCAGTGCTTTTTTACTGCGGCTGGCTATATGGGGCCTTAGCCTTAGGCTCTGTTCATATTGGCATTGGAAGTGCTATTCTTGTCAAAATAATGAAAACCGCAGTGGAACGTCAGTGGGGTTCATTAGAGGTCATTGGGGTCAATCACAGCACTATAGCTTTAATTGATAACATGGATGTGAATGTACATGTATTTGCATTTTATTGACAATTTTACAATGTTATATTTACGGTATGTTGAGGCATGAATTACCTAACAAGGTGTGATATGGCACGTTTTCTTTTTATTATAATATTCTTGGTGGCCTGAAAGTGAAAAACATTTTCTGTTATTTTGGACACCCAGATGGTTATCACTAGTAACTACCCTTTAGATATACACCAAACAGTGTAAAAGGGTATACATAGCCCAGGACATAAGCCCTACGAGTTGTCTTGATTTTGTATCATGGATGTAGACAGGCAGTTACAGTAAGTTTGTGTTGTATTTACATGTGGCTGTAAAGGTTACATTGCATTGTTTGATAACTTACTAAAATATACAAAATTACCGGCACAAATAAAACATGAAATAGTTAACATCTTACTAAATTGTATTTTTTACTAATCATAACCAAGATAAATCCTCATAGACTTTATATAGTAAGGGTATTTAAATCTATGGACCCATAATTACGACTGATTCATGTGGTATTGCTTTGTTAAAGACACTTTCATTTTTTTTTCCTGGAATACTTCTAGGCGCATGCCACGTTTCACATAAGATTCCTTTTCTGAATCATCTCAAGAGATTTTCCACTTCTGTAGTGCTGAAATTTTTATTGAAGTCAGTCTGCAAAAGTACTTCTATAGCAGGTATAAAACTCATAAATTTATTATGCATAGTCTGTAGCATGTAAGGAATGTATTTTAATGGTCTGGTGGTAGCCTAGTTCAGAAAGGTCATTGCTACCAACAAGTACTTTACACAGACCCCATTATCAATTAAATATTACTTTATAGTGAATCTAAACTGGATATCACAAAAACTATATAAATATGGATGCTAAGTTGGAAAGCCTACTAAATCTTATGGCGTTTTGACCCACCATGGTGTGCTTACTTTATATGTCCTGGAGTAACTATTGAATACCTTTGTGTCCCTCTACACACTGTCTGTAGTTAATGTTACACTTTTAATGTGGTCATACCACTTTTCTCTTCCCTCCAAAATACTGTGTGTATATTTTGATTATAGTATATGCAGGTGGGGACTTTGTCTGCTTGCATACAGTATTTAAATAGTATGTGATTGCCGCATACCCAGATGGAGGAGACCGGAGGATGGGAGTAGTAGTGGCGGATGCTGTGCCACCTAGCAGGCCGAGCACGCTCACCAACCACTCAAGCCCCACTCCTAGGCCGGACAAAGTCGAGGGGAGTCCTGCAGCACTACTGGATGGTGGTGGTAGTAGTTCTTTTCCCCGGGGCACTTCCAGTTGAAGAGGGGACCTCTTCTCTCTGAGCTGGTGTGGTGTTGTTCGGAAGGGCCCTGATGGTGAAGCAGGCACGACTCAGGAGTCAGCGGTACAGGTAAACAAGTAACAGCCTTTTATTTGGCAACAGGAACAGCAAGGCAACGGCAGCTTCTAAATGGGGGTAGTAGTACTGTGTCCAACCCTCAGCCTTGGTTCTAGGAGGGTGCCCAGGGATGTTATAGGTTCCACAGGATGGCTTTCCACTACTCCTCCTCTCTGCCTCTCTCAGCCAGGTACACTGTGGATGGAGTTACAGGGAGTCCTGACAGGGATCTGGTCACCTGGAATCTAGGCCCGAATGAGTTTCTCCTGTCAGGGTCCTCTACTGCTCCTCCTGGCATGGCACCGAATAAATCCAATACTTCGGACAGCACTAATTCCCTTGCATTAGGCTGTCTGTAGATGAGTCTGGGGCTGGTGATATCCCTCCTGGGGCTGTAGAGGCAACCGTTGGCCTACAGTCCAGAGGCTGGTGGCAGGTCAGCTTTGCACACCTTGTCTTGTCAACTGCATGCACTGAACTGAAGACCAACCGTCGTCGGGAAGATGAGACCTCCCTGTGATAGGCAAGGGATGAACCAAGTCTGGGTTTTGAACACTGCAGGGGGAAAAATGCCGAGGGAAAAGCTGCATAACATATAACATAAAACACTTAACACAGAAGATGTAACATACCAACATAACCCATAGGCACAGTAACAAACACATAAAAGTAGCAGCCTCTGGGATGCTGCATGATGATACCACAACCTCCGCCTTGTTTTATGTTTTTTATGTGTTTTTAATATATTCCTTTCCTTGACTAATAAAACATACAGTGGGGAAAATAAGTATTTAGTCAGCCACCAATTGTGCACGTTCTCCCACTTAAAAAGATGAGAGAGGCCTTTAATTGACATCATAGGTAGACCTCAACTATGAGAGACAAAATGAGAAAACAAATCCAGAAAATCACATTGTCTGATTTTTTAAGAATTTATTTGCAAATTATGGTGGAAAATAAGTATTTGGTCACCTACAAACAAGCAAGATTTCTGGCTCTCACAGACCTGTAACTTCTTCTTTAAGAGGCTCCTCTGTTCTCTACTCATTACCTGTAGTAATGGCACCTGTTTGACATTGTTATCAGTATAAAAGACATCTGTCCACAACCTCAAACAGTCACACTCCAAACTCCACTATGGTGAAGACCAAAGAGCTGTGAAGGACACCAGAAGCAAAATTGTAGACCTGCACTAGGCTGGGAAGACTGAATCTGCAATAGGCAAGCAGCTTGGTGTGAAGAAATCAACTGTGGGAGCAATAATTAGAAAATGGAAGACATACAAGACCACTGATAATCTCCCTCGATCAGGGACTCCACGCAATATCTCACCCCATGGGGTCAAAATGATCATAAGAACAGTGAGCAAAAATACCAGAACCACACGGGGGGACCCAGTGAATGACCTGCAGAAAGCTGGGACTAACGTAACAAAGGCTACTGTCAGTAACACACTACGCCGCCAGGGACTCAGATACTGCAGTGCCAGGCGTGTCCCCTTGCTTAAGCCAGTTCATATCCGGGCCCATCTGAAGTTTGGATGTTCCAGAAGAGTATTCGGAGAATGTCATATGGTCAGATGAAACCAAAGTAGAACTGTTTGGCAGAAACACAGCTCATCGTGTTTGGAGGAGAGTGAATGCTGAGTTGCATCCAAAGAACACCATACCTACTGTGAAGCATGGGGGTGGCAACATCATGTTTTGGGGCTGTTTCTCTGCAAAGGGACCAGGACGACTGATCCGTGTACATGAAAGAATGAATGGGGCCATGTATCATGAGATTTTGAGTGCAAACCTCCTTCCATCAGCAAGGGCATTGAGGATGAAACGTGGCTGGGTCTTTCAGCATGACAATGATCCCAAGCACACCGCCAGGGCAATGAAGGAGTGGCTTTGTAAGAAGCATTTCAAGGTCCTGGAGTGACCTAGCCAGTCTCCAAATCTCAACCCCATAGAAAACCTTTGGAGGGAGTTGAAAGTCCATGTTGCCCAGCGACAGCCCCAAAACATCACTGCTCTAGAGGAGATCTGCATGGAGGAATGGGCCAACATATCAGCAACAGTGTGTGCCAACATTGTGAAGACTTACAGAAAACGTTTGACCCCTGTCATTGCCAACAAAAGATATATAACAAAGTATTGAGATGAACTTTTGTTATTGACCAAATACTTATTTTCCACCATAATTTGCAAATAAATTCTTAAAAAATCAGACAATGTGATTTTCTGGATTTGTTTTCTCATTTTGTCTCTCATAGTTGAGGTCTACCTATGATGTCAATTACAGACCTCTCTCATCTTTTTAAGTGGGAGAACTTGCACTATTGGTGGCTGACTAAATACTTTTTTCCCCACTGTATATATTCTTGTAATCTCTTGTCATGGTATTATTTTCTTTGGATATGATGCAGAGATCTTATGTAGGTATTTAAATCTCTTGTTTTCTCTGGACCCCTTGCAATAAGGTTCCAGACACATGAATAAGTGCTTTCTCAGAGTGCTAGCCATGTTTTTCATGGCTAGCACACTAACTCATTATTTTCTATGGCCCCATACACACGGCTTTGTATTATCAAGGGTCCGTGTATGGGGCCTGGAGTCTAGGGAAAAATTTTAACAGGTCCTATACCTGTCCGTTCTATGGCCCTGCCTCATGAAGAAAATCAAAGGCCCATGGAGGCACCATGCAGCACACGGATATCATTCATGTGCGTTCCATGCCGTTTTACCATGGACCCCACACATGTACAGTATGTATCCTAAGACCTGTATAAATAATTTGCTTTATCGCAATCACTCTTGAAAGTTGTAAGTTTTCCAGGAGCACATATAATATTGATGACCTATCATTTGGATCTGCCTATACCCTGCTTAGATTGCTACTACCCCTATTGTAATGCCATAGTTTAAAGAATGATTTTCAAATAATTTTACTAATCCATATGCCAGGATTAACATTGAGAATTATATACTGTAGATCTTCTTGATCTACTGTACACTTTTGGCAGGTGGTACATAGTAGATCTAGATACTGTCTTATAGCCTCTGATAAACCTTAAAAACATAGGAAGAATTAATTGGGAAGTGTGTTTGCTATGAAATAGTATAAAGCCTTATGCCTCTAAGCATAGTGCAAATAGTGTATAGGCAAAGAGTCTCACTCCAATGTTTCACTCAATTATTCAGAAAATTCTTGAACATCCCCTTATCAAAGCCCTACTAAAGTGAATGCTTTCTTCTATAGATTATTAGTCCAATGTCATACTTTGATACCTTCTTTATATTTACATCCCAACCATCCCCCTGATCATCTCAAATCTCAAAAAGGTACTACATTTAAGTTTCCAGGCCAATGCACCAGTATTTTGGCTTAATTTATGCCAAAAATAGTTGCACATGCTTTACAGCAGGAGTCCCCAATCACCAGTCCATGAACCGGGATCGGGTCATTGGGGGTCTTCTGCTGGTCCGTGGGCTGGCCTCGGTAAACACGGCTCCTGGCACATTATGTGGGGCGGGTCGGCGATCTGGCCACAGTGTTGATGCTCCTAGCCTAGCTAATGGCCCTACAGTGCTGTACACCGAGGTCCTGGCAGCACACCCCGTCTACAGCGCTGTTTAGTGTATAACCCCGCCCCCATATGACCAAAGCTCCACCCCCTAAACCAACTGCCCCCCCACTCCCTAACCTGCCCCCCCCCCGCCGGGCCGTGGAAAAGAAAAGGTTGGGGACTGCTGCTTTACAGCACATTTAGGAATTTCAGATACTTTCTGTGTCTCATTTTAACAAAGGGCCTGACTTAGCTGGAAAGGGAAGTGCCCAAACAGGAAGGGGACATGGCTTAAAATGCACCAACATATGCAACATGTTCCTCACAAAATGTTGCCAATAGACATTGTACTGATAGACAAAAGTGCGTAAAATATATCATACAATGTGAGCCTACGATAAATTTGGTACATATTTAGACTGTGTGGTCTAAGTTTACACAGTCTTAACATTAGATTTAGTATATTTGGACCATTGCTTCTCCTTCTCAAATTTTTAATTAGGAAAAAGAGCTCTATGTGTTTTTTTAACATTAACATTTAGCAAAATCATATTTTTTCTAAACTACTTTTCATATGAAAATGAAGAGCTACCAGTACTCGATAAGATGGCACCAGGTATTCCTAATGCCTCCTGCACCAGCTCTTAAACTACAGACAGCTATACTCTCTAGCTGGGCTCTTTCTGTAACTTCCATATACTTTAATAGATAAACCATACACACAGATAAAATCTGAAATGAAACTCAAAGAGACAAAGGGCTGTGGAGAGAAAAAAAGGCTTTCTGGTTGTAGTTGTATTAATCTGTAGCACATTTGAATGTTCTCACCTTTTCGGGTTGTGTAATGAGGGCACAACACCATACCCACATTTTCCAATTCAGATACATACAGTATAAGTTGGCTAGGATCTTCTAGCCTATGTTGTTAAACAATCACCATTCACTTGGAGATCTTAGTCATCACTGGACTGTGAGGAATGCCCCACCTGACAGTACAAGTCTATGAAAGATTACTGTCGGGGGAGGGTGGGGCTCCTCACAGCAGAGCGATGATGCTAGGTTGTAAGGCCCACCCTTCTGACAGTAGGGAGATATTGGTGCCAAAATTGATGGCACCGATATCTCCAGCACCGGGCGCATACTGGGAAAGCCGTCAGTGCGCTTTGGGAAAAGAAGTAGGTCAGGGCCACCTCCCTTAAGATTTGGGTCTTTGCAAGCTGTCTAAACTCAGCATGTGTTTAGAGTTCCCCTATATGAAGGAGAAAAGGAGAATAGGATAGACCCGAGAAAAAAAGTTTAGGCATAAGAACTGCAGCATGTTCTAACAGTTAAAACCCTCGAGAAGCATAAAATTTTGACCAAATTTATATGCCCTGGAATGGGGAACAAGAGCAATTGCACCATTCCAGTAGACACTGCTTAAATTGTTTTATTTAGATTTTTTTTATGTGCCATTGTGTTGTATATATTATTTTTATACTGTTTTATGTGCATTTCCCATATGTTTTATATGTTTTGCAGCTTTCCCTATGGTTTTGTTCCCCTTATTTAAGAGCTAACCGCTATTTTAGAGGACTCGGTTCATCTTCAGCCAATCACTGACCTGGACTATGAGGAGGAGACTGGAAGAGGTCAGTTGTAGTTTATTTCTAGCACTGGAGCAGACAAAACCACATGAAGGAAGAAAAGTCAGGCTCTTTTCAGACTACCTGCCTAGAGACAGGGAAGAGTCAGTCCTATAAAGGGGAAAGAGTGTGCCAAGTGGGAGAAGTTTAGATTTCCAGAACCTTCCTAGTTACCTTAGTTACTTGTGCTTTGGGGGTCTGGCTTTAATATAGTCTGACAACCCCTATAGCACAGATAGCCAACTGTGAAAAGAGGAGAGGGAACAGGCACAGGGTGACCTCGGAATCGGGGGCTGGTTCTGATCACTTGACTTGAGGTTGGAACCAGCCTGGATTCCCTAGCTCCTGCTTGAACACATGCCTAGAGGAACTAAATTAAATTAAAGTCCCTGGATAACCCCTTTAATCCAACCTCTTGACCTTGTGCTTGAGGAAGCAGTTATGTTTCAGGTGATGTTGGGACTATTCATTTGCATGAGTGGAACATCTAATAAAGGCATGGCCTAATAGGATTATACATAGGCAAGCCTGGGGACATTTATTAGGCCCCTGGCTGCCATGTAAAGGCATCAGACTCCTGCAATCTTGTAGAAGCATGTGTACAGCTGTGAGTACACAGTTGGACACCCGTGTCTGAGTGTGTAGGAGACCCTACATTTTTCCACCAATAGAAAGTTTATACACTGGTCACTAATGAGATAAGGCCACTATTGACAAAATTTCTCTAGATGGTAAAGGGTGTTTTTAGGTAACAGTGAATTAGTTTGAGGCTACATGTTGCAGAAAATACATCTCACTTCTGCTAAAGCCTCTCCTGGCTTTTGCTCAAAAAACCACAGCAAAATCTTTAACAAAAAAAACTGTTTTTCCGCAAAGTGTGGCCTCAGCCTTAAGCAACTCTTGAAGCCAAAATCAGGTGTGGGAAAGTATATAGGACAGCTGCTTCTAATGCTCTCCTAGTTTCAAAAACTGCATCTCAAAACCTGAACATGTAAACACACCCTTTTTCTGCGCCACAATAGTGTGAACTATTCTGGACATCTTTCTCTGCTGTAACATTTCTTTTTCAGAGAGACCATGTTTATGCAAGATGACAAATGGGTAACAAAGTACTACAGTTTTTGTTTTAAAAGGGGACTTTTTGTTAATACAGTAGTCTCTTCAATAAACTGCAAAAATAATTGAATACAAAAGTCTGGTGCACCTAACTAGTTTCACCTACACTACAGTAGTACAGTACTAAAATTATCTGCTTGTCCTCTGTTTCTTCTGCATTGTTGGGCAGAGGGGCATGTAATTAGGTCACTAGACAGTCTATGCTGCTATATCTTGAATATGACAAAAAGGCATTTGTTAGTACATGCCACAGACTATTATTTTAACACATATTTGGAAGTACACTTACATTATGCTCCGTATTTCTATGGTATGATTCTATTGCTTTATTAGAGATCCAAAGACTGAGCTTGCACTGTTGCAGATGCAGATCTTCAGCTCACTTTAATCAAAAGGGGTTAAATACTATGTAAATATATAACTGGTAAATAATGGAAAGCAAAGACATTGACATTTTTGCTGTTCATGTGTCATACAGGGTGTAACCAAAAATTCAAAAGCAACTGTAAAAATGTATCTTTGATTCTCTTTTCCCAGACAGAATTAACACCTCAAACTTGTGGAATATTTTACAGATAAAAATTCCAAATCTTTCCTCATACACAGTTTGTATTGTACAAGCTCTGAATGCTACTGCAATGTCTTGGGGCTAGCAGGGTGGAGATTACACTGGTAGAGGAGGCTCATGATGGTAGTTACAGGCCCTGGGCTAGCACAGCGATGAGGGGGTTGCACTTGGGTGATGGTAGAGTGTTGCTCCAGGGCACTATCTTTTGTGAGTCTCCTGTGTGTTGGTGTTTTTGAGTGTCCTTGGTAGTTCATGCAAATGAGATGTGGGAGACACAGTGGCAGTTGCACAGGAGATGCTTGTGGCACAGTTTACTTAAGTTCTTCCAGTTATAGGTAAAATGGAGGCACAATAACAGTAAAAATGGTAGAACCCCAGAAGATTTGTTTTGTTCTGTGTTTGAACAAAGTGGACCCCTGGTTCCGTTTGGTCCAAACTTGTTCAGATAGAACCAGAAGGGAAGATATTATATTCTAAACATCATAACAGGCCTTAGCGATGACCCCAGATGCATGATATCACAGAAGAGCCCCAGATGCCATGAGGAAGAAGACACAGAGCTCCCGATGCTGTGAGGAGGCCCAGAAGAGGTAACAGAAGGTGAGTATAAATGTTTTTTTTTTTTTTTTTCACCTCCCCTGGGCCTCCAGCTATTACACTCTGGGGTCTGAAGAAAATGTACTAGAGAAACTGAATGTACTAGAAGGTATTTAAAGAATCAACAATTACCCAAACTGTAAGAATACAGTGGTACCAGTGGTAAAGCTTCCAGTGCGCAGACTAACCTAAAGGGACTAAAGGACTCTGAACTGCTACCTAAGATAACAAATGAAAATGCTGGAGGCACCTTTACAGAGGTTTACTCACCATATATGTAATTCTGAATGCACAACCACTGGGACAAACGTGCCTCATCACCATGCCATCATAAGATTAAATGACATCAGAGTGCTGAGCCGAAGGTGGTGAGCGATCCATAGAATCATAGCATGGTCGCCTAACCAATTGGAGAAAGAGGTTAGAGTATGCTGCTGCCTAGCAACATAAAATGCATCATAGCAGTGGAAGCCCCAAGAGCACTGTGTGATATTCCAGCAACAATAAAAAAGAAATAAAAATTGGGCTTATAGTGGCAACCTGTGAGAAACATGACTCTTTAGGTATTAGGTAAGGGATACATATGTAAAGTAATCCAGGCAAAGTAAGGATATTTTTAAGAAATTAATTCATACAATATCGCAAATAAAGTAGAACCAGAATAAAAACACACAATACTAAACAAAAGAAACATACACCAATGAGGAGGAGGATTAAGATATTAAGCATCTCAGAAGAAAACATTAGTAGGGAGTTCAATAAGTCCAATGAGTGGATGGTACAGATACAGCTGAACTATATAAAACAGGCAAAGTTGAAAGCTGAAAATTCAACTGACGCTGCGATTTCCAAAAATGTTGCGGTTTTGGAAATCGCAGCATGTCAATTACACTTATTGAAACACCGGCGGTTTCCCTATAGGTATAATTGAAGCAGAAAGTCCACAGAGGAAACCGCGTTTTTTCCAGCCCACAACGTGGGGCCTTAGCCTTAAAGAGCATAAAACATTAGACATCCATGCAACAATCAAATGTAACTCTTCACTATTGTCAGGGTCCTTTAGGGACATTGCTGTATAATTAGATACATTTCTATATGTATTGCGGATAAATAGATAAACAGTTTTAATATATGTATATGTATGTTCTTTCTTAATGAGTCATTTCAAAAAAGTGCTAAAAAACATTTCTGTAAAGTGTTGTGCCAACTTTTAAACCAGTTGTGCAAGTTGAAGCTCCTATGCCTCAAAGCAAAATCTGTAATAGGGACCCCACTTACCATGTGCTATGTATAATACTATTGTATTTTTATACTATACAGAGACCCTTGGGCCCCTTCAGCCTCCAGGGCCAGGTAGTCAATGCTACTTCTGCAACCCCTATAGCTACATCACTGTTTTTAACTTACCCATCCACAGTGTGTGGTCATTGGGGGTCTGACCACTTGTCCTACATGATCACGAGAATAGGGGTCCTGTCTCCTTGTATAAACAGAGTGGCAGTCGAGCATGTGTGTTGCAGTTTCATTTGCTGTATTTCTATGGAACTGCTGAAGATAGCTGAAAACTGTACTCTACAACTCTTTGGCAGTCCCTTAAAGAGATTTTTCAGATCAAAACAAGTTATCCCCTCTTCATAGGATAGGGGATAATTTGTAGGTCCAACCACTTAGATCCACACTGAGCAGGAGAAAGGGGAATGTTTGTCTCCCATTCTAAATGGAGTGGTGGTTGGGCATCGCAAAAAATCATGGCATGCACTTTACAATATACTAGTATAAACAGATATAGCTATATATCAGTATATTTTGCATGTTAGGAAGAAATATAGTAAAAGAAAATCTCATTGAGTATGGTTGAATCTTTTAGGGTGTCGTCATAAGTAAATACACTAAAACTTTAAATAGTTTGGTGATCCCACTGTAATTTATTTTCCTATATTTTTGGCAGGGGCCCCATGTAGCACAAATGCCATGATTTTGCCACAGCGGAAACGTCATTTTCTGTATAAGTATAATTGAAGTAGAGTTTTCCTCTGTGGACTTTCTGTGAAAAGCGCTGCGGGAAAAAATGCGATGTGTTTCCACCGTAGTTTTTCTCACAGTACTTTTTGGCTATGGCTCACTAAAGGTGACAATCTCTGTACAGCACTATTAAATATATTGGTGTTATATATGCCGGGTGGATAAATACTGACAGAGGATACAAACAAATAAAGCTAATTTTTCCTCTTAGATTGTGATATGGGATGCAAACAGATAAGATTATCAGAATGAATAATATTACCTTCAATAGTATTGTTTGATCATTTTCTCTAATTTTAAGTTTAAAAGCACATGATATCCATACTATAAACATTTTGAAGAACTATGAATACAAAGCTGGAGGCGAAGCTCTTTGAAATTTACTCTAAGATCTGCTGTCACCATTGAATATCAGAGTTGTCTGGTGTTTCTCAGTTTAAGAGGTTTTGAAGAGGGCAAGATGAAGTCACTGACCTAGAGCAAATCTTGCTATTTAAAGTTTCAGATCACATTTTCTGGCATTTAGATTTGATGTATGCTGCAAAACACACTAATCTACTCATTTCTGCTTTTCTAATCTACTCTACTACTTCTGCAGAGCTTTTTACCTTTTATGTGCTAAATATGTCATCTACTGTATATAATATTAGTATTGAAAGGGGTGGCGTGTGCCCTTTTAGAATTTGTAACTTAAATGCAATGGACCATGTATTTAGTTTTAAAGAGGACCTTTCACCCCCTCTAACTAGTTTAGTTCTTTTCATCTTTCAGTTGTTGCTGCAACACTGGTTCCTGAGCAATGTTAGTTTCAGTGCCTGATATGTTAATTAGGCTATTGTCTACTATCAGGCTGACAGACTGTTGCAGATAATCTGGGACCACCCACCTGACAGCAGACAGCCAAATTAGCATATTGGGTGCTGAAATAGTGGGGACTAGAGAAAAAAATCCAACGGCATCAAAATCAGTGGAGCCGCACCTATTGAAAGATGCAAAGAGTTGGAGTTGGTGGAAGTGGTGAAAGGTCCTCTTTAAAAAATGATCACCCTTATTATGTTATCTGTATAGGTGACAGGGCAGTAAGCTATGTGTGTGCTTTATTGAATGAGAGTTAATGATCATAAATGTGTTAATAAACTTACAATGTATCTAGGACGGGTTTGAAGATCACATTCACATAGACATATTTTGGTCAGTATTTTGCAATCATTTTCTATGTTTATGTTTCACTCCTTATTTTGGGCCCTTTCATACTAGCTACTTTTCTGTCTGTGTGCTAGCCATGAAAAAACATACGGACCAAGACACACCAATAAAAAAATTGTGACTTGCACTATTTTTTCCCCTTTTTACTACTCATCTCATCCGTTCAAGCCTATGGAAAAAAAAAAAGACAGCACACAGATGTTATTTGTGTGCTGTCCATGCGCTGTCTGATTTTAACAGATACATTGGAAGGTGATTGCAGAAAAATAAAGAAGTCATCATCCTTTTCTTTTGCGGATGCAAAAAAAAAAAAAAATGTGATGGCACACGGATAGGACATAGATCGGACATGGATGGCACACAGAAATTCACTAGGATGTACAACATCTGATTTGTTATAGTCCACAAAATAAATGGTTCATGTGAAAACAGTCTTTGTCTTACAAATACTGATGCAAAATACTGCCACTGACTGAAAGCTTAAATGAAGGGTGCTAGCACCATGTAAATACCTGAAACCAGTTAACGGTGTATATTCAGAAATGCTGAATATAAACAGTAATGCTAGCATTGTGTATGCTCCATATCTTTAAGAAGTCCTATAAACTGAAAAACAAACAAGTACTAGTATATTCCAAATTATACAGCAAGAGGCTAATTTGTAGATTCATGACACTCAGAGTGTCACAATGACATGTCTGTTTAATTGTTTAATTGAATATTTGTATCATTAAATATTATAGCATATTTTATTCTCTTTCCTGTGCTGTTCTTTTATGAATAAAATAATAAGAGGGTATTCCTGTCTGACATTCTCTTCATTTGCACTAATTTATTTTATTATTGTCTCTTAAGCTACATGCACAACGTGTGCTCTAAAGGGGACGTGAGAAAAAGGCACAGACAGCACATGAATGATATTCGTGTGCCGCCTCTGCCCTCCATGGTCCCATTCATTTCATGTAGTGAACCCAGGCCACAAAACAGACAGGAATAGGACCTGTTCTGAGTTTTGCCTTGGGTTCACGGCCCCCCATCCAGAGCAGTGATAATACACAGGTGTGTGTGTGTGAAGCTATAGAAATAATCGGTAAGTGTGCTAGGAAAAAAACACGTTCATATTCATGGAGCCTAAGTATGCATGTGATATTATGCAGTATACAATAAAGCCAATTTGCAAAATAATGCATTGTTTTTTTTACATGGATGGGAGCAGTATTTGTTATTATTCCCTTATCTATTTTATTTTTTTCTGTTTCTCTCTATTCCTGTAACATCCTTGCCTGTTCGGATTTTGGCGCCATCCTCCGGCTGCATGCTACGGTGCAGGAGACGTGTCCACTCTGATTCTTTGCTTTAGGTTCTTGTTGTACTCTGTCTGAACACTGTTCTATTCCCTCACTGCTGTAATTGATTTCCTACCACACCCATCTCTTACACCTTTGTTTCCCTCTGCTCCTCAAATAGTTAATCTCAGCCTTACTTGTGTGATTGACATCTTTCCTTCCAATCAAGTCTGGGGCAAGTTCTTTCTTCCTATATCCAATGTGATCTAAAATTTTCCATCTCAGTTCTTTCCTCGTTTTTCCCTACATAATTGAAGGAACATGGACAAGTTACCAAGTTCACTGCCCCTGTAGTTTGGCAATTAATGAAGTCCCTAATGGTGTACATAGTTCCTGTGGAGGCGCTTCATACTTTACTGCTGTTAGCAATAAATCTACATGCCTTACAAGACCTACATTTGAATGTACCAGAAGGTATATTTCCCTCCAGCCAGGTGGAATTAGTTGTTTCAGGGGACAGATGACTTTGTACAAGTCTGTCCCCCAAATTTCGGCCACGTCTGTATGCCAATGTGACCTTATCCAAGAGATCAGGATCCAGTTTTAAAATACCCCAGTATGCTCTGAGGATTTCCATAAACTTTTTGGATTTGCGGTCATAGGTACCAATCAGGTGGAAGAGACCATGATCATTGGTATGTTCATGTGGGGTCAACAAGTCTGTTATATTTTGTTTAGGGTATCCACATCCCCTAAATCAAGACTCCAATTCACCAGCATGAAGATGATATTCATGATGGTTGAACAATTCCTGCGAACAGGCAAGAACTGTCCCTTGGGGATATCGCGTTTCTGTGGGACCAAATGGTGGCTATCCCTATTGGTGATTCAAAGTAAATTATTGGTTGCAGTACTCTTATGGTATAGGTTAGTGTATCATGATCCATGAGCCCCAATTGAGATCTGTAAATCTAGGAAAGATATAGTTTGAGAATCAATCACGTATGTGAATTTCATGTTGATGTCATTAACATTAAGGACATTGACAAACTCCTGAAGAAATGCCTCTGTGTCGGTCCAAAGAATCAGCACGTCATCAATGTACCTTAAACAAAGTAAAATTGAAAACATCCAAGTCTCATATTCTTCTGAAAAAAAACATACGCTCCTCCCACCAACCAACTAATAAATTTGCATAGGTGGGAGCTGCAGGGTTCCCCATAGCGGTGCCCTGCTGTTGGTGGTACAAGCATCCATTAAAAAGGAAATAATTCCTCTGAAGGATAAAGCTCAGAAGATTTAAGATCAACGCATTATGTGAACTCTAATGTGTGCCTCTCATGTTCAAAAAGTGACATACAGCTTCAAAAACCTTATCATGGGGTATAGAGCTGCACAAAGACTCTTTGTCTAGGCTAGCCAAATTTAGATGAAGTTAGATGAATACCTTCCAGGTGTTTCAATACATCCATAGTATAATTTACATATGAAGACATTGAGGCTGCAAATGAGATTTCCACATATGTACTCACTCCCTGGCTTTTGTTGTTAATGCTGGAAACAATGGAGCAACCCTTGAGAGGTAGACAGTGAAATGTGGTGATACTGGGGCAGTGAGGTTTTATATAGTTCTTTTTTGCCTATGAGATTGCCATGTTTCGCTTGATCCAGGATTTCACCATGTTTGAGTGTCCAGGAGACAGTAAGTTCTGTGTCAAGGATTTTATAATTCTCGGTGTTAGAGAGAATATCCAAATACATCTATACATAGTCAGATCTATCTAAGATGACAAAACGACCTCCCTTATCGAGCCTTACACTGTTGTGATGTTAGATTTCCCGTTCCCCTATACTGTGCCATTGTCAACAGAGTTAATTTCTCGGTGACCATAATAATACACCTGTCACTGTGTAAGCAGTGGCGCGTATAGCCTGCAATGCTTGCCTGCGTGTGCATGGATCCAGGAAACTGCCATAGTTGATGTTCTTGGCCAGTGTGGTCGCTGTCATCATCAAAATCATCTTGAAATAAATAAGGGTCAGTCTTCTTCCCTTGCCTGTGCCTGTGACATATCAAGGGCTCTCTCTGCATCCAAAGGAGAGTCTTCTTCCTCATCCTCCTCTTCCAGTCTTATAGTCCCAGTTCATTCACCATAATGACCCTGGTTCAAAACCTCATCCTTTTCCATTAACCCAGGTTGATGACGTTGACTAAGAGGTAGAAACTATTCCTCCTTTTTCGTCCCTCGTTGAATACAGTATGTGTGTTTCCTCTAAGATATACAATAAAGGAATCACATCGCTGATGCTGCAGTTATCCCTGCTAACAAATTTGGTGGCCACTTCAAAGGGCTTGAAAAGTCAAAACACTCACCTTCATGAGCCTCCAATGACGTATCTCAATGTAACACATTGTCCCTGTGGTCTGTTGCATGCTTTAATTGTTCTCCACCTTCTGCTGCTCACATAGACACTCCAGCATTTTTAAAGTGGAGTTTTACTGAGTTGGAACATTGCAGATAAGATGGTGCAAAGGCGGACCATTTTGTCCTGCAAATCGATCAGGCTGTTTTTTTGCGACATAGAAATGGCTGGAATGCACAGATATGATATTTTTCTGGCCATGAGCAGCACATCTTTTAAGCCACTATACAAGTTAACATATTGGAAAACCACCAGATTGAACACATTCATCATACAGGGCCAAAGTATTAATCGACCTAACTTCACAGAAGCAACATTATTTGTGTCATTGTGACTGGCAGTGCAGCCTAGTTGGAGTTGGTGAAGAGCCATCCAGGAGGATACTTGTTGCAGGATACAGCAAAACAGCTCCTCCACTCTTTGGCTCCTCTGATCCAGGCTCATTAATTATAAAACTCATGATAGCACTTCACTTTTGATGAAATGATGGGGAGAAGTGGAAGTAATACCTTGCCCTGGTGAAGATGGTTGTGGGAAATGGTCCAGAGAAGAGGATCCAGAGGAGATGGATGGGCCCTGCATAGTGTTGGAACTGGGCCTGTGCAAACGGAGTGGAACTAGCATCTCGTCTTGTGTTTCTGGCATGTTGGCCACTGCTGCTCAAAACATTGATCCAGTGGGCTGTGAAAGATATATATTGTCCTTGTCCATAATCCACGTGACGATGGTGGTGTGCACCTTTCCCCAGACTGACATGACCAAGGAAAGGCCCACATTCTTCAACACATGGTGATATAAAGCAGGGACAGCTTTCCTAGAGAAATAATGGTGGCTCCATCAAGGTTGAGAGCATGCCATCAGTTGGTAAAATGCAGTGGAATCCACTAACTGGTACAGCAGTGACTGCACTGTCAGCAGCTTGACCAACTGCAAGTTATTTGCTGTTTCCTGGACACAAATTCCCTTATGGATGACTGAAGTTGGCTTGGAAGAGGAGAAAGAGGAGTAGGAGAAACAGTTGGTGATGATGATGATAACGACAGCCAAATCTGCTCTGGGCGGTCTTTTTGGATGAGGGGCCTATATTATTGGCTGGAATCATTACTATCACCATTGCCATCACCTGAGGTCACCTTGTCACCCTGACCTGGTTGCCAGTTCCTGTCCACAAAAGAATCATAATCAGCAAAGTCATTAATTATTATTATTATTATTATTGTTTATTTATATAGTACCATTAATTCCATGGTGCTTTACATTTGAAGGTTTGCATAAGGTACACAAAATATACAAGACAAGTATAATACTAACAGTGACCAACTGGCACAGTGGGATACAGGGCCCTGCCCGCAAGGGCTTACAATCTATGAGGGAAGAGCGATAGAGACAGAAGGCGAGGGAACAGGCAGTATAGATGGTGGTGTGGTGACAGTAATGTCATTGGAGGTTGTAGGCCTTCCTGAATAGGTGAATCTTCAGGGCCTTCTTGAAGCTTGTGATTGTGGGGGAAAGTCTTATGTGTCTTGGTAATGAGTTCCAGAGTATGGGGGATGCACGTCTTGGAGTCTTGGAGACGGTTGTGTGAAGAGCGGATAAGAGCAGAGCGGAGTAGGAGGTCTTTGGAGGATCGGAGGTTACGTGTGGGCAGGAAGCGAGAGATTAGGTCGAAGATATATGGAGGGGACAGGTTGTGGATGGCTTTGTATGTTAGCGTTAGTAATTTGAACTCTATTCGCTGGGCAATGGGTAGCCAGTGAAGGGATTGGCAGAGGGGAGCGGCCAATGAAGAACAGGGGGAGAGATGTATTAAGCGAGCAGCACAGTTTAAGGTGGACTGGAGAGGGGCGAGAGTATTTGCTGGGAGGCCATTGAGAAGGGTGTTACAGTAGTCTAGGAGGGAGATTATGAGGGCATGGATTAGCATCTTTGTAGTTTCAGGGGTGAGGAAGGAGTGGATTCGATGGATGTTCTTGAGTTGGAGGCAGCAGGAGGTGTTGAGGGTTTAAATATGTGGCTTGAAAGATAGGTCAGAGTCTAAGGTTATCCCAAGGCAGCGGACCCATGGGACTGGGGTAAGTTTAGCACCATTAACTATGATAGATGGGTCAGGTAGAGGGGCCGTGCGAGGTGGGGTGAAAAGGATGAATTCCGTTTTCTCCATGTTGAGTTTCAGAAAGCGGGAAGAGAGAAAGGAGGCCATGGCTGCTAGACACTCTGGGACTCTGGACAACAGGGAAGTAATGTCTGGTCCAGAGAGATACAGTGGGGAAAAAAAGTATTTAGTCAGCCACCAATTGTGCAAGTTCTCCCACTTAAAAAGATGAGCTCGGCCTGTAATTGACATCATAGGTAGACCTCAACTATGAGAGACAAAATGAGAAAACATATATAGAAAATCACACTGTCTGATTTTTTAAGAATTTATTTGCTAATTATGGTGGAAAATAAGTATTTGGTCACCTACAAACAAGCAAGATTTCTGGCTCTCACAGACCTGTAACTTCTTCTTTAAGAGGCTCCTCTGTCCTCCACTCATTAACTGTAGTAATGGCACCTGTTTAAAATTGGTATCAGTATAAAAGACACCTGTCCACAACCTCAAACAGTCACACTCCAAACTCCACTATGATGAAGACCAAAGAGCTGTGGAAGGACACCAGAAACAAAATTGTAGACCTGCACCAGGCTGGGAAGACTGAATCTGCAATAAGCAAGCAGCTTGGTGTGAAGAAATCAACTGGTCGTGTTTGGAGGAGAGTGAATGCTGAGTTGCATCCAAAGAACACCATACCTACTGTGAAGCATGGGGATGGCAACATCATGCTTTGGGCTGTTTCTCTGCAAAGGAACCAGGACGACTGATCCGTGTACATGAAAGAATGAATGGGGCCATGTATTGTGAGATTTTGAGTGCAAACCTCCTTCCATGAGCAAGGGCATTGAAGATGAAACGTGGCTGGGTCTTTCAGCATGACAATGATCCCAAGCACACTGCCAGGGCAATGAAGGAGTGGCTTCGTAAGAAGCATTTCAAGGTCCTGGAGTGGCCTAGCCAGTCTCCAGATCTCAACCCCATAGAAAACCTTTGGAGGGAGTTGAATGTCCATGTTGCCCAGCGACAGCCCCAAAACATCACTGCTCTAGAGGAGATCTACATGGAGGAATGGGCCAACATACCCGCAATAGTGTGTGCCAACATTGTGAAGACTTACAGAAAACGTTTGCCTCTGTCATTGCCAACAAAGGATATATAACAAAGTATTGAGATGAACATTTGTTATTGACCAAATACTTATTTTCCACCATAATTTGCAAATAAATTCTTAAAAAATCAGACAATGTGATTTTCTGGATTTGTTTTCTCATTTTGTCTCTCATAGTTGAGGTCTACCTATGATATCAATTACAGGCCTCTCTCATCTTTTTAAGTGGGAGAACTTGCACAATTGGTGGCTAACTAAATACTTTTTTTCCCCACTGTATATTTGAGTATCATTAGCATAGCAATGGTATTGGAAACCATGAGATTCTATGAATTGGCCAAGACCAAGGGTGTAGATGGAGAACAGGAGGGGTCACACCTACAGAAAGAGGGAGTGGCGGGGAGGTGGTGTGTGAGTAGCAGACACTGAACATGCGGTTGGTGAGGTATGAGGAGATCCAGGAGAGGGCCAGGTCTGAGATGCCAAGGGATGAGAGTTTTTCTAACAAGAGGGAGTAATTTTCTTCCCCACTTTTTTCTGACACATCATGGCCATGAGATTCCTGCACACCCTCATAATTTCCATCTCCAGATTTCTCCCCTAGCTCCCTGCCAGAATGACAACCAGCAGTAGTAACAGACTCACTGCAACTACTACTACCTCCACCAACAGTCATGTCTTCCATGTCTTTTCATTCATGATGGTCAAATGTTTTGTTTTTATGTGCATTACCTTAAAAACCCAATAAAATATATGCAAAAAAAATTACAGATCAGCTCCTATTTCTTACTTACAGAAGGGGAACCTTTCACAATGATATCCATATGGTCTAATATAGTTATCTGCACAACACCAGCTTTTAACTATGTATTCAGTAGTCTCAAAGAAAATCTTTCACCATGCTAAATTTCAGATTTCCAACCAACAGACCTGGTTTTGTTTGCAAACAAATATGCAAGTACTCCCTTCTGGAAGTTATATCAATGTCTGGTTTTCCTTAAACATAATCTGGGAATAAAGACACAACAGAATAACTCATCCAAAATGAAAATGAACCTATCTGCAGACAGTCTTTTGGTCTTTTTTTGCCTGAGATCATGCAGTTTATCATCCATGTACCAAAAAGTGAGGGAGTTGCACACAAAAAAAAAAAACCTTCCCCAACCCTCCAAGCCAAAAGGATCTAAAAGGGCCAGGGACTATAGTCTCCGGAAACCCAACTTGCTCTTGGATTCCACATGGGTTCTCACCTCAGTGTTCACTAAGGAGCTGACAAATTACAAATTACATGGTAAGTTTAAAAAAAATGGTATGTTCTAAAAACATGGCTAGCCATGTATCTGAGAAAACAAGGGAATGTGCAAATAGAGTTACAATGAAACATAACAAAAATATTTTATTTATTAAAAGCTTAAGAGCCGGGGGCCCCTTAGCTTTACTCTTACACACCAGATCTCTCCTCAACTTCTCCATCTTAGAACCTCACTAGAAATGTAAGACAGACTTTATGAGTCTTCAGATATAAAGTGCTTGGAGGAAAATGGCTTTGTTAATAGAGGCTATACTAGCACAGTATACAGACACATCATCCATGTAGCCTAGGGTCTAAACTACTATTACTTTATACTGCCATAACATATTCAGTAGAACAGATAAATAAAAGAGGGGACATGGAACAGCCCTGCTTCATGCCAGATGAAAGAGCCACATCATTAATTAAAAAAACATTAACTAAAACCTTACTAAAAGACCCTTTTTTATAAAAGCGCAATTTCTCCATTATACTAAAAAGATAAAAATGTGACAGTCAAAAGGCTTTCATAAATTTCAGAGATAAAATAGACAAAGGTTGTTGTCGGTCCTTTTGGTTCCAGATCAGGTCATGGATCATGTTTAGAAGCTCCCAAATAGATCTCCTTTGGGTGCCGCATACATGGTCTGACTGGATCTCTTTATTCAGGATTTTATAGCCCATATTCAACAGAGATAGACTTCCAATTTTCCATTTTGAACCTATCCCCTTTCCTTAATAACAAGGTAATAATGCTTCTTAATGCTATGACAGGAATAATGGCCACTTTAAAATCATCATTAAAAAAACTTGTAAAAGATCATCCTTCATAAGATCCCAAAAGCAATGATAAAACTCAACTGGGAGCCTGTCAGAACCAGGAGATCCCATCCCCCTTAAAACTTTTCAGGGCCTCTAAAATCTTTTCTGCCTTAAGATCTTGACTTATAAACTCCTGACTCTCTTTATCTAAAAACAAAGATAAAAGATTAAGATTATCTTTTAATTTCTACAGGTAAATCAATATTCCTGAGGCTAAAAAAGTTCTCATAAAACTTAGAAGCTTCCCCAAAAATCCTGGAAGTGGAGGTCTGGCTTTCTAGTTCAAAATGGTTTTTCTAGAGCACTTTTCACCTGGTTCTTTACCCTCCATGCCCTTTTGCTCTAAAAATTTTTTCATTTCTGGTCCTAGGTCAGCAGTGTCTCTATCAGATCAGCAACCCCATTTTTTAGCATCTGACATTCAGATATTTGAAAGCCTGCCTTTTTTAGTTTTCCTTTTGCCAGCTGCAGTAAAAAAAAAAAAACTTTTTTATCATAGGTTTAAGACCTTCCCACTAATCCAATGTGGTCTGACCAGGATCCTTATGTGCCCTCCATATTTTATACTTGGACAAAAAGCATCTATGTATTCCACCTCCATGCACTCCTGACAACTTTTGATTCCCCGGAGCCTTCTAGGACATAATGCAAGAGCACGTGGTCTAAAAAAAATCAGACCAGTCGAGGTTGCCTGGAGGTCTTTTGCAGAGAACAATAAAAAGTTAATACTGGAAGACACAGAACCGTCCGTTCATGTATATCCTATGTATGTATCATGCAACACACTCCAAGTATCTGTAAAATTAAAATCTGTTAAAAAATGCTTCAGCTGGCAAGAGGTTTTGTCAGGTCTTCTGGAGACCTGGCACCACCCCTCCCCTCACCCAACATTACACTGTTAAAATCTGCCCCCATCACCAGAGAAGCAGGACCTGTTAAAAACAAATAAATGTCAGCAAAAAGAGCAGAATGGTCATTTTTTTTTTCTTTCTAGAGAAGCATGTACAGTAATAAAACAATATGAATGTCATGTAAAGAGAATCCCAACCCCAGAAGCTTTATTGTTATTAAACCCCCGACCAGAGTGAGGGTCCTGCAGTTCAGTCTTTTTATAGGTTCTTATAAAGCAGTCTGTGCACAATTCTGCTGCAGGAAAAAAAAAAACATCAAAGTTCAAAGTCAGTAATCATATCAATAAAGTGGCTCTCCTGGCAGTGCTCTTTAGGCTCCTCATAGTCAGTTTGTAGGCCTCAATGTATTCTTGAAGTTACCAAGCTCCTGCTTGAATCTGTGTCAATGATCTGTGATAGCTGTTCAGGACACAAAACCACCAAACCTGTTCTGTCATCAGAGTCAGAAAAGTCCTCAATGTTGTCTGACTCCTCCAAACCGGACTTTGAGTCCTTTCAGGCTTCATTTATGAACATCACATCTTCAAAGGTTTCTTCCCTGTCCCACTTGCCTTTGAGGATGATATCCATCTGTTCCACCTGGCATCCACCAAACCCCTGGAAGTAGAAGCTCTCGAGGCATCTTCCAAGTCACCGTAGACCATGTTCTCTTGGGCTGGCAGTTCACCAATGAGTCCCCCAACCTCCTCCATCACCATCCCCAGGATCTTTGCTGGCATCTGGAATAAGTCTACCTCCTTGATCCTGACCTGAACTTTGTCCACCATGGCATTCTCCATCTCTAGGTTCATTGTCTCATTAGGTTTCATCTTCTTTTTCCCATGCTACTTTTAGTATACTGGTACAAAGCCATCCTCAGTCTCACACTCTCCAGACTCCCCCACCAGGAGCTATCTGGTTTCCTGCACTGGGTCTTTAAAAGAGGCACTGAAGGCATCATAGGGGCCACACTAGTTTTTGAGGTATCATCCCCAGCAGCCATGTCTGCAAAATGTCCTATAGGTCCTCAGTCTGGCTATAACAGCAAAAAAGACACTCTTAAAGAACTTGTCACAGGTTCTCTGAGATCGACTACTGACCATCATCTCTGCAGATGCCTGGTAAAAGGTTGGCTGTATCCTTGTTTGCAAACAAGGTAGAGTGTCGATTTGTGTCAATTTCTTGAATATTTCACATAAAGAGCAGAGTATGACACAAATCTCAGCTGAAAGATAATGACAAGTTTACTGTGTGGTATAGTAAGTTCACATTTCAATTATACTTCATTTTAGTCATCCTTCTGTAATAACACTGTAGATCCCTCTTATTGTGGTTCACCTTGTCTTATTGGCTGCTCAGCACTGATGCACTGCAGTAAAGCAGATGTATGCTATCAATTTGCTTTGTTTAATTGTGGTTATGAAACATGAGTGATATATAGTGTGGTTTGTGCTGTCCTATGACACTATGTTTATTCAAATCCACATTTTGCAGTGTTTTGCCAAACTTTCTTCAGCAAAACCAATGTTTTATGCAGATCCGCCATGTAAATAATTGTAACCATAGCATGTTTTATGCATATTTGCAGCCACAATTACACAAGAAATGGCATTACTCACTAACACTATGATGTGAAATGAAAATGAAGTGAATTGTTTGCATTTATTCTTTGATTAATCACATTAGGTTTATGAATTTTACCTGATGAATGTATTTGACCAAGCCCCAAATCCAATGTACTTGTTTTTTATTTCAAGCTTTTTTTTCTTCACTACCTTTTTGGAATGAGTGGCAGTGCCTTGTGGGTTCCCCTATATTTACTTATTACTTACTTTACTTACATAGTTGAAGATAAAATACTGTGAAGAAACAAAAGGGGTCCAGGCAATTGGATCCTCACAGAAATTTTCCTAGGCAAAATGCTTACTGAAGAGATAAGTTCTTCTGCAGATACTGTAAAACTACTGTTCAAGTTATAAGAGTCTTCTGCTAAACTGCATCCTATGTCATTGACATGTCAACTTGACATTTTGGACTAGTGCTCAATGGAATGGTGGTAATACCCACAGGAATAATCTTAGACCCTTTTCATATCACATTTGTGATGTATGCTTAGCATATATACCAGAGAATCAGAGCTTTATTCACCCAACAAAGACCCAAAAGAGGCTCCTTTTGACCTCCACTTGGGTGATATACATTGGTATTCCACAAAAAAAGATAATGAATAGTAGACTATGCTGTTATATACAACAGAATGCAGTATATGTATTGTTTGCAATGTTTCCTTTAGCCCTCCCCCATTCATTGTATATGCAGCAAGATCCTTGCAGTATATACTGTACTACACTCTGATGCCTGAGCTGGTAGAAATTCCTGCTTTCCTGTGGAAAGCGAATTATTTGCTTCATGGGAAATCCCCTTTAACACCTTCATTACCTTCAACCATGTTATCTAAAGCTGGGTTTAGTGAGTATTCTTGTCAGTATTTTTTCTTTTGCCAAAATCAGGATCCTTTTAACTTCTAAATGTCCTTTTTTTCAATTCCAGCAAATATCTAAAAAATTTTTTTTATATAAAATGGCAGATACATGCAAATGTTTCTTTTATGCTCCTATGATGAACGATAAATCCAGAAGCACTGGCTGCAGCTTTTAAGTACACATAATTTCTTCTGATTTGTAACCTATACATGGATATACAGTAGTACTGAGAATTTCCATCATCAATCATCCTAATATTAATCCAATACTTAATAAATCCCTCCACTCAAGAAAATCCAATAATGTGTTTGTAGTGTAGCAATCTATTAAATATACTGCAAATTTGCCAGCAGATTTTACTCTGCTGCCTACAGTATGGATCACAATTTGAAGTTCCAGAGGCTTCTGAGTTCCATTACGGAAATACTTACCAGAAGGGTACCTCTTAGACTTCAATTTTCTCTTAGTTGGAAAAACAGAAATTAATGAAAGCCGAGGACCTACGCTTGGAATTGCATTTCAAGTGATGTTTTCAGTGTTTCCACAATGAAAACTTCAAGCCAGACACAGACATACACAAAAGGCTGGATACCACATTATTGAGGGAAGCTCAAAAATTGTGCCATTACTTCTGCACATGGCGGACATTTAGGTGCTCGTGTAAGACATGACTCATAAGTCTGGACATTACATGGTTTTGTAAATGTGCAATGTCTTTGTAATTGGTGGAAACATGAAAAACATGTCCTTTAAAATGGAATCAAATGACACAGCTTAAATCTTAATGATAGAATTTAAAAAACCTTTCAGATTTCCAACAGAGAATATTTCCTAGTATATTTACGTTTTTTGACCTCAAGTATATTTATGGTAGAACCAACATTTATTTTATCTAACTTTCCACCATAAATGGAATTACTAATGCCTAAAACAAAGTCTGCCGCAACATTGTGGTCTGCTCTCTTCCTTCCATAAAAGGATGTTTTTGCCCTTTTCTTTATTCCTGTATTTCTGGCTATTTAAGTAAATCCACAAAAGAAATACATTAATCTGAGACATAACTTTAAATACCTGGGCCACAATTCAAAAATTATAACAGGGCACCCCAAATATTACTGAACATTTATGGTACTAGTCTCCTCGTATGGGGCAGATGGGTGTTTTAGGCTCTGAGGCATAGGTGCAACCTATAGATATGATAATAGATATGCTCTGGTATTTTATTAAAGGGAGTCTGATATTAGTGCAGTTTAGGCACCTTTAATAGATCCAAAAATATATCTTTCTGGTCAGAAAGCAATGAAGCAATGAACAGATAATCCCATTTTTACAGATATGCTAATCAGCCTGCAAGTGCATCAGGGTAAGGCCTAATTTGGCAGATTTACCTGCAGACAGCAGTGATTCAAAGAGAGGCTAAAATGTCAATCACAGGTAAAAGTTCAGCACTGGGCATTGTTTCCAGAGTCAGAGCACTTGCAGCTGTCTGTAGGCAAATCTGCCAAATTAGGCCCACCCCTGGTACACTTACTGGCTGATTTGCATACCTGTAAAAATATGATTATCTGTGCATTGCTTCATCATCAGTTTGTGGCCACAAAGATATGTTTCTGCTCCTAGTAAAGGCCTTGCAGGCCCCCAGAATGATCGATGGTAGTTATTGTTGCCCTGATTCACTCTCGCCTTGACTACTGTAACTTCTTACTAATCGGTCTTTCCCTTACTAAACACTCCCCTCTACAATCTATTCTGAATGCGGCGGCCAGGCTCATCTATCAGTCTAGATGCTACAGCAATGCCTCTGGTCTGTGCCGGTTACTACATTGGCTGCCTATTCAATACAGAATACAATATAAGCTTATCACCCTCATCCACAAGGCTCTCCATAATGCTGCACCTCCCTACATTTCCTCCCTCATCTCTGTCTATCGCCCAACCCGTACTCTCCGTTCACTCAATGACCTAAGACTAACATCCTCTATTATCAGAACCTCCCATGCTCGTATACAAGACATCTCCCGAGTTGCACCACCTCTCTGGAATGCTCTATCCCGGACTATTAGATTAACCCCCAATTTCCACAGCTTCAAGTGTAAACTAAAGACATATCTTTTCAGACAGGCCTATCACAACTCCTAATGTAAACCCTTCCATAGTTAGAATCCCTAAAACGTACCGTCCTCTGTTCACTCTCCCGCATTACCTCACAGGATATGATGCCGTATCAGACTAACTTTATATGTCCAGGCACCATCTGCGCATTAAAGGACACGACTGATGACGGCTCATACAGCTTTATATATGTGTAATGACAGTAACCTCTATTACAGAATTTTCTGTCCATTGTACAAACAATGCTACGTTTGTTGCCGCCCCTGCTACCTCTTGTGTCACCCCCTCTACCTCATAGATTGTAAGCTCTTGCGAGCAGGGCCCTCAGTCCCAGTGTGTGAATTGACTATTTCTTTGTAATGTATCTTTTTTGTCAGTACTTGAACTCTACAAATTGTACAGTGCTGCGGAATATGTTGGCGCTATATAAATAAAATTTATTATTATTATTATTATTATTATTATGGAAGTCCCAGTGGTCAGACCCTGAGAGAGCAGACATTTATCCCCTGTGTTGAAGATTGGGTATAAATGTCATTAATGGGAAAAAAAAAAGCTTTAAGCATCCTAAAATACACTGTTAAAATGTAGTCTATAGCTGGGCTAAGCTTACAGGATATATTTTTCATGGTATGCGGCTTTATGGATGACACTGTGGGGAAGAATTTATCCAGCCCTGTGTTTTCTATGTCAGTCTTAATCCCCTGTGTGCCCGAGTGGAGATGCGATGTATGCCTCTCAATAAACAACCTCTTAGAAAACGTCTTCTCTGAAGTCGCGTCACTACAGTATAGGCTGCCACTCACATTTACAATATGTATGTTGGAGTGCAGGAAGCCAGTAAAGTGCCAAGGAAATTGTTGCCATTTTGTATACATGTGAAAGACATCTGAATTTTTCATTCAGAGGTAAGAAAGTTATCAGTGCCTCTGGTAATGAAGGTGTAACCACTACGCTTTTTTCTCAAGTAAAGAGCTGTACGTTGTCAACTAGCTGCTAGTAGCTGATAATCACAGTAATGTTACTGTACAGGAGTCAGATTTATACATAAAATATTAGAACCTGGATTATGCATACAGTAATACAGTATCTCAACAAATAATAATACATAAGGAGGAAGATTTAGGGAACTGTCTAACAGAAAAACTGACTTTATTGCCCTTAGCAAATAATCTCTGCACACATTTTATTTATTCTAGTGCTCTTTTACACCCTTTCATAAATATGCACCAAAGATTTAATAGTAAATACATCATACTTCAATGTCACAAGACAGCGATAAAAAATAGTGATATGAAGTAATGTGCACAGTTATATAAAAGCATGGGATAAAACTGTTATAATAATAATAATAGTAACAATAATAACAATATGTCACTGATCACAGAAGGATAATATACTTTATGTAGTCATAGTATAGAAGTAATGCACATAGTGATGCCACAGTATAGAGAAAACAAAGGCAGTTAAATCACAACACAAGGTTAATAAACAGAAGGATAAAACTAAAAGATAATGTTCCCAATCATGTCATAGAACACAGACTAGACACTGAAATTCTGATATGGGGCAGAGATTAGTTTGGGTCACTATAGGCCCAAGAGTCCAGTTAGTATCCTATAGTTCTAACACAAACCAATCACCTTAACAGTAAAGTAGTTCACCTACTTTCCCCTGATGTTATTTATGGGTTTTTTTTCTCTAGCGTTGCCGTAGCTACCGATGTAGTACTGTAGTACTGAAGTGTTCTGTCAAGTGGGCGGTTCTCTACAGTACACTTGTATCAATAGTCGAAAGTAACAGCACTGATACTTTTGGATATAGAAAACACAGGAGGTCAAAGGGCATGACATGACCTCTTTACATACTACAACCATATGTTTTCAGTGCAGTTCTTTTATTTATATCCTCTTGATTCCCTACTTACCTCAAAGTTTTTCTTGAATTTATCATGGCTCTCCATTCTAAAATAAGAAGCGGAATCACTAGGCATCCTTTTCCAGTTCAGTTAATACAAATCCCAGAGGATCCCAGAAATCCATTATCTTTTGTTAACCAAGCACCCGCTTTTGGCAGAAACTTAAAGATAGCAGCAAATCTGTCTTATATGTTCATTTCATAGTAGCGTTTACAGTATATCATGTGCATGGAATTTCCACTCCATGCAGAAAACAGATGTCATTTTATTGCATTTCCCAAGAAGTAGGTCCACGTGGTGGTCTGCAGAGGGAAGGTCCCAGAACAGAGCTAAAATAAAGTCAGAGCTGAAAATAAAACAACAAACCTAGGTAGTTGTTTGAATAGTTACACTAGTTCTTCAGAAAACATGTCAGTAGTAAGAGGCATCTGAATTAGTTCTTTAATATAATCCTCAGTTACTATAAATCCTAAAAAGTTAACTTAGTATAAGCCATTTGCAGCCAACAATAGCAAACATATATAATGGGCTTTCTACCAGTAACATACCTAGGCTGTGAAAGATGTTTTCAGTTACGATATATCTAGGTAGAGAGTAAACATAAAAGTAAATTTTGTAGAGACTGGTATCATACATATTACAAATAAATGAAGAAGGTGTAACACACGTAGCCATGTTCCTGTGAGCTCTCCTGCTGTCAGATGCTACTACTATCTCCAGATGGGCACTAAGAGAGATGCCGGGCTATGACTGAGTAGTACGCACAGCCATCTGGCTAGAACCAGAGCCTGACCTTGCAGCAATTAGAGCAATTGGTTCTAAAACTGCCTAAACTGGGGGCTCATTGTCACCTATGGGTCGGAATGCAAAAACTGGCATGCATGCCTCTTAATAAATTAAGAATATCTTCTGTCCTGCTAGACGCTGGTGTATATATGAGCCACAATTTATGCTGGTTTCTGGCATAAATTATAGTAAATCTGCCTGTCAATGGGAGACCACTACCCCTACTGCTGAGCCCCACCCCACTTTCAGAAATGTAGTATGTAGGGTGCAAAAATCCCCAAAGTCAATTTTTTTGCCTCAAAATCGGCCTATTTTACATCAATATGACCCATAAAAGATTTAATAAATTCTTCCTATTGTTTTTCACATTTGCTGCTATACTTCTGTTTATGTATTGTGCTAGATCCCTGACATGTGCCTGGCTTCAACCTGTCTTCTGGATATACACTTTGACTTCCCTGACTTCTCTTGCTTTCTGTTTTTGGGACTTGTAGTACTTTTCTGGTTTTGATCCTAATATGACCCTGATTCTTTTTTGTGTATTTATTGTTCGTCTGCACAGCAGAGTGGCTCAAGCCAAGATGGACTTTTGGTACTTTGGAACTCAGGATTTACTATACACATGGTCTATTTTCACCAGCCTTGAGCAGCAGTCTCATAAGGTAAACTTTCAGCAATCAATGTTGCCTATATAGTAAGTCTGCAGCACTGTGCTGAGACTGTCACCATCTGTATAATACTGTATAAAAGAAAATTAAATCTTCGGCTCACCATATTCATATGCCAATTAGTTCCATAGAAAATGTATCATAGGATGCAGAGAATACTCTCCGGACTTCGTTGGAGCAGAATCTTGGGAAAAAAAGAGAATAAAAGCCAGTTCCAGCATCCAGAAATTTAAATAAAATATAACTTTTATTTCATATAAAATTAAAAAAAAAGGTAACAACAGTTACATGCGAAGAGGATCCGTAACCAACCTACGCGTTTCAGGGCGTCTAGCCCCTTAGTCATGGCTCACGACTAAGGGGCTAGACGCCCTGAAACGCGTAGGCTTGGTTACGGATCCTCTTCGCATGTAACTGTTGTTATCTTTTTTTTTTAATTTATATGAATTAAAAGTTATATTTTATTTAAATTTCTGGATGCTGGAACCAGCTTTTATTCTCTATTTCACCATCTGTCCCCATTACGAATCAGCCAATTTCATAGGAAACCAAATAAAATATCAGTATATTTGGTATATAGTTTGGCAGGAAACCAAAGAACTTTAAGGAAACCCACAGAAATACAGGGAGGACATACAAACTCCATGCAAATGTTGTCTTAGTTCGATAGATTTTAACTAAGGATCCTAGTGCTACAACCACCAAGCCAATATTTTGCAATTTTGTAATAGACTACAAAGCTGTTATGTCTAGAATAGAGGACTGCCTTCAGCACTACACCATAACAAGGCTTATTCAAGTGGTGTGGATCCACTATGTTGCAACAGTTTTTGATTAGGACTTAACCCAGGACCAGAGTCTAAATGATTCCCTTGTATTCACCTTTGACCCCCACACAGGGATTTTATGACACAGTGAGTGCAGACCCATTGCGTCACTAAACAGATTTGGCTTGTAGCCACCCCTATTGCCTAAGTGGTCCTCTGATATTTACCCTTTAACCTTATATGGGTTGTGGACTTCAGTATAGGAAAATCACCAGGTCTCTATCTCTTGAAATAGACTGAGACAACATGCTACATCAAGGACAGACTACACGTGGTCAAGGAACAGGCCAAGGTTGGGGCACACAGAAGTTGTAATAATCCAACCTAAACTATCCCATATCACGTCACTGGGAAGCATGAGGCCCCTTGGAGGGCTGAATGGGAAGCAGAGGCGGCCATGGGCAGGAGCAGGGAATGGTAAGTATATAGGGCCTGATTTTTTTCTTTTACATAGGCCAATACCTGCTGGAGTAACCCTAGAAGGTAACGGCCTATGTAAAAGAAAAAAAATCAGGGGCCCACTGGCACTACGGTTGCTACAGCGGCAGTTTCGTCACTGGTGCCAAGTAAGAAGGTAGAAGTCATAATCAGGTGAGCAGAGGTGATCCATAGCCAACATAACCTGCATCTATACACCTACTGTAGTTGCTTATGAGAATGTAGACTGGCATTGTACTCATATCAGTTTGATACTGCCTGCTGTCTCAAGCTGGAATGAACTTATGTCATTGAGGGACATACAAGTATGATGTTAACCATAAGGGTATGTTCACACAATGGAATTTTCTGCTGATTTTGAGGTAGAATCTGCCCCCCATTGTTTATTGGGAGGCAGCAACATATGCTTCATTTTTCAGGATTCTGAAAACAGAACTGTCCTGCTCGATCTTGTCATGGATTCCCCATTGTGTCTAAGACCTCATGCACATGCATACATTTCAATGGGCCCATACACACAGCCATAGTTTTTGCAGCTGTGTGTCCATGTCAAATTGAAGAGCTGAAAAATGTGGATCAGGTCCTACACGTGTCTGTCAATTAATTTTCAATGTATGGGTCAGTGAAAGCCATTTTTACTGACCCGCAGAATGCCCACTGTCATGTGCATATAGCCTAAGGCTAATCTACAAGTAAACCTGGGGAGGAAAGTAGGCTCCATAGGGCTGGAATTTGGAGAGAAATCTGAGGCAGAAGACAAACTAAAATTACTTTACAAATTCCCCCATTTGAATGTCACCTAAGTGGAAATAAATAAAACTCGGTATGCACCTTGTCCATTTCATAGTCTTGATAAATAGCTAATTGTCCATAGATTGTCTCCATAGATATCACAGCAGAGACTTTCAAGTGCATAAAATTAAGAAAATTTGTATTCGATATGGAGTGTTTATACTGAATATGTGATATGTACTCTATTTCACCATTTCTTCATTTCATGTACAGTGCACAGCATGGACATTAAACAGTCCTTGAAATGATATTTACAGAAGGCGGTGTATATGGCTAATAAACTACATTAAAGGGGAATTCCATCTCTGCATTTATGGCTATATACATAGGATATGTCAGGAATGCCTGATAGATGTAGGTCAAACCTCTGGCATTATTTTGAGAACATGACTCCAATCGCGGCTACGGTGGAAGAAGAAAGGACTGTGCATATGCAGGCTTCTCCTTTTCACGTTAAATGTCAAGTTGAAAATATACCTTTAACAAAACAATGGACTATCTACAGTCATGAGAAAAACAAAGAATACCATGGTTTTACATGTCAGGAGATGATAAGAAAAATCTGGTCCTTAGAAGGTCTTAAAGCTAGGTAAATACAACCTTGGATGAACAACACACAACAAACCAACTTTAATTATTTATTTAAGAAAATTGGAGCCAAAATAGAAATGCTAGCATAGAAAACTAAGTATACTCCATGGATTATAGCTTCTAGAACCACCTTTAGCAGTAATAACCTGAAGTAATGGTTTTCTTTATAACTTTATCAGTCTTTCACATTGTTCTGGAGTAATTTGGATCCATACGTTTTTTATAATGTTGCTTCAGTTCTTTGACGTTTGTGGGCATTAATTTATGCACAACCCTCTTAAGTTCCCCACAGCATTTCAATTGGGTGCAGGTTTGGACTTTTCCTGAGCCATTGGAACACCTAGTTCCATAACTGTCCACAAGTTGTGTATGGTGCAAGTTGGTTGCAGGTCAATTCTATTCAGTGAAGCTGAGTGGCAAGACCACACACAACCCGTGGACAGATGTCACTGTTTTTGGAAGAAAACAGGAAGAAAACAGACAAGTTTTTCTAATCCTTTTATGGTGTAGTCTACTTGAAGGGCAAATAATATGCCAGACATTCTTTGCTTACAGGACCATGAGATATAACCTAATGCACCTAATTTATTTGGAGGCAGCAGAAGTTCATCATGCTTAACAGTGTGGTGATGGCACGGGTGGAAGAGGCCCAAGATGGTGGCCATTTCTGGTCAGGGTGGCTTCTGACATCAGAATTTCTTACACGCCCCATGATAGCACAGTGATAGTGCCACATTTGGGCCCCAGGGTACTCTCTGCTGTGTGTCTTCTGTGTGATGGTGTTTCAATGTGCCCTTAATGATGGGTGTAAAAAAAGCACTGAAGACAGGCTGACAACTAAACAGGCAATGCTCATGGTACAGTATACTTAGCAAGGTTCTTCCAGTCACAGAGTGACATGGAGCCACATTCACTTGCAGCAAGTCTGTACCACACATATGGCACTTTACAAATATAGCCATGAATGGCAATTGCTTTTCACCCATTTCTCAAATCTTACAACCCTTTCCACTATGGCAAACTGGGGTGAATCTTAACAACCTCTAACCAAACTGAAGACCTGAAATGCCCTTAACTGAGGCTAGCTACAAACTACCTGGAAACTGGCTCAAACTCACAGACTAAGGATGGGGTAACCTCGCAACCACTAAGCTCCTCCCACCTCTGAAAAGACACAGTTGCTTAGGAATAGCAAGTTATACAGCATAGAACAATATAAACAGTGTGAAGCATATTACACATTAGCAAAACAGTTTAGTCTTTAGAAGTGGCCCTCTTAAAGAACACTGCACGTCTCCTACCTTCTGTGCACCACAATCTCAAATCTGGTGGAATGTAGAATGATAGCGAAGCCCTAATATGCTCCCTTTTCGGAAAAATGTGATGTGCGCCAAAACTTACATAAATCTATTGCTTAAAATGCATGATATATTCTCCACAACACATTGCCACATTACTGATACCATACAATGAGCTAAAGTAACAGATTAATTGCATACATAATAAGAGGAAAATATAGCTAGTTAGAATGTTAGAAATCTTCACATCTCTTTCAATATGGAAAAATAATCATTCCATCTACCGTAATTGTTATTCCAAGTGTTACTACACTTGATCTACTTCTATTGCAGGAATATGCATGCCAGTTATGAACTATTCAATTCTAAAAATCTAAGCAAAGGAAAGAAGTTTATTTTAACATCTACAAATTATTGTATATAAGAACATGAATGTAGACTGGGTAAATCTAACAATATAACATGAGCTCAATGTAGGGACTATAATACAGGGGTAGGGATCAATGATCTTTTGTTGTGATAGATTAAGCCAGTGATCAAGCCTTAGAACGCAGTTAAAAAAAAAGTTTCACTCTTCTGTTACATCTAATGCCAGCCACCAAAAGACAAGAAAACACATAAAATAAAGCTGAATCATCTGAATTTTCGAGTAGGGCTCTGCCCATATTTAAAGTGATGTATGGTTCTTCCGTTGGCTCATGGGCAGGTATATCCAACACAGTAAAAAATATATACAGCACTCTAGTGTATTAAAACCATGAAATGTTTTTAGGTCACTTCTTAAAATCCAGTATTGCCATTAGCTACATAGGAGATAGCAGCATGAGCACCGCTGTAGCTATAATGTATTTTGAACTACACAGTTCTTTGTCAAGCTTTAAGAAGTAATGGATTTAGTGTCTTGTACACTGGATTTTTTTTTTTTTGCACTATTGGTAATGCCAATTGCTAAAGCCATTCCTCCCTCAAAGAAGCTGAACCAGCGTCTCCTTCTATCACGCCACAGACCAGGTCATGATCAAGGTCCAGGTGGGACCGAAACGTTGGTAGCATTTTGTCTTTCACATGCTAGATTAATAAATATTTTTCACTTTTGCATCAATTATAGAGTGCAGTGGTTCTTTGTAAAAACTATTATCTCAGACTTCTCTATTAGAGCACATGGATATGTTTTTTTTTCTAAACCAGAAACCCCCTTCACAGCTCATTTCTGATAGTAATTGCTGTTTAGCAATGGACATCTGTATCCAGAATAATGACTCATGCAGAGTCAGAACAGTTGGAGATGTCCAAGATGTGTGACCTGGGCCTGGCTGTAGCATGTTGATTATAAATAAGTTTTGTGCGTGTTTTTTATGTACTCTTTGACTTTTCTCTCATTGCGCATTATTCGTGTTTATTACTATACTTATTATTTATGTTTCTTGTTTTATTTACGCACAATTTCTGCTTTTTTTATGTACAGACATTTCTTGTGTCTGTTTTTCTATAAAATTTTTGTTTGCATGCATTGCTGGACTGTCAATAGCTAGAGCTACCATCTAGTGGAAGGAGTGGGAGTGTGAATTCATGCTCTCCACACAGCATGCCATAAGTGCGTGTCCATTCCATTTAGAAATTTCATGCTCACCTTTCTGACTTCATAGGTCTGCATAACACTTGCCCCAATCTACTTTGTCTTCCTCTATTTCCAATTACATACATATAAAACTGCAAAACGGCAATTTAAACATTTAGAATTTTCATAACCCAGAACTAGTTTAGCGATATGTTCCAAACATACATGTATTTACAGTACTATTATAGAGCATCTGCCATTCCTTCTGCAACATGCATCTTTTACTATAGGAAAATTGCACACTCCGTAGGGTAATGGTTGTAGATATACAGTACTGTTACATTAAATTGAGTATTTTCATGATGTGTTATATTACTATTCAGATATAATACAAATAAATGTTTGATTCTGTAAACATCATGTGTACAATCTCAGAAAAGAAAAGAGAGCTCAGAAAGTTCTAACCCTATACCATAATATTACTGCCACATCATGTTGAATTTCTGTTCCACCTTCTTTATACTCTGAAGCCAAGTTCCAGCTTGTCAGCATCTGTAAAATGTGATTATGGGTCCGTCTGGCTCCCCTGGCTTAGAGACAGACATGCTGTAGTAAAGAAGAGAAAGCCAGACTACACAAGCGCCACCTTACTGTCATGTGTGGTACTTGCAGACAAATAGTTTTCCAAAGTTAATATTTGTACAGACTGTCTAACATTATCAGCTAACACCTATTTGAACAGATCTCCAAAACATTTAACAAAAGTATATTAGGGAATCAATGTGATCTTTCTTTGCATTAATTCCTTTTTCATATATTTTGAAGATTGCAACAAACTGTCAAGCTGAAACAGCTTAAGACTATAAAGTTTTACATGTGATGCCACCATACGCATGATGTCCATTAACAAATTTTAGCACAGGTGATGACAATATTTACAAATATGACCTCATACAATGATGTCTTTTATGCATTTCTTGACAAAATGTGCAGTGGGTTTGCCTACCTACGTTTATATATATATACACACACACACATACTGTATATACATATATATGTATGTATGTATATACATTGAATTAGATAATGATACTGCTGCAAACATAATTTTGATCTTGGTTAGGCATATAAACATGCCAGTTTTAGGTGTATAAAATGGTAATACTTTGTAATAAGATGCCAATTTTGTTATTACCTAATATTTAGTTGTAATACTGCAGCTGGAATGTAACTTGTTGCTACAGAGAAATGTTTAACTTACTTTTTCTGTAACTTTTGGCCCATATTGTTGAGATGACTGATTTTTAGATTTATAACACTTATTGGCCCTTCTTATGGCCTTAATGTATCCTGTACATGTCCCCTTTTTGCGATTTCTGTGCCATATTATGGAGCTAATCTGTCCTAGAAGCATCGAATGATTCCATAATATGCTCCCATGTGAAGCAACATATGATGACTCATGGTGTGCTTAAGGTTTACCAGAGTGCATATTGCTGCTTAGTGTGACTTTGTATTCCTATGTACATTCTCATGCATATTACTCTTTCATGTGTATTAGGTCTTTGTCATCATCCATACCCAGTGCCGTAACTAGGAATGGCTGGGCCCCAAGGCGAACATTTGACATGGCCCCCCCCCCGGACCGCTGCCCCCAACCACCCCCCTGGACAGCCCCCTCCAACCCCCCCCCCCAAAAACCACATTCCTGCATACACTATAATGTACCATAGTGGCCCCTGCACACAGTATTATGCCCCATAGTGGCCCCAGCACACAGTATTATGCCCCATAGTGGCACCTGCACACAGTATTATGCCACATAGTGGCCCCTTCACATAGTATTATGCCCCGTTGTGGACCACCCATGAACAATTATTATACTCTTGGGTCTTTTCAGACCCCAGAGTATAATGATTGGAGACCCAGGGGAGGATCGAAACATAAAAAATCAATGTTACTTACCTGTTCCTCGCTCCAGTCCACTCCCTGCTACGTTCGGCCTTCTTCAATGTTGGACCAGGCTGACGTCACGTTTGGCGTCGCGACCTCACCAAACAGGCCCGAAGCCTGAAGAAGCGTAGGAGAAGTAAGTACATTGTTTTTTATGTTCCCTCACCTCCCCTGGACCTCCGATTATTATACTCCGGGGTCTGAAAAGACCCCGGAGTATAATGATAGCAGTGATTGTGCGGTTCGGTCCGCGGCCTTACCTACCAATCCCCGCTACTGCTCACAGCTGCCTCCGCAGAATTGGAAGCGCAGGCGGCCGTGAGCAGGAGCGAGGATCAGTAAGTATATAGGGCCCGTTACCTGCTGGGGTTACTCCAGCAGGTAACAGCCTATTAAAAAAAAAAAAGCATCGGGGGCCCGCGGGGCCCCGTAATGACCCGGGCCCTATGGCAGCCACTACCGTTGCTACCCCGGTAGTTAAGCCCCTGTCCATACCATTGTATTACAAATCATTCAGTAATATGGTATCCATAGCCTACATTGGTCCCAAATCTCTTGAAGAGGAACACAAACATTTTTACTTATGACTGAATCATGTGGGACCCAAAAAGAAGAAAATTGTGGCATGCTCCACCCAAGATGATTATAAAAGTATTCTCCCAAAATTTCATGTTCTCTAGGAGAAAATGCTTTGGCTCAGGGAAACACCATAAATTCGTACATAGAGTACCAATGACATCTGTATGCTCTCCGTTCATAGACTTGTATGGCTAGTGTGCTGTCCATTTTTTTTAACGGACAACATGCGGATATAAAAGTAGTTAGTTTGAAAGGGCCCTAAAAGTCATTACATTTACAATAAATACAAGTCCACATTTTTATTTTTTCCTAGACATCAAATAAAATAGCATCTAGGTGGTAGCCCAATGTGACTGGATGATCCTCCTGGTAGCCTACTTAAATCTTTGCAATCCCTATGAGCTGGCACACTATATGCAGAATACATTTGGCATTTGAAATATATCTTATTTCCCTACCTACAGTATTCCAGAATAACACTTTCTAATGCATGTCTAAATAGACCTAATATAATAACTACGGGAGATATTTTTTTTCAGAAGCATATTTTCCCACTGATATACAGTACAAGTTAATGAGTATATAATTTTACAGAAATGTTTTTATATAGTCCTTGACGTTGCACAGAAGCTTTGTTTTTTAGTTTGTTTTTTTTTCTGGTTGGCCTAGAGAAGTGATTCCTAACAGGGGAGCCTTTGAAAATCAACACACAGGTTGGAAAGATGACAGCATGCCTATATGCAACACTATCTGCAATGCTTTATGTCCTTTGATAGAAATTATTTGATAGGGTTGCCCCAATGAAGATATATACAGTGTTTACTGTATTGTTGGAGCAGGGGAATTGCAGTCCGCTTCCATTAACTTGAATAGATGCAGGGTTTTCCACACGATAACAACTTATCTCTTCCCCACACGATAGGAAATACGTTTCAATTTGGTGGGGATCCAATCACTAGACCATTGGATCCTTGTACCACCATCTGGAGCGGTGGTTGTGCAGGTGCACTGCCACTCCACTCCACTGGGACTGCCAGAGCTGAGTATCCCACACTGATCTCAATTTGTGCCCTTCATCTTCATGGGAAAACCCCTTTAATATTGGAGATACCCTGCACCAAGATATAGATTCAGATTTTCCCAGTGATAAATTACAGCACTGCTAAAAGTCACACACGCAGACCTGATATCTTTTGGATTCTTGTTATCCAGATGAGTAATAAATGAGAGAAAAGTAGTAAAAGTCTAGAAAAGTTTATTGTATTAGAATGAGGTTTGTAAAATAGTGAACTTTGTAAATGCTATTCCTATGTAGGCAGAGTTGTCACCTATTAAGGCATTTAAAAAGTGGATGTACCTGTATTCAGAATATAGTAAAAAAAAAAAAGTCAGTTTAGTCATAAAACTGACAGAATAGCACTTATAGATATGAAGCCTTATGATATATAACCAGGTCACTCTTAGTGAAATTCTGGGCAAATTTCTTAACTAGTAAAATGGACGATCTGATGTAATTTGACATTTCTGGGCAGTTAATGTTTTTGCTGGATACTCAAATGCACCACACAAAATAAGAAAATGGCTGTGTGTTATTGGGCCGTACAGGAGAGGCTACTACAATGATTAAATCCCCCATTTATGACATAAGTTTTAGCTTTGTACCTATTGGCTCAAGCTATACATCAAAAACATTCTTCTCTGCCCAGCTTGTACACACATTCTACAAATAATGCTGGTAATACTGATAACTCTGCTCCATTTTAGCTACTTCCTTCTGAAAGAACAGATGTGAGAGAGCTCTCAGTATTACTAGTACTGTGTGCACAGTGCAAGCGGTATGTAGACAGAGCAGGGAGTCTGTTTAAGCAAAGTTTCAGTCGACAGCTGCAAAACAGACAGTCAATGTGGTGAAACTTCAGTTAAAAGCTGCAAAAGTGATGTCAATGAAGGGACATCGTTCTGGCATCTTCTCCTGTACAGTCCAGTAACATGAAGCCATTTTGTTATTCTTTTTGCTTTGCTATTCACCATGTACTACAAAGAACAAATTCACTTTATTGTACAAAGCATTAGGGCTATGGTGATACTGAATTTGTATGTATTTTTCAATTTTTATGACATGTATAAAAAGCATTTTTTTAAGAAATAATTATAATTTTTATTTACAATAAATATTTTTTTTTACTTTTATCTTTGATATTATTTGAAGGTATGCAAGACATAAATGCAAGACATTAGACATGTACAGGATGTATGATTTAATTATTTTAATAAAACTAACTTATAATAGCTAACTCATTAATATGCAAGTCAAAATGCTTACCCCAAAAGTAACACACCTTCTTTTCTCAGTGAGCAATCTATATGGATTACACATATGGGTTTTTTCTCCATGCCGCGCAGTGTTATTCAATGGACGCGGCATTTTTTCAATAGTAGATGTGTTTGGCTACATGCCCCTCTATCAGTGGCAATGTGTAGAACCTAAGTGCCATGCTATAGTGAAGTGTTTGGACATATAATGCTAACTCACCAGCAATATTCTAGCAATATAAATTGTTTCAACATAGGTCAGTCGCATCCATACATTCTGAACTCTATTATGGGCAGCTGTGTTATGTGATGGCCAGTCTGACCACTAGTCAACAGCTTTCCTGTGTACACAGAATCTTACCTGCCTCTGTGGATTACTTTCTTAGAACTACAGGATCAAATCATCATCTAACAAATTCCTCCTGGCTGCTCTCAAACAACTCTTCCCACCCAAATGCTGCTCTTCTTTTATCTCTGCATTCCACTACCCCAATTTCTTTCTTAATGCATAGTATGCTCCTGTAGATATCATTTACAGAAATGTAATACACTCCTCAACATTTCAACTGCAATACTAAGTCTTGGAATAATGGAAATTATTAGAACTATGAGCACCACATGCAGAAATACACTTATATGACTTGGTATGCTATCAATGAGGCTATTAATGGTTGTCTGAGAAATATTATGCCCTACTGAGTGCAATTGCACATGCAAATCATCAATATTGGCTGCTGGAAGTTCCCTTTGCAATTGGCAACCAGATGTGGTCGATGGATGACAAGTCTGGAAACACTGTAGGTTATGGTAGCATGCTTAGGCCAAACAGGCTTCTCACGGTAGCATGAGCAACATGTGACCTGGCGTTGTGCAGGAAAATGGCAACTGGACTTTGGTCAAATGACTGTATCATTAGTTCCCTGATATAACTCCAAGCTGTCAGTATACCTAAAATGGAGACTAGAGGGGTCTGGCAACAGTACACTATGCTACCCTCACACCATAATCCTGGGAGTAGAACTGGTATGAAGTTTCATTGTGAAGGCGTTGCGCATGTGGTCTCCAGACCAATCTCTTGCTTTCACTGCATCCAAGACAAACATAAACCATCCACAGCACTCAGGACATGCTAAATCATGCAGTTAATGTTTATTAGAGAGGTTGTCCAGGATAAAAATATTTTTTATAATTTAGGCCAAAGAAGGTGAAAAAAAAAAACAAAAAAAAAAACATACTCATCTGTCTCCGGATGCTCCGGCACCTCCCAGCGCTGTCCAGTCCTGCTGCTTGGCTGTCTTCTTTTGCCAGAAGTCCTTGCTGGCTGTGAACAACCCTTTTAATTGCTAGTACAAATCAACTTCATAATAGATAAGGTATCATTATACATATACACTATCATCAGATCCACTACAAATCAAACGTTTCAGTCAATCTTTGACCTTTGTTAATTATTAAAAGTGTTAGTACCAATACACCAATAGAGCATATGACCAGCAGGCCTTCTTTTTCCTGTGGTGCTTATGGAGGGTGACACACAAGACCAATAGAAACAGCCCACAGCACTCACCACATGATGAATCATACAGTTAATATTTATTAATGGTTAGTACAAAACATACAGTATCATCAGATCCATTATATATTGAATATTTCAGTCAATAAATATAGGAATGCATAAAAATTTGTACATTACAGAACATGCCTTCAGTCATATATGGTGATGGATTTCATTACTGATTATCAGATGTATATATAATGTTTGTATGGAATGATATTTATTATGTGGTTTGTTAGTGGATGAATTTGGATATTCTTATTGTTCTGCAATGTATGAATTTTGATGTATTCCTATATTTATTGACCAAAATGTTCAATATTTAACGGATCTGTTGATACTGTATGTTTTGTACTAACCATTAATAAATATTAACTGTATGATTCATCATGTGGTGAGTGCTGTGGGCTGTTTCTATTGGCCTTGCAATGTGTGTCACCTTCCATAAGCACCACAGGAAATAGAAGTAGTGCTGGTCATATGCTCTATTGCATTCAAGACAAAAACAGAACTCATTGGCAAAGAGGATAGACCTCCATTCCAGTTTCCACTGCCATTTTGATTTACGCCATGATAGCCTTTGAGAACAGTGGTGTGAGGTCAATGGAACACGTCTGGTACTCTGGCTCCTAGCACAATGCTGCGAAAACACTTTCTGATGGTTTGTGTTAGCACCATTCGCCGACCTAGCTTTGGGATGGGACATCCAATTTCACATGAATCAGTACTTGCCATTCTTCCAATCACACAGTCTGTCCATGCAGATCTTCACCACATTATTGCTAGTAGTTGCATTAGTATGAAAATAATTAGTTTTATCTAATTATTATTTAGAATATGCAATCAACTTTTTAGCTTTAATATATAAATATTTTGAATATCTATTTCCTATTTACAGACTCTGAGAGGTATGGAAGCAGCTAAACATGCACATTTAGATTTTTTTGTAGAATATCATGGGGAAAGGTCCTTTTTAAGCAGTGTTCACAATATTCAGTTTTGGTACAGCTGCAATTTACACTCCAAACAAGAAACGTAACGTAGAGTGGATCTGTATAATGGAAACTTTTATACTTCTTATTTTGGGTTAATTGCAGTTTAAGCAAAAAGTGGATGAAAACAAAACCAAGAGTGTGAGAATATTATTTGCTTTTGTGACATATCTTAAAGATAACAATCGCCCAAACAATTGTTTGGCCAGAAGCTATCTCTCTTGACGCCAACATAATAATACGTCTGGCACACTTCATCACAGTAAAACAATATGATTTACTGCCCAATAGTTGTGCTGGCCACTACAGACAAGCTATTATCAGCGGATCATGTCTAACATTAAACATTTCGTTTTTTTATTCCAATAAAAACCAATGTATCCAAAAGAATAATTCCAAAAAGCTCAGAATAGCTGCAGGTCTGCAGGTTTTACATTTTCTGCAACTATAGCTGAGCAACATACAATAAATGGGGATGTTCTGGTCTAATAATGTAGAAATTAGGGCAAACCCCACAGGATTTATTTTGGGTCCCTGAATTGCTTCGAGTCGAAAAAGTTCATTATGAACCATACCTTAAATTGGCTTAAAACACTGTGTAGAACACTCTCAGGGCTACTAGAAACATATCTATTTAATGTCTACCTGTCTAAGGCAAACACAGCTGAAGTTATGTCAAAGTGAAAGTGACATTATTATACTCAGGGGTCTGTTCAGACCCCAGAGTATAATAGGTGGAGGCCCAGGGGAGGTGTGAAGAATAAAAAAAAAAAACATTTATATTCACCTTCCCTTACCTCTTTTCTCTTTTAGGCCGCCTCACGATGTCCAGTGCTCTTGTGGTGACATCTGGCACTCTTCTGTGACATCACGGGCCCGGGGGTCACCACTGACGCCTGTGATTTGGCCACTAGGATGCACATGGGCATGCCAAATGTCATGACGTTCAGTGTGCCCATGTCATTACTGAGGCCGAGTATAATGCAGAGGCCATTTTAGCTATTCCGAAACAATTCAGGATATTCAGGTAGAATCTGGTTTGTTACAAAGTGATTCGCCCATTTGTAGTAAAAAGTAAAATTTTTTCTTTCAGACAAAAAGATGCATTACAGAGTAGCATTAAAAAAAATGAAGGTAACAGTTTAAAAGGAGTCTACCACCTCTCCCACACAACCCTCAGTCCAGAATATCCAACTGCTACCATCATATTACAGAGCACATTAAAATGCTAAAAAAATACCTCTTTTAATAAGTCACTTTTGTAGATTTGACTTTTGTAGAGAAAAACAATATCTTATGCAAATGAGAAAGGTGATGCATTGGGGTCAGGCCTTCACCTTCCTGGAGCACTGTTCTTGCCAGTCAAACCCCTATCAGCTCCTGTCTGTGCCAGCCCATTTCAGTGAGAGTTGATCCTCCCACTCCCACTTCTATGACATCACCCATCCAAGTTCAACAGCAAGAGCAATGCTCCCAAATAACAAATATACACAAGTGACATACATAACAAAGATATGTTGTTTATCACTGTAATGTATTTTGCAATGTGGTGGCAGCAGTTGAATATACTTGCGGGAGGTGGGAGACTGTGCTAGAATGGGGCTTCTCACCATTTTTCAACTAGAGCCTCACCAGCAGGAATATTATGATGCCTGAGCCTCACCATTGGTCAAAATTCATGCTAAAATGACAAATGTATCTCTCATTTTTCTCCTGAACACAGTATAACATGTAAGGACTTTAAGGACTCAGGGTAGTTTGGCCATTAAGGCTCAGCAACTTTTTTCATATTTTCCATTTTCACCTTCCAATATTCTCAACTTTTTACGTTTCCTGTTGACATAACCATTTGAAGGCTTATTCTTTGTGAAACTAGTTTTTAGTTGGCACCATTTAGAGGTACATATAATTTTAATGTTTTTGGTGGGGTTCGCATGAATTTTGTCACTATATTTTGTGTTTTTTGTGATGTTCATTCGGCATTAAAAATGACAACTTTTTCCAGGATCTGAGCATCTGTGTGCTTAATCTGCCAGACCTGAAGTATTTTTGTTTTAATTTGGCATTTACCCTGTGGAAATTTTAGCCATATGCAATTAATTTAAAAGTGACATATATCACTATATAGGACAGCACAACAGACTACACTTTCCTATACAGCTCTCCTCCTGGGCTGATGTAGAGCTGAGGGGGCCTGCAGGGTACCTAATGATGGTGGTAGTCTTCCACCGGGTGAATGTCCTAAGCCCTCTTGAGTTAGATGGAAGGTGGAGTGTCTGTGATGGCAGTTGCAGATACAGTACTCACATGACATGTACGTGACTCAGGAGACACATATTTGCAAGGAAACAGTTCACACAACTTTATTGGATACCAAAAAAACAGCAAACAACAACTTGAGGTACAGGTGTTACTCAGAAGTCCACTCTGGATGTGGGTTGAGCTTGGTGATGTTTGTTCCAGAAGCTTGTGCTTTGGTCTGACTATATAAATATATATATACCAGTCTTTCCACTCTCAATTTGCCTACCCAGATTGCCATGTCTGTCCTGTGGCACAGCTGTAAGTGTCCTTAGACTCCACAACATGGCACTAACCTTTCCCAAGTTCTCCTAACAGTTGAAGGCAGCTTACTTTTCCATGTCACAGGGCTCAAGCACAGTTGCATAGGTTCTTTTCTAGCTCACGCACCTTCCTCTTAGAAGGCTGGATTAAAACTTTCGCTCTCTTTGAAAGCTGGTTAAAGACTCCATGTGTCCTCCCCCTTTCCAGAACTTCCTGGATGAAACCAGCAACACTCTGTGTACCCAATCCCCAGTGGACAAGTCCATTAAAGAGGCACTACAGAGTTACATATACAAACTATATACACAGCGGCACAGACATGGCAAATACACTATAAACAGTCTAAGGCTGAGGCCCCATGTGGGGTAAATGCTGCGGTTTGGTCACGGCGGAAACACTGCGGCAAAAACCACAGCATTTTACAGTCACTGCAAAGTGGATGGGATTCTAGCAAATCTCATCCACACATTGCAGAAAAATATGCGCAGCAGAAATGCTGCGATTTCCAAAACTGTCGAGTTTTTGGAAATCGTAGCATGTCAATTATACCTACGGAAACACTGGTGGTTTCCCTATAGGTAAAATGAAAGCAAAATGTGACTTTCTGTGAAAAGAGCTGTGGGAAAAACCGCAATGCGTTTCGGCCTTAGCTTAAAACAGTTTTTCAGTGTCCACTGGGATGCTACATGTGCAGCTCCTTGTCACAAATTTCCTGCTACATTTTTTTGCACAAACAGCAATCCTGCTAGAGCAATTTCCTGTTGTGCAAAGTTCTTCCCCTGGGACCCAACCCAAAATATGTTGCAGGTATGTAAAAAAAAAACATGCATGACATACAGATACCAATCTGTGAGTTATCTGTGTCATTTTTACAAACCCATAGGCTGCCCACATGCGCATGTAGCCTAAGGCTTTGCAGAAAAACATGCATAGGCATGAGTTGCTTTCACAATATAACTCTGGGGACCTTTCTGAGTATCTAGACTTGTCTGTATATAGACAGGATCCCTGACAGTTCTTATGTCCTGGTCACAGTGATGTAACAAAAGTAACCCCCTCCCCTTGATGATACTTCGATCATGATTGAGACTTTTTAAAGCTTATTAATATTTGACAAGTATTTTCAAGCATTGACAGTTTATATAATAAACAATCTTGCTCATATTTTTATTGTTGGGGTTACCTATGTCTGTATTTGTTCAGAATGGCATCTGACTGCAGTGATTAGGGCATAAGGGATTTCACAGAGTCTTTCAGCAACGTGGCGAGCCTTCTCAATCTGTGAGATGTTTGTGAGCACCGGGTCAAGCTACAGCTGTATAACAGCTGCATCCTAATTATTTTCTCCTTTTTTGTTTATTTCTCTGCAAATATAAAACTTATTAAAAACACTAGTGGGGCAGAATGCCGATAAAGCCGCTTTCCTTCAGATGACAAGATAAAATCAACATGCTTACATAGCATTCTGCATTATCTGTTTCCATTCATGTATAAAGCAACTTTGCAGGTACTATGAATGTGAAGGTCCTCCAGGAGCATCAGGATTCCTTGGTGTAACTTATAGCAGAATGACACAATTCCTATAACAACTGTTCATTATTCTGCATGACTCCTTACAATGTAATTCTAATGCATTTTTTTCCCTAGATGGACAAATACATGAAACAGTAAGGCTGCAAAGAACATTTCCCCATCTGAGCACTTGTAGCCAGTTTTCAGTCCAGTGCTTCAGCTCACTGTTTTCTGCAAGTTAACTTCAGCAGTTTACTAAAAAATTTTCCCTGTAAATATATTTAATATGCACTTTCTGAAAAATCCTTTATTCATCAACTAACCAAACATTTTCTAATTTGCAACATATGAATTATGTTCATCTCAAAGAAGTCATTGTACTAGGGTTTTTTTTTTCATATTAAAAGCCTGACATTCTTTTTCAGAAGTACAGTGGGCATTTAATGTGTGGTCTGCAAAGAACAGCACATACACTTGTGTTTTTTTCTTCAGTCTGGGACTGAAACTTATAGCAGAAATACTGAATACGTGGCAGTTTAGCTTCTCTGCAAAAAATGATTTCTACTCTCCATCCCCCAGTTGACTTAAACCTATGCTTTATTACCTTACTTACTTGACATCACCTCATTACTTCCCTTGTTTCTGTCTGTCTATATAGTTCAGACTCATGCCAAGCTAATTTGCAAAATAAAAAAAAAAATGCTACTCCAAAAAATATGAATTTTTTCACATCCTCAGCAGTAGCACATACATATGGCAGGTTAATCCCTTGCTGCGAATTTAGGACAGATGCCAAATAATTAAATTGAGATTACGAGTAGCCATGACTCCTCCCTCTCCCTGTGTCCCTGTCTCCCTACTTGCTGACAGACAGAAGTCGGTGTTCCTCCTCTGTGGGAGTATGCTTTTGCTGGTTCTTTCTATTTTTCATTCTTTGGTTCTGGCTCAGGTTAGATTTTGCCTAGAGTAAGGATGCTCAGTAAACCTTGGTGCTGGCAGCTACAGTACAAAATTTGTTCTGTGACATGTTTATATTTGGTCTTGTCACTGCGATGGTTTAAGATGCACAGGTAGCTGTAAAGCATCTTATTTATAGGCAAAACGGATGCTAGCACTGAAGAAAACATTTTTTGTTAGTTTTGTGCATAATTCCATTTCTAGGGTTCCAAGCTTTTTGAGTCTTTGGCTAAGGCCTCCCGTGGCGAAATTAGTTAAAAACGCATTGGATTTTATCCTGCAGCATTTTTCATTAAATTTTTGATGTGTTTTTCTCTACACATTTTCTTACCATTCTAAATAGGTAGGGAAAACTATTGTAATTTTGAAGATAAATTTAACATGCTGCATTTTTCAATAATGAATGCATTCTGTTGTGTAGCTTTTTTTTATTTATTTAATTTTTTTAAAGCAATGAGCTGATGAGATTGATGAAATCTCATTCACTTTGCTGATACTGTAAAAAGCAGAGGGTTTTTTTTTTTCCGCTGCCAAAAAAGCTGCATTTTGGCAACATGGGACCTTTAGGAGGCTTTTTTTTTTTCTAAATGTCTGACAAATGAAACATCTTAGCTGCCAATTCCATTCTTTTTTGTGCTGATCTTGGATGTGGGAACCCATTCTTACTCTACCTGTATTCATGCCTTTAAGTCATGGAGTGAGTTTAATCCGCTTTCCTTTTGAAAATAGTCCTTTTCTGGTTTAAGGATTTTCTTAGCACTTCCATGGAAGAACTGATAGAATTAGTTTCTTGTGCACTACCTTAGTGTAAATGTAGAAAGTTTATCTCTAGGATCTTAGGGTTATTGACCAAATGAGTTTTTTCTAGAGACTATAAAATAATTTAGAGAGGACCTTTCAACACCTTCACCAAGTCAAGTTCTTAGAATCTGGTAATAGATGCTGATTCCAGAGCAGTTTGAATTTTCTCTCTAGCAACCACCATTCCTCTGCAACAAGGGCAAGTAGTTTTGGTGCCTGAATCACACCCCTTGTCTGCTCCTGCCTGACACTGCCTTCCTGACTGTACAGAGTATAAATAGTATATCAGACACCAAAACTAGCAGCATTGATTGCTCGGGAATGGTGGGGGCTAGAGAAAAAATTCCAACTCTGCCGGAAGTGGTGGAGCAGCATCTATTAATTGATGTAAAGAGTTGGACTTGTTGGAGGTGATTAAAGGTCCTCTTTCATCTTCATATCAAACATCTCTTTGATATTCTACCACTCCAGTTCCAAATACTGTCTAGTTGCCCACTGCTCTCTATTTCCTGGCTTCTCTCAAAACAAATGAAATGCCTGGAGATGCTTTCTAAGCCAGTCACTGACTGCAGTGACTTGTGCTCAGGTTTCCATTCTTCGGGTCCATTTGGGTACCCAATCTGCTGGGTTTCTGCCCAAACCATGCGGAGAGAAAAATCCTGCTTGCAGGACTTTTCACTCCACATTATTAAAGTGAAATGGGGGACAAAATCCCCCAACGGAGACTGAGCGCTGGTGTTAACCAAGCCTGAGCAGGCAATTCCAAGCATTTCCTTTTTTACCTTGGCCACCAGGAAGTAAAGACCAGCAGGAATCTGGACATTATACCATATCCAGTGCAGCTGGAGATCGGAGACAGGTAAGTATAATTTTTTATGTTATCATCCCCATTCTAAGCCCTAATAATAATAATAATACATTTTATTTATATAGCGCCAACATATTCCGCAGCACTGTATAATTTGTAGGGTTCAAGTACAGACAAAAAAGATACATTACAAAGAAATAGTCAATTCACACAATGGGACTGAGGGCCCTGCTCGCAAGAGCTTACAATCTATGAGGTAGAGGAGGTGACACAAGAGGTAGCAGGGGCGGCATCAGAGGTAGCATTGCTTGTACAATGGTCAGACAATTTTGTAATAGAGGTTACTGTTATTACACATACAGTGGGGAAGAGAAGTACTTAGTCAGCCACCAATTGTGCAAGTTCTCCCACTTAAAAAGATGAAAGAGGCCTGTAATTGACATCATAGGTAGACCTCAACTATGAGAGACAAAATGAGAAAACAAATCCAGAAAATCACATTGTCTGATTTTTAAAGAATTTATTTGCAAATTATGGTGCAAAATAAGTATTTGGTCAATAATAAAAGTTCATCTCAATACTTTGTTATATATCCTTTGTTGGTAATGACAGAGGTCAAACGTTTTCTGTAAGTCTTCACAAGGTTGGCAAACACTGTTGCTGGTATGTTGGCCCATTCCTCCATGCAGATCTCCTCTAGAGCAGTGATGTTTTGGGGCTGTCGCTGGGCAACACGGACTTTCAACTCCCTCCAAAGGTTTTCTATGGGGTTGAGATCTGGAGACTGGCTAGGCCACTCCAGGACCTTGAAAAGCTTCTTACGAAGCCACTCCTTTGTTGCCCTGGCGGTGTGCTTGGGATCATTGTCATGCTGAAAGACCCAGCCACGTTTCATCTTCAATGCCCTTGCTGATGGAAGGAGGTTTGCACTCAAAATCTCATGATACATGGCCCCATTCATTCTTTCATGTACACGGATCAGTCGTCCTGGTCCCTTTGCAGAGAAACAGCCCCAAAGCATGATGTTGCCACCCCCATCCTTCACAGTAGGTATGGTGTTCTTTGGATGCAACTCAGCATTCACTTTCCTCCAAACACGACGAGTTGTGCTTCTACCAAACAGTTCTACTTTGGTTTCATCTGACCATATGACATTCTCCCAATACTCTTCTGGAACATCCAAATGCTCTCTAGCAAACTTCAGACGGACCCGCATATGTACTGGCTTAAGCAGGGGGACACGTCTGGCACTGCAGGATCTGAGTCCCTGGCGACATAGTGTGTTACTGATGGTAGCCTTTGTTACGTTAGTCCCAGCTTTCTGCAGGTCATTCACTAGGTCCCCCCGTGTGGTTCTGGGATTTTTGCTCACCGTTCTTGTGATCATTTTGACCCCACGGGGTGAGATCTTGCGTGAAACCCCTGATCGAGGGAGATTATCAGTGGTCTTGTATGTCTTCCATTTTCTAATTATTGCTCCCACAGTTGATTTCTTCACACCAAGCTGCTTGCCTATTGCAGAGTCAGTCTTCCCAGCCTGGTGCAGGTCTACAATTTTGTTTCTGGTGTCCTTCCACAGCTCTTTGGTCTTCATCATAGTTTGAGCTTGTGGACAGGTGTCTTTTATACTGATAACAATGTCAAACAGGTGCCATTACTACAGGTAATAAGTGGAGGACAGAGGAGGCTCTTAAAGAAGAAGTTATAGGTCTGTGAGAGCCAGAAATCTTGCTTGTTTGTAGGTGACCAAATACTTATTTTCCACCATAATTTGCAAATAAATTCTTAAAAAAATCAGACAATGTGATTTTCTAGATATGTTTTCTCATTTTGTCTCTCATAGTTGAGGTCTACCTATGATGACAATTACAGGCCTCTCTCATCTTTTTAAGTGGGAGAACTTGCACAATTGGTGGCTGACTAAATACTTTTTCCCCACTGTATATAAAGCTGTAAGAGTAGGATATTATTAATATTATTATATTTTTTAATCCCTGAAAATTTCATTTAACCCTATGATAAAGAACAGAAGGGAATAATAAACATAGCAAATTCTGACACCTAAACACATTTTTGGTGATATTTCAAACCATTATTTATTGAGTAATTGAATATTTGTATTCCCGAATATCTTTTAGGCACAGGAAGATCCTATGATTGTTTGTCATGAATCAGGTTGTCATCGTCCACATCAAATTCTTGATTCTGCCCTTTGGGACAGCACTCCAAGAGTCTGACTGTTATTAGCATGATAGTATTCACCAGGAGGAGAGATATCCTGTTACATAATTAAAGGGGTTAATTGTTACATAGTTAAAGGGGTTCTCCAAGACTGCATATTAATGACCTATCACTAGGTTAGGTTAGGTCATCAATATTGGCTCAGTGGGGGTCCAACACCCACTATCCCCATTAAAAAGCTGTTATCTGGAATCAGAAACAGATGGCTTCATAAACTGTACAGTGGCCATGTCACACTCATCATCCATTTACTTGAATGGAAGCTGAGATGTAATATCTCAGCACAGCCATAGCCGTCTGCTACCAGCATTGTACATAGTACATAAAACATTTGATTGACGGCAGTGCCAAGTGACTGATCTCATATTGATGATGACTTAGTCTAAGGATAGGTCATTCATATCAAGTCTTGGACAATCCCTTTAAGGATATGTCCTACTTTATCTGACACCCTGATGTCTGATTAAAATAATATAAAACTGGAGAAGGTTGCTCTTCCACCATGATAAATCATAAACCTTAGATACCTTCTCCATGCAATAGAGTTTTTTTATTTGACATGTGTCCTAACTGTCTCCAAGTCCTGGCAAATGATCAGGCAAAACAAAGCCCTAGATATCAAAATGGGGTTATTTACCTTATTTATTTATTCCTTTCTATATAAAGCCTTCTCCTTTGCTAGGTCATGTGACTAGACAAAGCCTACATAGAATAATGCAGGAGTTAATGAATTCCCGCGTGATGGACTGTACCACACAGGTTCTCAACAGGGGGAACAGAAACTTCAGATACTAAATATTGAGGAATAGACAGTTCCTCTCACATGGCTATGATGAAGGCGCTCACGAATCAACACCCATAACTATACATTCATAATCTCTTAGATTACTTAGGAGAATACAGATAGAAGGATAATTCCACCATCCCACAGAAGGTAGCTTTAGTACAGTCTATAGCTGTCCATGTGATACTGTGCTAGTACATCATGGGATTAATGGCAAAGTGAAAGAAAATATAAAAGCCCAAAGTGTGACCTGAATATCTGAGTGGGTCAATTCAGCCATTCCAGACAATCCTAGAGGAGCAGAGAAGGAGCTAGACTGAAAAGATATGAGTACAATATACATAAAAAGAGCTTGAAGAGAGATGGTGATGGGTCAGGTGATAGGTACTGGGAAAGGAAAATGTGCCATTTCTTTAAGGAAAATGTGCCATAGTGAAGAACTGAAGTAACTTTCATTTTTGATCCAGGGGTCTGTACAGCTTTCATATCATGAGCTTACAGGAGCTGTTGCGGTGGTATGGCAGCTAGCAACAGGCCTGGCAGAAGATTATTACCATTGAGCTCTGCCTATGTCAGGGCTCAATGATAGTACAGTCATTTTACCATAGACTGTAATACAGTAGCATTATCAATAAATCTAAATTCAAATCTTCCCTCTTTCCATAGAATGGATATGAAATTAAACAAAAATAAACAAATATATTTGGCGTCCCTGCATCAAAAAATGATGATCGGTGAACACTGTAGTGGGAAATTGGAATATTAAGTGGTTCCATTATGAATTATAATTTGCCCCCCCAAAAATGCACATGACTCTGTGAGTGGAAAATTAAAAAGTAATGACTTTTGGAAGGTGAGAAAAAAAAAAAACAGAAAATAACAGCGTCCCCAAGGGATTAAGGTTAATTTTTGAATATATACAATGAAACTGAGACTAAGTCTAACATGCAAGTTAGACATACATACATGCATGCATAAAAGTTTTTTTCCATGAGAAAGGGAAGCTGGAAAGATTTGGGTTACTGGGAATAAATTACACAATGTTAAGGAATTTTCCTGCAGACTGTGATGTGTCATATCCTAGGAAATAATCCAACATCAGTGTTAAAGTATTTTAATACTTTGGCAATATAAATGTAAGACCAAAACCACTGCATTGAAAAAAAAATCTTTATGCCAAGCCTGTACTAGGTCAGAAGGTAAATTATTTACTTTTGATCTTCTATCGTTATTTTTTTGTTGTTGTTTTATTAACTTTCTCATTGTTAGAGATCCTTGGTATCATAATTGTTTGCAGTTGCTTATAAAGTACCAACATATTCTGCAGTGCTAAACAGAGATTAACACCATTCACATCTATTTTCTTTATTTGTAAAATGGATACACACCAGAACTAATTTCATATGTGTATGTGTTTTGGAGTGTGGTAGACCATAAAAACATTACGCAGATGTTTGTCAGATTAAAACCTAGTACCCCAGTGATGCAAGGTAAGGCACTGTTCACACCTCTATTAAATGGGTACTATTTTGAAAGATTATAAAAAAAGGTACTGTTAAATCAGGATGCCCTTCCTTTTTCATTTTGTTGCTATTGACATCTATCATTCAACAAACAAGATCTGTCAAGATTGTGTTTCTTAAAGTCACATTTCCCCCAATATACACTACCATTCAAAAGTTTAGGGTTACTTAGAAATTTCCTTATTTTTGAAAGAAAAGCACAGTTTTTTTCAATGAAGATAACATTAAATGAATCAGAAATACATTCTATACATTGTTAATGTGGTAAATGACTATTAAAGCTGCAAACGTCGGGGGGTGTGGCTAGCGCTGAACATGGACGGTCGCATGTGAGCGGAGCTCCAGTTAGAGCCGCTCATCTATCCTGATTTACATCCTGACTTACCGGTGCCCGGGGTAGCCGTCCGCTGGAACGCACATTTGGGGCCCTCCTCTTGGTCCCGGGACTCCAGTTCTGCTGGTATCCTCCTCCGCTGGGTGGTAGTTGGTGGCCGCTACACGTGGCCGGTGGCTGGACACTTTCACCTGCGCCGCCAGAGCCGCTCTGTCCCGTGCTGCGGGGGCTTGGAGCTGTGGTGGAGCTGCCGTTGTGGGGCTGCGCTAGTGGACCGGCCTGGAGCTGTGCGGGCACTGCTGAGGCCGCTGAGCCTGCTGTCGCCCGGGTGGCGGTTTCCCCTCTCTCCACGTGGCGGGCGGCCATCTTCATCCTGATCGGGTCGGCCATCTGCTGATGGGGGGAGTGCTGAGTCTGGAGTTCCTGTTTGTCACCCCGCTGACTGCTCTTCTGGGAGGCTTTTCTTATAATCCAGTGAAGGCTGCGGTATGTACTACTGGACTGTTAAGTTACCATATGTCCTCCTATAGTTTCTCCTGGCAGCCTATGTACTTCATCACTCCGCTACTGGTCTTCTTGGAGGCTTTACTTATAATCCAGTGACTGATGCTACCGGCACTATTGGATCGTTGAGTTACCATCCGTCCCTTCTTAGTTCCTCCTGGCAATTTGTCTATTTCACTGCTCCGCTGACGGCTCTCTCGTGGTGATATCGCTCATAATCCAGAGTCTGTTGCCATCGATACTATTGGACTGTTGAGTTACCGTCTGTCCTCGGCTGGCTGATTGGCCCTGGTGGCCCGACATAGAGGCTCCTACTGTGCAACTGCTATTAGCCAGAGACCTCGTTTATAATCCTCTGGGACCGGCCCGGTCTTGCTACCATCACACCTCCTCCTCTGCCAACATATCCACACGTACAGAACGCAGGAAGAGAGGCCGCTGACTCTCTAAAATGAGTTGCCCGCAATCAACCTCTGTCTCTGATCGCCTGAGGGGGTTCTCCAGGGCGGCATCCTCTTCTACATCATCATCGCTTGAGGCAGCCTCTCCTGCCCTTCCAGAGGAGGACCCCGAGCCCACTTTAAAGCAAGTTACTGGGCAGCTACTGGAGGCAATCCATGCCGGCACTTCCTCGCTGACCGGAAAAATTGAGGAGGTCAAAATCGACCTGGGCCTGCTCCGCCAGGACTTTCAGACCTTGCGAGGCAGGGTGCGTGAGGTGGAGGATCGGGTCTCTCAGGTAGAAGACACTGTTAACCCACTTCCTGCCAAGCTTCAGGAGCTGGAGAGAGCTGCAAGTTTGTGGACACAGCGTGCGGATGACCTGGAGAATAGATTGCGACGAAACAACCTTCGTATCCTGGGCCTGCCGGAGCGGGCGGGGGGTAAAGATCCTCGGGCCTTTGTGGAGGGGTGGCTGAAAAATGTCTTACCGGAGGCTCACTTCTCGCCAATATTTGCAGTGGAATGGGCCCATCGGGTTCAAACCGCCGCCCCAGGGCGCACCTCCTCGACCCTTGTTGGCCCGTCTGATTAACAGCACGGATCGAGATACGGCGCTGCGGGCTGCACGCCAGGCTGGCGAGCTTAAGTACAACGGAGCTGCAGTGGCCATGTTTCCAGATTTCTCGGCGGCGCTCCAGAAGACCCGAGCATCCTTTGTGGCCGTTAAGAGGCGACTGAGAGAAAAGGCTATACAATACTCCATGATTTACCCAGCGCATCTTCGGGTCATCCATGACGGCAGGTCCCTATTCTTTACTTCGCCAAAGGATGTGGAGGACTGGCTATCTCTTCTACCTCGATCTCCGAGACGATGATCCTGAAGGCGTGTGGTGAGGGGTCCGATCGGACCATACATAGGGACTTATGTATTACGGGATGTCCTTGTTTATTGTATAAGTAGTTTTATGAAAAGTGCGGTTCTGTTATTATAGTATCCTGTAGCCTTATAGTTACCTGGGCTGGCGACCCCCGGGGCGCCGGTGTATGCTACTTACTCATGTGAACCTGGCTCTGTTGAATAGTATATCCCCTAGCCTATTGATCATCTGTGAACCGAGAGCAAGGCAGGTGGTTTGGACTCCGCAACCAGAAATGAACGCACACGCGGTAGTTCAAGAAAAAAATATATATTTACTATAAGTTAATAAAGGCTAGTTAAAGGTAAAATGACAGGGATAAAGACAAGCAAAATATACAATATAGCATGAACAATTTCAAGGCAAATTCTGCAATGGTTTCTACTTTTACTCTGTCCACTTCTGCAGTATGGACACTGAATGAACAATATACTCAAAACTATCCCTAACTGACCCTGACTTCACATTTGGGTGCACCCCCTTTTCCCCAGTGGTCCAGGTGGACCGCTTACAGTCCGTAGAAGCGCGCGGTGGGGCCCAAAGTCGGTCCTTTCTTTTATAGTGAAGCGTCCTCCCTTCACGGTTATCAGGATCTCGGGAGAAATGAAGTCCTCTTTAACAGACAGGAAAACCAACTGAATGCAATGTAATCCAACAGCAGATTCCACTCAGCACACTGACAGTCCTGCAGAATCCATACACTGAGCTGGGATGTAAGCCGGGGTTTAGCAGGTGCTGTCCAGTACATCAACAGCACTGCGAGTCTCTATCTGTGGTATCCATATACACAGTCACAATGTCAGTCTCACTGATCAGCCACTGAGCACAGTTCCTTTCACGTGGACTCACTAGTCCTGTTGTCTCTTTACACTCTGTTTGTCTCTGGACCAAGATACAGCTTAGCTGTACAGAAAAATCTCCACACCAGTTCAATACAACACTTGCCAAGATGGCTGCTGCTCTCTGTCTCGTCACTTCCTGCTTCTCTGCTCACACTCTGTCTGCAGAACAGGCAGGCTGACATAAAAGGGGGGGGAGGGGGGGTCTCACTCCAGCATCATGTCACAATTACAATGGCTGCTGTCTTAAAGGAACAGAATCACAGAAATACATTCAACATTAACAGTTTATACAGACAAATAAAGTTTAGGACAACATTGGCTGTCTCTTACACATCTATACCTTTAAGACAGTGCCCCGTATACCAACCACTTTGGGTGCACTTCTTCCCCCGTAAATTGTAGCCACGGTTAATTTAACGCATATTGTTTGTTTATGCCAGCAAGATGTTTCACACCCTTTAGGGGTGTAATGGTTCAGTTCGTTTGTATATGGTTCTTAGGTTGCTGCACACCACTCTGTGTCTCACTCAGCCACGCACTACACACTCATAGGCGGGTCACTTTTGGGGTCCTGAACTGCCATGATTACATTACATTCTTAGACGACCATGGCGTCCTTTAATGTACTATCTTGGAATGTGAGGGGCCTGGGCAGCCCACGAAAGAGGTCGTTGGTTTTTTCTCAGATAAGGAGGGCTGACCCACACCTCATATGCCTTCAGGAAACTCATTTGGTTCCAGACAATTCCAGGCGACTTCAGAAGCCATGGGTTCAGTGGGCGGCTCACTCTACACATACTTCCTATTCCAGGGGGGTGTCCATTTTGGTGCATCGTAGACTCAGGTGGGAGCCAGGCCTCATTGTAAGAGACCCCGAGGGACGATACGTTTTTGTCCAAGCCTGGGTTGACTCTGTCCTGTATGTTATCCTGGGTGTGTATTTGCCACCGGCGTCTGATCTCGCTGTGCTCCAGCAGGCTGCACAGTTTGCGACCCGATTCCCTGGGGCTATTGCATTATGTCTGGGTGACTTTAACAAAGTTATGGATATTGCCTTGTATCGGTTCTCTGCGGAGCCGGGTTCCCCCTCTCTGCCTCGCCCTACTACAATGGCCGGAGTGATCCGTGAATTGGGGTCGTTGGATTTGTGGCGGGTCCGGTTTCCGGAGGCCCGCACCTTTTCCTGTCACTCTGCCAACAGACATACTCTGTCCAGGATTGACCATGCTTTTGGAAATACTAAAGCATATTCTTGGTTGCAGACCATATCCTATTTACCCAGGGCAGTGTCTGATCATTCCCCGTTGTTGGTCCAATTAAATAGTAGTACGGCTGCTAAGCCACAACAGGGTTGGCGAATACACCCATTTTGGTTGAAACTATTTGTACTACATGATCGAATACCTGATCAACTCCAGACGTTCTTGACCATTAATTCCCCAAACACCTCTCCACTCCTCTTATGGGAAACTATGAAGGCATATCTTAGGGGTTGTATTAAGTCCTCCATTTTCTTTGTAAAGAGGGAATCCTCGCTGTTGGAGACCACCTTAGCGACCCAGTGTGCCTCGCTCGAAGCCGCCTACGTGGCTAATCCAACTGATGAGGCTAGATCCCAATGGTTGCAGACGGGTAGACAATATCTGCATATACTGCATGACAAGGCACGTAGGTCTATGTTTTTTAGCAAACAGAAGTTTTACGAACTCGGTAACCAGTCAAGCAGCTTTCTAGCTCAACTGATACATCAAAACACAGCCTCACCTGCAATACTACGAGTGCATTCAGAGACAGGGGAGGTACTGTCCAATAGCTTGGCCATTAGTGACAGATTTTATAGGTATTACAGTGAGTTGTACCTCTCCAAGCTTAGAGTCACTGATGGAGAGCTTGCTACCTATTTGGGTTTGATCCCTCTTCCTACATTGTCAGAAGACCAACGTGAATCTTTAGATTCCCCTTTTACGCTAGAGGAGCTATCGGGAGCCCTGGCAGATATGGCAAAGGGCAAATCACCGGGTCCGGATGGTATCCCGGTGGAGGTTTACGCCCAGTATGGGGCCTGCTTCTCCCGGTGTTGCTTGAATGTTACAATGCTGCCTTTGTGGGCCGCAGACTCCAGGAGTCCTTTTATGACGCCACCATTATCCTGTTACTTAAGCCTGACAAGGATCCGCTGGACTGTGGCTCATATAGGCCTATATCACTGCTTAATATAGATTATAAACTCCTTACTAAAATGTTGGCGAAAAGGCTAAATTCTGTTGTTCTCGACCTTGTCCATCCGGATCAGACAGGCTTTATGCCTGGAAAATCCACATCGGATAATCTTAGAAGGGCTCAGGTGATAACTCAGATTGGGGCATCATCCTCACATGACTGGGCGGTGGCTTCTTTAGATGCAACGAAGGCGTTCGACTCTGTCGAATGGCCTTTCCTATTGCAGGTGTTGCGGGGATACGGATTTGGAGAGGGGTTTATCACCTGGATTTCCCTTCTATACTGTTCCCCTAGAGCGGCGCTGTCAATTAATGGCACGTTGTCTTCCTACTTTCCTTTGGGTAGGGGTACAAGACAAGGATGTCCATTGTCACCGCTATTGTTTGCTTTGGCGGTGGAACCCTTGGCGATACTGCTTCGGAACGACCCCATATATAAAGGCATAGTGATAGGCACCCGGGAGGAGAGAACAGCACTCTATGCCGATGACTTACTCCTGTTTATGAGCGACCCCTCCCGGTCCCTGCCCAGAGCCATGGCTTTAATTGACGAATTTGGTAATTATTCTGGCCTGCGAACCAATTGGACTAAGTCCTCATACATGCATATTGGCCGCGCGTCAAGTGTAGCTGAGGGGAATGTGGTATGTGGATTGACTACAGTCTCAACTTGCAAATATCTGGGCATCTTTATATCTAGGGACCATAGGTGTTTTTTGGAACAGAACATTTTTCCACTCATCTCGCACTTTAGGGTTAAGTTTAATCTTTGGGCTACACTGCCTTTGTCGGTGGCTGGTAGAATCAACCTTGTTAAAATGATAGTACTACCCAAATGTCTATATGCTATAAGCCATTCTGCTGTGTCCGTGCCCCTTAGATTTTTTAAACAAATGGACTCCCTCATTATCTCCTTTATATGGGGAAACTCTAGATCTAAGCTTAGGTTGTCATCTCTACAACGACCGAAGCAGCTCGGGGGTACAGCACTCCCTGATCTGTTTCTTTACTACCTAGCAGGACAGCTCCGTTTTATTAGGAAGTGGCTCTCATCTGATCCCCTACCGGGGTCCGAGGCACATCTGGCTCACCACCTGGGTTTGCGTAATCTGTGGCCGGTGTTGGAACACCTGGCCATGTTCAGGGGGAGATTGTTGCCCATCCATACCCTGGCTGGACAGGTCTGGCGTCAGGCGAAAAAGGTGTCCGCTTATTCTGATATACCTGCGGAGACCCCGCTTTGGCACAACCCTGGTCTGCCGACGTTATTTGCCCTGCCTGGCGCCCGGGCCTGGTCGCAGTATGGCGTATCCTCTCTTAGTGACCTGTATATACAAGGTGTTTTTAAAACATTTGACTCGCTGAGCTCCTCCTATGGCATCCCTAGAACGCAGTTCTTTAGATATCTACAGATTAGACATGCACTCTCTTCTCAATTCCCGGATCGATTGGACAATATATCTGAGTATCCGCTTATCGGCATACTTCGCTCACAGGGCCCTGGGGGTTTGATATCTACTTTATATGCACATCTGATACAGGCCAAGGTATCCACATTGGACGCCCCGGCCCTGACGCGGTGGTGCATCAATATCCCAACTCTCACAAATGAGATGTTTCAAGACATCCTTGAATCTCCTCAACATGTGTCACCTTCAGCTAACAACAAACTGATTCAAACATATATTCTACACCAATGTTACTTGACACCTTCCCGACTCTACAAAATGGGACGTCTGCCCAACCCAGGATGCCTTAGGTGTCCCTGTCCACAGTCAGACTTTTGGCATATGATTTGGGAATGTCCGATCATACAATGTTTTTGGAAAGGGGTCGTGGATCTCCTGGTGGAAGTTCTGGCTAAACCTATACCATTAACCCCAGAGATATGCCTTTTCGGTGTGTTAGATGAAGAATTATGGCAACACCATGTTAGAATCCTTTTGAGGGAGTCTTTATTCTATGCCAGGAAAGCTATTGCACTGCGATGGATGGCTCCGAAACCACCATCAGTATCTCAGTGGAAGAAACTTGTTAATACTGTTCTTCCTTATAACCAAATTGTGTATAAAGGGAGAGGGTGCCCTCATAAATTCCATAAGGTGTGGGGAGCATGGTGCAATTCTCCGGTAACCCAATATACGGTTCCCTCACTGCGTTCTGTCATTCATTTACTCATGCCGTGAGGGGTGCGAGACACCGGGAGTATCCACGACCTCTCATTTTGGAGTGTATCCTTGTTGTTACCTTTGACTTATTGACTGCATGTTTTTTACATGATAACTGATGTATACAGTATTATGCATGTCCTGATTATATCCTCTCTGTACCGAGTCTGAGTTGTGGGGTCCGGTGGGACGAGGGCCTGGCGAGGTGGGATGTGGTGTGTTGAGTGAATTTACATTTAAATTCTCGTTTTCTGGTGCGCAACATGTTATGTATATGTTTTGATTCCTTTTCTTGTGTCTGATACGCAATTTTCAATAAAACGAGTTTAAAAAAAAGCTGCAAACGTCTGGTTTTTAATGAAATATCTACATAGGTGTATAGAGGCCCATTTCCAGCAACCATCACTCTAGTGTTCTAATGGTACATTGTGTTTGCTAACTGTGTAAGAAGGCTAATGGATGTTTAGAAAACCCTTGAAAACCCTTGTGCAAGTATGTTAGCACAGCTGAAAACAGTTTTGCTGGTTAGAGAAGCTATAAAACTGACCTTTCTTTGAGCTAGTTGAGAATCTGGAGCATTACATTTGTTGGTTCGATTAAACTCTCAAAATGGCCAGAAAAAGAGAACTTTCATGTGAAACTCGACAGTCTATTCTTGTTCTTAGAAATGAAGGCTATTCCATGCGAGAAATTGCCAAGAAACTGAAGATTTCCTACAACGGTGTGTACTACTCCCTTCAGAGGACAGCACAAACAGGCTCTGTCTCTAGTTTGAGAAATCGACGCCTCACAGGTCCTAAACTGGCAGCTTCATTAAATAGGCGACTCAGGGATGCTGGCCTTCAGGGCAGAGTAGCCAAGAAAAAACTATATCCGAGACTGGCTAATACAAGGAAAAGATTAATATGGGCAAAAGAACAAAGACATTGGACAGAGGAAGATTGGAAAAAAGTGTTATGGACAGACGAATCGAAGTTTGAGGTGTTTGGATCACACAGAAGAACATTTGTGAGATGCAGAACAACTGAAAATATGCTGGAAGAGTGCCTGACGCCATCTGTCAAGCATGGTGGAGGTAATGTGATGGTCTGGGGTTGTTTTGGTGCTGGTAAAGTGGGAGATTTGTACAAGGTAAAAGGGATTTTGAATAAGGAAGGCTATCACTCCATTTTGCAACCCCATGCCATACCCTGTGGACAGCGCTTGATTGGAGCCAATTTCATCCTACAACAGGACAATGACCCAAAGCACAACACCAAATTATGCAAGAACTATTTAGGGAAGAAGCAGGCAGCTGGTATTCTATCTGTAATGGAGTGGCCAGCGCAGTCACCAGATCTCAATCCCATTGAGCTGTTGTGGGATCCCATCAAGTGCCCATCAAGCCAATCCAACTTGTGGGAGGGGCTTCTGAAAGCATGGTGTGAAATTTCTCCAGATTACCTCAGCAAATTAACAGCTAGAATGCCAAAGGTCTGCAATGCTGGAATTGCTGCAAATGGAGCATTCTTTGACGAAAGCAAAGTTTGAAGGAGAAAATTATTATTTCAAATAAAAATCATTATTTCTAACCTTGTCAATATCTTGACTATATTTTCTATTCAGTTTGCAACTCATTTGATAAATAAAAGTGTGAGTTTTCATGGAAAACACAAAATTGTCTGAGTGACCCCAAACTTTTGAACGGTAGTGTATATCAGCTAGTATTAGCTTTTTTTAGTTCCTTTACATCTGAAAATTAATGGCATCCCTCTCTTTACTTGGGTCATGTGACCTCATGGTGACTCCCACTGAAAATCTTTCTGTTGTCTCCAGAGATCACCATCTCAAGCACCAGAACTTGAAATTGCATGGGCCTTCCCACAGAAGTTGCTCAAGGAGACACATGCTTCTATTACAGTTACAGATGCTGATCAGACAGCTTCTGTCATACAGTTATAACAGAGAGGGTAACAGCTTAGCTTCCTTTAGTGTATACTTATGATGTCTAAGATTACTGTATGAAGGAGAATATAAAGAGAAGGATAATTACACTGTCCTCCAAGCAGGCTGGCTACTGGTCCTAGATGCTCATGTGATGCTATGCTGAAGCTTTATAGGACTTCAGAAAGAAATCTAAAAATCATGACAGTGTCTGTTCAAAAGCAGGTAAGATGCTGAAATGCAGAGATACGAGTGCAATATACATAAAAGAAGTCCAGAGAGTAAAAGACAATCAGGTAAGGGGTGCATTGGTGAAAACAGTGTTAATAGAACAGAAAAAAAGATGTCTGCATCATTTTTGCCTTTTTGTGTTCTGTTTCATCCTGTTTAGAGGATAAATCTGACCATGAAAAGCCTAGTACTTTTCAAGAGAATGTAAAAGTGCGATGTAAGCATTGTCTATGAGTATTCATATAAAGAATGTTATTTCAGGGGTCAGACTACATGAGCTTATGCTGATGCCAGGCTTAAAGCTGCAGTTAGTGTTTATTAGAGACTCCATTCATTGCAGCCTGCTGAATGTAGCACCAGAAAACCATGGATGGGCAGATTTAAGGTGGCAAAACAGATAACAAGGGTAGTAAGAGTTACCCACCTTAGATACTGAGCATGATCTAGCTTATATCTCAATCATTGTCACTTACTGTAGGGAGAATCTGTGCAGGGAGGGTTAAGTATTATAGTTCTCTCCTTTGTCTTTTCATAATGATCATTTTTATACCTACAGTACAGTATATGGAGGGTTAGAAATAGGCATACTGAAAAACAACAACAGCATGACAAAACCTCATATACTGTATATATTGGTCCTCACTTATATTTGGAAAATGATTTAAAGGGTATCTGAGTTCTTATCAAAAGTTGAAATATCTATGCTGTCTTGCTGCGGAATTTGTTCTTTGGCTTTCATATATAGTGCTCTATCAGTTTTTCTGCTGCTAATAGCCCCATTATGGCATCAGCACATTTTGCATTTTTCGCTAAGGTAGGCAACATCTACAATACATAGCAGTCTAATGCACCCCCAATTTACCCTCTCCCCCTGTTCCATTATTACCACTTCTGGTTTGGCACAGAAAAAGGGATCACAGCACAATCAGGAAAGCTACTTGCTGTCTATGACTAACATCCCATCTGCAATAACACAAGTAACTAGTCAGAAGTACATATACTCTCCTTACACTCAATGTTAGCTGTGAGAAGTTTCAGGCTCATATCTGAGTGGTGTACAGGCAGGGAGAGCTGCGTTCAAACATGTAGAGACGGTGAAGACATTCCCTTCCCACTTCCACTCACAGTGTTCCTGTCTTGAGCTTGTGGGCTTCTATAGACAAAACTTCCTTACTAACAGGAAATGAACAGAAAATTAGCAAGAAAGAAGATGCATAGTGGCAGGAACTTTAGAGAGGTTTTTCAGGCAAGAAATAGCAACATTTTTAAATAAAGTGCATTATATTGTGGTCCAGAATCACATGCACTATTACATGAGACCAAGTTGTCTGAAAAGTTAGTGACTGTTTGATCTGATAATTGTATGGTGCTCATATAAATTATAAAATATTTCCAAAAGTGGTTACACATAAAACAGTACACGCTACTTAGAAACTTGAAAGCCTCAAATTACAATGGCATAAGTAGTTTAGTCACTGAATGCTGGAAAGTGACACAATGGAAAAGGTACAGTACACCCTGTCTAGACATTCTTCCACATACAGACCTGGGGGTGAAAAAAAATGTGGAAAACCAAGGAGACGGGGAAACTGTGCTATAGCAATCAATTGGATTGATACGAGAGAAACTTACCTTATGTGGTAATAAAACAAAATGTTGCTAAAGCTAAGAACTAATAAAAAAAAAACTACTTAGAAATGTTAATCTAATAAAACTAGTAGTACACACAAGAAGAACTAATGGCATTCGCACAACACTGACACTGCCTCTACAGCAGGGAATACTGTTAAATAGATTTGTGCGCTCTCTTCATAATACAATTATGATTTTATGATTTTAGCTAAAGAGATTCTTCAGTCAATCTTGCAACTGAGCATTTATAGTCCAAGTGTCAACAAGCTTTTAATCAAACATGTAAATTACATTTGATGATTGATCTAGCAAAGTAAAATTATTCCATCTGGCAAGGATTATACATTTCATGGAATTAACATGTATCTATCTCTGAAGATCATATGACAGCAATTTCAGCAAGCCTTGACTAGTTTTATTGTAGATGCCCACTGACATTTTTAATAAAGACACTATTTATGTAATAATAATATAATTTTGTTTCTCTGTTTTTCTGCTGTTCAATATAAATATATACAATTTAAAAAAAAGTCCTATAAAAGTCCTTTCATTTTGGAGTTAAGTTATCATTTTTAGTGCAGTGCTCACTGTTCATAATAACTCTTTGTAAAAACATATAATAATATATAATATAATTATATAAAAATATAATTCGCTGGTACCGCACACTGATAATAATGCTGGTGGTGCCAGTTGAAGGGTTCTCCAACCCGTTATACAGTATTTCCAAATCACTGCACACACCGTAGAGATTCAGGTGAAAGAAGTGTAACATTTATTTTCACACAGTGTAGGTGGATTATGCCATATATTCCATTCCATATATCACAACGCCATGTAGTATCGGAAATAAATTACAGTAGGATCAGAAAAAGCGTGCTACGTTTCGTTCTAAACAGCGAACTTCATCAAGCATGATCCTAGGTACAATCATAAAATAGCCATAAGAATTCACATTTTCATTTCAATTGTAATTAATATACAATAATGGATATATGGTAAAACTCAGCATATTCATTAAAAAGATAGGAGACAAAATAGTGTTGGCATAGAATAGATAAGGAAAAAAATAGGGAAAGAAAGGGGGGTGCAGACTGTCAGTATATAGGACAAAAACTATGGATAGAGGTATATAACAAAACTATAGTGTTGAATAAGATATGTAAATGGAAAAAGAAAATAGATGACGACAGAGGCCAGTGTAGAAGCAGAGGGCAATTTTATGGGGTCACAGAGTTCAGAAATAATACAGTATGAATGAGAAATATACTACAGAGTATATACAAAACGGTATAGTACAAAAACTCTAATATAGTAAGTATAATGCGGTATGAATGAGAGATATACTGTAGAGTATATGCAAAATGGTATAGTATAGGGACTTTAATATAGTAAGTATACAATATATATTATGCAGGATAAATAAGTGGATACTGTACATACCATTGGTGGTCCAGAGGAGTGGCTGATAGTGTTGGTGGAATAGAGGAATGTTGAGTAAGCATTATACTTACTATATCACAGTCCTTGTACTATACCATTCTCTATATATTCTGCAGTATATATCTCATTCATAAAGTATTATTTCTGAACTCTGTGACCCCATAAAATTGCCCTCTGCTTCTACACTGGCCACTGTCGTCATCTATTTTCTTTTTCTTTTTCCATTTACATATCTTATTCAACACTATAGTTTTTTTCTACACCTCTATCCATAGTTTTTGTCTTATATACTGACAGTCTTCTCCCCCCTTTCTTTCCCTATTTTTCTCCTTATCTATTCTATGCCAACATTATTTTGTCCCCTATCTTTTTAATGAATATGCTGAGTTTTACCATATATCCATTATTGTATATTAATTACAATTGAAATGAAATTGTGAATTCTTATGGCTATTTTATGATTGTACCTAGGATCATGCCTGATGAAGAACAATATTGAAGAACAACTGACTAATTCCCTTTCAAGTGAGGAATGGTCAAAACTCAAAACTAATATTGATTACAACATCAAGGAATTTAAAATCATTAACGAAAAGAGAAAAAGAGACAAGTTTATCCGGGATACGGACGATTATTTACAGAAGAAAGTTTACAGGTGGCAGGAGCCCAACAGAGGAAATAGATTCTGCCCCACCAATAGAGATTATCCCTCCAGCTCCTGCAGTGACACTTCCAGAGGCTCAGAGAGATCTCATTTTTTAGGAAGATGACCACGCAACCAGAGATACAGACCACGACCAGGAAACCCATCCACCGACATAAACCCACCAGGAGGGGCAGAGGCAAGATGAACAGAAGAACAAATATTGACTCGTTCCCAGGTGAGTTGAAACTTGTAGTGAACATATTCTCACAGACACTATGCTCACCACAAATGGTGGTCCTAAATAAAGGACTACCATTTTGCCCCACCCAGCAACTTGATACTTTTTCATTGGAGGAAGATTGCTACCGCTTCTTCCGACTCCTGAGACTGAAAGCCCATTTTGAAGACAATCCCTCCAGCCCTCCCATGGACAACCTCAGTACAGTGCCCATTTTTTCAATCAAGAACTTAGGCCTGAGAAACAGAAGCTCCTTTACTCCACCCAGATGTAATCATCCGGTGGAAGCATATAGCACACTTGTTCAAAGATACATTAAGACTCTACTAAATGACATCTCACTAGGCCACCTTAAATACCACAATAACATTACACAAGAAGAGAAACAAGCACTACAAGAACTTAAGAATAACTCTGAGATAATAATTAAGCCCGTCGATAAGAGCGGCGCTTTGGTAGTAATGGACAAGAAGGACTACATTGAGGAGATTTGAAGACAACTTAATGATGCTACGACATACACACTACTTACTAGAAATCCCACTTCTACCATTGCTCAGACCATACAAACAACATTAGAATACTATTTAAGGAAAGACATTATTGATTCAAAAACCATGGAATTTCTAACCAATCACCATCCAATCACTCCTGTCTTCTACATTTTACCTAAAATACACAAACAACTACAAAAACCCCACGGATGCCCGATAGTGGCAAGCACAGACTCCATTTTAGCACCCCTAGCGATTTTATTGGAAAAGATACTAACCCCTCTAGTCCGTACAACTACATCATTCTTACTGGACACATCTCATTTTATCAATACAATGAAGGAGATTTCTCCATGTCCACCTGAAAGTATTTTGGTAACCTGGGATGTGTGCACTCTATATTCCTCCATAGAACATCAAAAGGGTATTAAGGCCATGTACAATTTTCTCTCTGACCACAATATCACAGGAGATGAACGACAATTCTGTATAGACTTATTAGACATACTACACAACAACTACTTCCTCTTTGGTGATGACCTGTATTTACAAATACAGGGCACCACCATGGGGTCCAATGTGGCCCCCCCATATGCGAATGTTTATATGTCCTACTTTGAAGACACCTACATATACCCCAATACGAACTTTCAAGCACACTTGATGTATTGGCGACGATACATCGATGATATATTTTGCATATGGACTGGTTCAATAGACTTCCTGTTACAATTTCACTCCACCGTAAACAACATCACTCCAGAATTACAATTCACTCTACACTATAACCAGGAACAAATGAATTTCCTCGACACCTGGGTCCTGAAAGATGCACAGGGTACAATCAACTTCGATTTATACGGACAGAAACAGCCTTCTATACTACACAAGTAACCACCCACCTACCACTAAGAAGTCCCTCCCAAACTCTCAATTCCAACGTGTCAGGAGGATAGTATGCAACTCTGAGACCCAACAACTACTCCTCACTGAAATGACATCTCGTTTTGCAGAAAGAGGGTACCCTATGGATCTACTTTCAGAAATTCTAACTGTAGACAATTAAAAAAAAAAAAAGAAAAATAAAGAGTCCAAAAGAATCCCTTTTGTACACAAATACCACCAATTCTCACCTAAACTGAATTACATTTTAAAAAAACATTGGCCATTATTACAACGAGCCTTTTTGGCAACCCCCAAAAACCCCCCAAAAAGGCACTTTTCCATGTCTACACTGTTTGCAGTGTTCTGCAGTAATCAAAGGGGATTATTTGGTACATCCTCACACGGGGAGAAGATTTCCAATACATGACTATTTTACATGTGACACTTGATTTGTGGTCTATCTCATCAAGTGCCCGTGCGGTCTCGTATATGTTGAGGAAACTTCCCAACATATACGGGACTGCATATCCAAACATAAGTCCACTATTTGTAACAATCTGAATGTTCTTCCAATTCCGGCTCATTTCAATCATCACAAACACGATATAGCACAGCTAAGGTTCCAGGTTATTGAACATATTCCACAACCCAGAAGAGGAGGGAATCGTATTGCCCTTCTCAAGAAAAGAGAAGCCTACTGGTTACACACTCTGGATACAATTGAACCATCAGGCCTAAACAGGGCATATGATCGAACTTTCACAACATAACAAGAGGAAATATGTATCGACCTCAACCATTAATTATACATACGACGGTATCATTATCATCTCACTGGATATATCTTGTCTAATCAATAAGAAATATGTGCATTTTTTGATTTGATATCTTTTGATTTCTTTGTCTAACCTTTCTCTATCTTCATTTGCAAACAAAATGAAATCCACAAACACTGTGGTAAAGGGTACAGTATAGCTAGCATATACATTAGCATAAGATATGTTATCCCTAACTTTATTTCGTATACATGATTTATTTAGTATGTATGATTACTTATTTCTCTGTAATATTTTATATTACCCTATTTTTGTGTTTATGTTTTATAACATTTACAATTTGCCCCCCCCCCCCCCCCGTTTCATCTATTCTTTGTCTCCCCCGCCCCTTTTCCTTTACCGTTATTTAAATCTTGACTCGGTATTCTTCTTATTTTTTATCTTTCACCTCCCTCATACCCTCTCTCCAGATTTTATAAGTACTTCTTTCCTTCCTTTATGAACGGTGGTCTTTTATGCCGATGCGTTCCACTGTGGAGTGCATTGACATACATATTTGCTGTGCATTCCACTGTGGAACGCACTGACATGCACATTGGCCATGTGTTCCATGGTGGAACGCACGCGCCATTAATCCTCTTGTTCGCAAAAAGGAAGTTGCGTACTTACGCGATTTCCACTTTTGCGTTCCAGTGGTGAAACACATATACATCCTGTAAACCAATAGAGAGCACGCTACATCAATTACACAACTTCTGGTACTACGTAACTTCCGGTTTCACGGGCGTGCTCTTATTTAAACCATCCCTATTTAACATTTGGCTTACTCAACATTCCTCTATTCCACCAACGCTATCAGCCACTCCTCTGGACCACTAATGCTATGTACAGTATCCACTTATTCATCCTGCATAATATATATTGTATATTTACTATATTAAAGTCCCTATACTATACCATTTTGCATATACTCTGCAGTATATCTCTCATTCATATCGCATTATACTTACTATATTAGAGTCTTTGTACTATACCGTTTTGTATATACTCTGCAGTATATTTCTCATTCATACCGCATTATACTTAGTATATTAAAGTCCTTGTAGTATACCATTTTCTATATATTCTGCAGTATATTTCTCATTCATACTGCATTATACTTACTATATTAAAGTCCTTGTACTATACATTCTCTATATACTCTGCAGTATATATCTCATTCATACCGCATTATACTTACTATAGTAGAGTCTTTGTACTATACCGTTTTGTATATACTCTGCAGTATATTTCTCATTCATACCTCATTATACTTACTTTATTAAAGTCCTTGTACTATACCATTTTCTATATACTCTGCAGTATATTTCTCATTCATACTGCATTATACTTACTATATTAAAGTCCTTGTACTATGACATTCTCTACATACTCTGCAGTATATATTTCATTCATACTGTATTATTTCTGAACTCTGTGACCCCATAAAATTGCCCTCTGCTTCTACACTGGCCACTGTCGTCATCTATTTTCTTTTTCTTTTCCCATTTACATATCTTATTCAACACTATAGTTTTGTTATATACCTCTATCCATAGTTTTTGTCTTATATACTGACAGTCTTCTCCCCCCTTTCTTTCCCTATTTTTCTCCTTATCTATTCTATGCCAACATTATTTTGTCTCCTATCTTTTTAATGAATATGCTGAGTTTTACCATATATCCATTATTGTATATTAATTACAATTGAAATGAAATTGTGAATTCTTATGGCTATTTTATGATAGTACCTAGGATCATGCCTGATGAAGTTCGCTGTTTAGAACGAAACGTAGCACGCTTTTTTCTGATCCTACTGTAATTTATGTCCGATACTACATGGCATTGTGATATATGGAATGGAATATATGGCATAATCCACCTACACTGTGTGAGAATAAATGTTACACTTCTTTCACCTGAATCTCTATGGTGTGTGCAGTGATTTGAAAATACTGTTGTCATTGAAGTCTGTTGTTCTGATGTGTCATAGGATCAGAGCAACAAACTGAAATGCCAATAGAATGACTGATGCACCCTCCATATGCATCCATCTCAATTCACTGTAATGTTCAACAGAGAACTCCTAGACTGACTCCATCTTTTCAAAGGCCTCTGATGTTGGCAACACCATCTTCAGCTGAAGAGCCCATCCAAGTGGATTGATTCACACTCACTGATCAACTTAGGCATACTGAGAACCTGCCTGTGTTATGGTGACAAGAATCACTACAAACATACAGTATTTACCCTCAGAACGACCAGTGGCTCAATCTATGACAAACTCAACAGGCATTCAATTCAAATGCTTCAATCCATCTGAAAGACATCCCTCTAGGCAAAATGTCCATTCCAACTGAGTCTAGCTTCACATCTGCATCAGAGTATCCATATCCATGGCTGTATTTGCCAGTTCCACTGTACCCGTCAGGCAGAGCATAGCACTGGGTCTGGCAAATGCAGCCATCCCCTTAAAGTATATTTATACGGATGTTGAAGAACATCAAGAGGATGGCTGCATTTTGCCATTTGAATTTTGCGCCAAAGAAGGTGCTTGCATTTGATAGTTATTTATAACAGTCCATGGAGAACCCCTTTAATTTGTCTTTCCTTTCCCATTATATGTGCTTCAGGGTCCAATTTGCTTTAAGATGCTTGAGAGTTCTTTGTGGGTTTTTGGATGTCAAGCCTGACTTGTCCTTCAGAATATCACTTACAATCCAACGCCAAGGTGAAAGGGTAAACCATACTCTGAAGATCTAACTTCAACACTTCAAAATTGAAAAATATGCAAGAATCTGCACTTCTTACCACTCTGTAGGATCTAGAAAAGACTTAACCAACTCAATATTTATAGTTGGTTTATTAAAGCAATACAAATGTCTAGGATTACATGTTTTGGGGATGCAACCCCTTCGTCAGATCAACAGACATATGTGTGCGCTCCTGTCTCTTTAAGTATTAGTGTTTTCACCTGCTAACTTCCTCCTGCCAATCCCTGTGTGTCTGTATGCATTTAAGTCTCTGAGTTTTGAGCTCTGTTCCTGTTCTGTTTGCACACATGCTGCTCTACTGGTTTTGATGGAGTCTTTGCCCTTTTTTTATGCAAGTATGTTGTGTCTGCAATAAATATCTCTGCTATCTGTGACTTTGTGCCTGCTGAAATATATATAACTCAACTACCAGTGGCATTGTGCCTTCTGCAATACCTGTCCTGTAGTCCTTCTCTTGATTCCTGTTTGCAGACCTGCTTTGTATGTTATGTTCTGTTAGTCACTATTCATACCATATGTTTATCTGTTTCTGTGGTGCACTTCACCATTGTCCAGACCCACCTGTGTAGCATCCCAGTGGACACGGCTAAATTGTTTTTATTTTATTTTGCATTATTTTATCATTTATGTGCTACAGTGTCTACTGTATATATAGTGTCTGTATATATGTTTTGCAGATTCTCAATTTTAATTTCTCCATGGTTAAAGGGGTTGTCCGGGATAAACTAGGAATTAACCCCTAAACTAAACTCCCTCCCCCCACCTAACTTCTAATTTACTTCTATTAAAAAAAAAAATCTATAATTACCCATATCCCTGGGTAACCCATATCTGATAATCCGGTGACGTTCTGTCTGACCACTTCCGAAATGGAACATCACCAGTACCCCCCCCCCAACCCCATTGATACTTACGTGCCTTCTTATCTGGGAACGGCTCCTCCCCTCTTCCTCTCTGCAAGCATTTGTGTAGTCTGCAGGTGCCTGCGACTCCAGCCTGCACACAGTGAAGGAGAAAGGAGGAGCCATCTCCCAGAAAGGAAGATAGGTACAGTGCTGGCCAAAAGTATTGGCACCCCTGCAATTCTGTCAGATTTCTTCCAGAAAATGATTGCAATCACAAATGCTTTGGTAATAATATCTTCATTTAATTTGTCTTCAATGGAAAACCACAAAAAGAATTGTCAAAAAGCCAAATTGGATATAATTCCACACTAAACATAAAAAGGGGGTGGACAAAAGTATTGGCACCCTTTGAAAAATCATGTGATGCTTCTCTAATTTGTGTAATTAACAGCACCTGTTACTTACCTGTGGCACATAACAGGTGGTGGCAATAACTAAATCACACTTGCAGCCAGTTGAAATGGATTAAAGTTGACTCAACCTCTGTCCTGTGTCCTTGTGTGTACCACATTGAGCATGGAGAAAAGAAAGAAGACCAAAGAACTGTCTGAGGACTTGAGAAGCAAAATTGTGAGGAAGCATGAGCAATCTCAAGGCTACAAGTCCATCTCCAAAGACCTGAATGTTCCTGTGTCTACCGTGCGCAATGTCATCAAGAAGTTTAAAGCCCATGGCACTGTGGCTAACCTCCCTAGATGTGGACGGAAAACAAAAATTGCCGAGAAATTTCAACGAAAGATTGTGAGGATGGTGGCTAAAGAACCTCGACTAACATCAAAACAAGTTCTAGCTGCCCTGCAGTCCGAGGGTACAACAGTGTCAACCCGTACTATCCGTTGGCGTCTAAATGAAAAGGGACTCTATGGTAGGATACCCAGGAAGACCCCACTTCTGACCCAGAGACATAAAAAAGCCAGACTGGAGTTTGCCAAAACTTACCTGAGAAAGCCAAAAACTTTTTGGAAGAATGTTCTCTGGTCAGATGAGACAAAAGTAGAGCTTTTTGGGAAAAGGCATCAACATAGAGTTTACAGGAAAAAAAAAGAGGCCTTCAAAGAAAAGAACACGGTCCCTACAGTCAAACATGGCGGAGGTTCCCTGATGTTTTGGGGTTGCTTTGCTGCCTCTGGCACTGGACTGCTTGACCATGTGCATGGCATTATGAAGTCTGAAGACTACCAACAAATTTTGCAGCATAATGTAGGGCCCAGTGTGAGAAAGCTGGGTCTCCCTCAGAGGTCATGGGTCTTCCAGCAGGACAATGACCCAAAACACACTTCAAAAAGCACTAGAAAATGGTTTGAGAGAAAGCACTGGAGACTTCTAAAGTGGCCAGCAATGAGTCCAGACCTGAATCCCATAGAACACCTGTGGAGAGATCTCAAAATGGCAGTTTGGAGAAGGCACCCTTCAAATCTCAGGGACCTGGAGAAATTTGCCAAAGAAGAATGGTCTAAAATTCCAGCAGAGCATTGTAACAAACTCATTGATGGTTACCGGAAGCGGTTGTTTGCAGTTATTTTGTCTAAAGGTTGTGCTACCAAGTATTAGGCTGAGGGTGCCAATACTTTTGTCCGACCCATTTTTGGAGTTTTGTGTAAAATGATGAATGATTTGACTTTTTTTTTCATTCTCTTTTGTGTTTTTTCATTGCAAGCAAAATAAATGAAGATATTATTACCAAAGCATTTGTGATTGCAATCATTTTCTGGAAGAAATTGAGTATTATCTGACAGAATTGCAGGGGTGCCAATACTTTTGGCCAGCACTGTATGATGCGATGGGTGGGCTAGTAGTGGGGGGATAGCTTAGCTAGGGAAACAGGGAGGGGGGTGTAACAGAGTGAGAGAAGAGGGGAGGCTGAGTGAGAGGGAGCTAGTGTGGAAGGTACACAGCAAGATACACAGCAGGAAGTTACACCATGTAAACAAATGCAGAGGATGCCAGGAGCTCCCACAGACACCCAAATCACTCAAAACACTGCTAAAAGTATATGGGTGTACTTAGTAACCCATTACTAGCACTAACAGACTTTTTTTTTTTTTTTTTTTTTTTTAAAGATTTTTTTGCCCCGAAAACAACTTTAATTAATCCACTGTGGAATGGTATACCCCTCCTGTGCAGGTGACCTTGATTTTACCTAGCCAACCTTTGGCTGACATATGAGGGAGGAGACTTAAAGTCTCCAGAGAGAGTCAGATAGTTGTAGCTTAGACTTCTGTGCAGACATATCTGAGAGACAGCCCAGTTCACCCCCAGAAGGAGGTGTGGTAGGTTCTTCTAAAAGCCATTGCTCTACAGTATAGTGGGAGAGGCACTGGACTTAACATCTATTATTGAGTATCAATTTGATGTGGTGTTACCAGGCTCAGTACCATCACCAATAGTCGAACTCCTACTACTATCCCCATCTAAGAATCTGCATTGGTTCTTGTTACCTCAGTAAAATTTTATCATTTGGTTCAACTGCACTACTGCTTCCTTTGGCCTTTTTGTGCTTACTATCAGGGTTCTTACAACCATCATCATCAGGCCTAGGAGAGGAGAGGACTCCTTTCAACTGGAAGTTCCCCAGAGAACTACCATCATTAGGTACACTGCAAGCCCGCCCAACTTTGGAGGTGGGATGGAGGATTCAGTTCAGTATCCTTGTCCAACCATTGACAACACTCACTATTACTCTCAACTTCCAGTTCCCTCCATTGAGTTGTATGCAGCACCTGGTCAGCTGCTAGCAAACCAGGACCACCTCAACTCCCCACAGCTAAGACCAGATCCATATATGGGGGTTAAAGGGTGAAAATCGGGGGAATTTGCTAGGATAACGCTGGTTTTGTAGAACAGTGGGTCTACAATCCTCTGCATGTTAAACCGTCATCAACAGATTCATCTCCTAATTCCTGCCATATTTGACGTTCCATTTACTAATTTTATATATGGGGACTTTGTTCAAATTTCTTGGTCTGTTTCTTGAACTTCACTGGATCAATCTAGTCTCATAAAAACTTAGCTTGTCTGCAGACACTGATCTAGTTAAAACGCATCCTGCAACTTAACAGGATTGTAAACCGCAAGCCAATACAGGCCTGTGGTTTACAAGACCCCAAGACAGCAGATGATGTCTGCTTCTCAGCACATGCGGTGCGATGACGTCACAACATCGTGCCACCTACGCTCAGACACAGACGTCATGTGTGTGGACAGGGAGGAAGCGGCAGCTCCATTCATCAGGATCGCAGGTAGGTGAGTAGAACTTTTTTTTTTTTTAGCGCAGTTGTGGGTATATTTATAGTATAAGGGGCGGTTAGGAAATATAACTATAAAGGGAGGATTCATTAGGGGTCATTTATATAAGGGTTATTATGGGGTACTATGAATACAAGGGTGAAGGTTATTTATATAAGGGGCCATTAGGGGGCATTATGAACATAAGGGGGTGGTCATTGATATAAGCGGTCATTAGGGGTGCAGTATTTATGTTAGGGGTAATCAGGGGCATAATATGAGGGGGCAATTTATTTAATTAAAGAGGCACTTGGGCTTTATTAAGACTAAGGTCCCACTGCAGCAAAAAAGGCGCCACTGGAATAACCACGGCAGTAACATTGTGGTTTTTCCCAAAGTGCTTTTCACAGAAGGTCCGCAGGGGTTTCCCCTGTGGACTTTCTGTTTTCAATACATATACAGTCATGGCCAAAAGTTTTGAGAATGACACAAATATTATATTTTCACATGATCTGCTGCCCTCTGGTTTTTATGTGTGTTTGTCAGATGTTTTTATCACATACAGAAATATAATTGCATTCATATTATGAGTAACAGAAGCTTATATTGACAGTTAGAATGAGTTAATGCAGCAAGTCAATATTTGCAGTGTTGACCCTTCTTCTTCAGGACCTCTGCAATTCTCCCTGGCATGCTCTCAATCAACTTCTGGACCAAATCCTGACTGATAGCAGTCCATTCTTGCAGAATCAATGCTTTAATTTTGTCTGAATTTGTTGGTTTTTGTTTGTCCACCCGTCTCTTGATGATTGACCACAAGTTCTCAATGGGATTAAGATCTGGGGAGTTTCCAGGCCATGGACCCAAAATCTCTATGTTTTGTTCCCTGAGCCATTTAGTTATCACCTTTGCTTTATGGCAAGGTGCTCCATCATGCTGGAAAAGGCATTGTTGAGCGCCAAACTGCTCTTGGACGGTTGGGAGAAGTTGCTCTTGGAGGACATTCTGGTACCATTCTTTATTCATGGCTGTGTTTTTAGGCAAGACTGTGAGAGAGCCGATTCCCTTGGCTGAGAAGCAACCCCACACATGAATGGTTTCAGGATGCTTTACAGTTGGCATGAGACAAGACTGGTGGTAGCGCTCACCTCTTCTTCTCCGAATAAGCTGTTTTCCAGATGTTCCAAACAATCGAAAAGGGGATTCATCAGAGAAAATGACTTTACCCCAGTCCTCAGCAGTCCACTCCCTGTACCTTTTGCAGAATATCAGTCTGTCCCTGATGTTTTTTCTGGAGAGAAATGGCTTCTTTGCTGCCCTCCTTGAGACCAGGCCTTGCTCCAAGAGTCTCCGCCTCACAGTGCGTGCAGATGCACTCACACCTGCCTGCTGCCATTCCTCAGCAAGCTCTGCACTGCTGGTAGCCTGATCCCGCAGCTGAAACACTTTTAAGAGACGGTCCTGCCGCTTGCTGGTCTTTCTTGGGCGCCCTGGAGCCTTTTTGGCACCAATGGAACCTCTCTCCTTGAAGTTCTTGATGATGCGATAGATTGTTGACTGAGGTGCAATCTTTCTAGCTGCAATACTCTTCCCAGTTAGGCCATTTTTGTGCAGTGCAATGATGACTGCACGTGTTTCTTTAGAGATAACCATGGTTAACAGAAGAGAAACAATGATGGCAAGCACCAGCCTCCTTTTAAAGTGTCCAGTGGTGTCATTCTTACTTAATCATGACAGATTGATCTCCAGCCCTGTCCTCATCAACACCCACACCTGTGTTAATGGAGCAATCACTGAAACGATGTTAGGTGGTCCTTTTAAGGCAGGGCTGCAATGATGTTGAAATGTGTTTTGGGGGATAAAGTTCATTTTCTAGGCAAATATTGACTTTGCAAGTAATTGCTGTTAAGCTGATCACTCTTTATAACATTCTGGAGTATATGCAAATTGCCATTAGAAAAACTGAAGCAGTAGACTTTGTAAAAATTAATATTTGTATCATTCTCAAAACTTTTGGCCATGACTGTATATGGAAACCACCAGTGTTTCCATAGGTATAACTGACATGCTGCAATTTCCAAAACTGCAACGGTTTTAGAAATCGCAGTGCATCTGCTGTACATATTTTTCCGCAATGTGTGGATGGAATTTGCTAGAATGCCACATTTTTTTTCAGTGGGTTTTCACCACATGGGGCCCCCATCCCAGTCCCACTTTGCAGTAAAATATGCGCAGTGGATACACTGCGATTTCCAAAACAGTCGCAGTTTTGGAAATGTCAGTATGTCAATTATACCTATGGAAACTCTGGCAGTTTCCCTATAGATATAATTGAAGCAGAAAGTCAGCAGAGGAAACCTCACCTTGGTTTCCCTCTGTTCCTCTAATAGTTAGGCTGCTTTCACATGGTGTCAGGATCTTAATTGATGAATTCTTTGTTTTGCCAGTACCAGTCCCTTAGTAAGATGGCGTTTTGTGTGTTTCCTGTCCATGGCCATCTTGGTTCCTGCCTGTTGATTATTTGAACTCCTGCACCTGATCACTCAGTGCCTGAGTATTGTGTTTGAAGTCTGCTTCTGACAATACTTGAGCTGGGGCCTACTGAGCTCAGTTGGTTCTATACTACTGCTGTACTACAAGTTCCAGCCTACTACCTGCTGCATTTTGGATACTTGCTACTACCAGTGCACTAAAAGTTCCAGCATACTACCTGCTGCATTGCGGATACCTGCTACTACCTGCTGCACTGTGGATACCTACTACTACCTGCTGCACTGTGGATAACTGCTACTACCACTACTACAAGTTCCAGCATACTACCTGTTGCACTACAGATCCCAGCCATTGGTCTCCGGTAAGTGTTTGGTCAGTGATTTTCATCAGTGATTGTGTTCCAAAACAAGCAGTGGGTTAAAAACACAGAGATCAGGTACAAATATTTCTATTATACCTGATCTCTGTGTAGTCTCCACTCCTAATTTTGGTTCACAATCACTGAACAAAATCACTGGCCAAACACTGCCGTGTGAAAGCAGCCAATCAAGTCTGGGTCGGGTTCCTGACTTCCTATAAAAAGATCATCAGCTCACACAGGTTTGCTGGCTATTGTGACTTTGTCCCTGCTAAGCTTTCTTCTTGCTCTGATTATATTGTACTTACTGACTTCTGACCTTTGGCTTTACCTTTGAATATTCTCTCGGATTTTGATTCTGATCTGAGCTGCTCGACTGATACTGACCCCTTGGCTAGCTGAGCTCCCTTTTGTTGTTGTTTGTCCTGTCTGTGTTATCACTTATATCAAGAAGGGTCTGCCTCACAGTTGTTGTCTGTCGCCGAGGGCAGTTCAGGCAAGTAGGCAGGGACGGGAGAGGGGGGTTGAGCTTAGGGCTCACTGTCTTGTTGTGCCGCTCCCCCCGAGGGCTCACCAGCAGCTACTGGGGAATTGCTCTTCTAGCAATTCCCTTACATGGGCATTCAACAGCACAGCACACTAAATACTGTGCAGCTACATCTAGGTGTCCTATTCTACTATAATGGCAAAATTGTCTTGTAAATAAGTCACATCTTTCTTTTTCAGACACTTTCCAAGTACTGGGTTTTGTAAATGTAATGTTCAGCCAAAACACCATTCTATCTATGCCCCATTGACTTTTATGAGCAATGTTTCCTTATGTGAAAATTGGATACAGAAAGCATGAATTTTGACTGAAGAATTCTTAATATATTGGTTATCATAAATCAGTTTGTTCATCTCTATTACTCATTTAACCACTTTTCCCTAGTTCATGACACACACATTTTCAGGTTTTTTACTTCATGCATTTTTAAAAGCTATAAAAAATTTTCGTTTTGTTTGGGTTATTCAAATAATTTTTGTCTTTTTTCAGTGATACATAGAATGGTAATGTATTCGGTGGCAGAGTGGATAAAACCCCAGTTATAGACAGGAGATCTATAGCCACCTAGCACTCACTACAGAGCTGATCCTGCAGTTCCCCAACATCCAGTGATCACTTGACCTCCAGGCCAGGGGGAAGCTGCAGTATGGTTGCTTCCATAGCTGCATACACAGCACTAATTGAGCAATGTATACAGCGATCAGAAAGGCAGGGACACTAATAAACTGTCCCTGCCTCCTCTTTAGGGAGTCCAGGAATCTTTCTGTTCCTGTAGCTTCATGATTTCATGCAGCTGCAAACTCTGCCAAAATGTACCAGTGCATCTGTGGAAAGTTATTTGCTGACATTATGGACGTATATAGTCAATAGGTGGTCAGTAAGAAAGGTTAAAAGGAGTCTATATTGTAAGTATTGTGACAGGACAAGGAGAAAAGAGGTAGAAGGAGTATACAATTCTCCCAGGTTCCTGTCATATACGTTCTAGAAGCAGCTGGGAAAAGCTGTGTTCCTTGCTGGAGGGTTTGACCAAAACCCTGGTAAAAGGTCTGGCTGCTGGAGTACAGAGAGTCTACTCCATTCAGCCACTTCAGGTATTTGGGATGAGTGGGCTTAATATTTTGCAATCCTGAGATGTGCATATAAGGGCAGACAGCACTCTATGGTCCTGTATAAAGCACTTGTAAGTAAAACTGCTGTGTGTTTAGAGAGATGTGCAGTAGGCCAGCTCTCTGTTGTTAGGTACCTGTGTTGTAGGTAGTGGCTGGACGGCTAGGATTTTATTTTGTATTGCTATTGTTTTGTTTGCCTGAAAGCACTAATAAAACTGCTTGCGGCCAGTTGCACCATACTTGGCTGGACTCTTATTGCTGTGCCAAAAGTGGTTGTCTATCTGAGGAGATGATGATCCCTGAGCTAATCCTGTTACACTATATATTTTCATATAAAGTACACTAAATATGCATTAAAAAGGCAGTATACACCATTATTTTTTTTTACCCAACTGCATGATATGATCAGAATACTGTATGTTTGTAGGAATAAGCATCAGTTTCCCTATGCATTCTCACTGCCACATGTGGCCAGAACCCTGCCCACCTGCAATAGCCAATGTCACCATGGTTTCAGACATTTAGATACTGTGTCATCCTCATAGCATGCTGTCATTGCTCATTGCAGTAAACAGTGTTCTGGCTGCATGCAGTAGCTGAAACATGTGGATGTATCCTAAGGTTGCCACAGGGTCAACAATTCAGCATACTGCTACAGTCAGTAATCTAAGGCTACATTCACACTGCCGTCATTTAAGACTGTTGTTCTGATCTGTCATAGGACTGATGCAGATGGAGCACGCTCTGTCTGCATCCATCCCCATTCTCTGTTATGTTAAATGTTCACTAACTTTTTAGACAACTTAGTCTTATTTTATAGAGAATGTTATTCTGCAAATATAATGCACATTATTTAAAAATGGGTTTTTTTTGCCTGGAAAACCTCTCTCTACATACATATGCAAATAGCTTTCTCTACACACTGAACTGAGAGTTTTCTGTAATATTGCACATAAAGTCTACTAGGCACATCTATCTACTTCTGGCTGTTTGTGTTATTACTGATGAGATATTAGTCACAGACAGTAAGTAGCTTTCCTTGTGTTTGATTTCACTTTTCCTGTTTCAGGGATCTCTTTAGCTGCATCATAACCTGTATTTGCAGTCCAGTGTTCATGGATCTCTTATATCCTGGTCACTTGGGCTTTTCTCAGCTACTTGTTTGTTATTTTACAGTAGTAGTAGTCATTGATGGGGAAGGAGGGCAGGTCCCTTATTTTACATGCCCCCAGAGAAATGTAAAATGTTTTGCAGCCATAATGGGAATATTAGCAGCAGAAAAACTTATAGGACACTACGTATGAAGGCTTATATAGCCAAAGTACAGACTGCCCAGCAAGACTCTGCAGATATTTTATCTTTTCATGAAAACTCATGTACCCTTTAAAAACTTACTTTTCTAAGGGAAGAGAAAGATTTACTGGTAGAACTTTTCTGTCCATTAGAAAATAATCAAACAAGACAGGTTTGTGTTTTGAACATTACAGTGTATGGAGATGGATGCAGAGGATGCACTATCTGCATTATTCATTCTATTGGCATTTCAGTGCGTTGTTCTGATCCTATGATGGATCAGAACAAAGGTTTTGAATGATGGCACCATGAATGAATCCTAACATGACCATATAAACAACAAATGCAAACTGCCACACAAATACCATCAGGCTAAGGCAGGCAAGCTATTATAAATAAAACATTTCCTTCCTTGTTTTAAAGGGAATCTATCATTAAAAAAAAACACTTTTAGGCTAATGGCACGTTGGAATGGCCTTTAAAAATTGTTGTCTTTTCCCAGCCAGTTCTGTAAAAATCCGTTTCTCACGGGGCATTCCTCCTCTTCAGCGAGCACCCACCGCGTCATTGTTTGTCACCGCACATTAGTCTGTTGTGGTGACTCTCATCTTGGTCTTCTCTTCTACATCCTCTGACGCAGCGCTGAACCGCCGCCATTTTCCGATGGTCTTTCACAAAAGGCGCAGTACGGACCACCAGAAAATGGAGACCTATCATGCGCAGTCGCTGCCATCCAGCGCTGCGTCAGAGGAAGTAGAAGAGAAGACCAAGATGGGAATCACCACAACAGACTAATGGGCGGTGACAAGTGATGATACAATGGGTGCTCGCTGCCACGGAGGAACGCCCTGGGTGCTCCGTGAGGATCATTTCCATAATTGAAGAAATGGATTTTTACAGAAACGGCTGGGAGAAGACAACAATGACAGATAGGAGAAGAATGGCCTTTTTAAAGGCCATTCCAATGTGCCATTAGCTTAAAAGTGTTTTTTTTAATGATAGACTTTAAGACCATTTGTGTAGAACTGGCATATGCTATTCCATGCGGACAATAGGTAACGTAACTTGAACCCAATGCTTACTTTTTCAAACTTTTTGCTATTTTTCCGTCTTCTACTCTATCACAGCTGCCGCAGCATTTACATCTTCCTCTCTCCCACAACATAACAGCAAACTCTTCATTTTCTCTAAAGTTGCTACAGAAAATGGCTCTTGGCTGCTCCTGGGAAGACAAAACATATTCATGTGCCAATAAGAAAATTACTGCTTCACAGTGTATCAAGCCCGGCAAATAGCCAAAATTCTCCATCTCAATTGAGAATGAGTTTTCCAATATATTGACTTAATAATGCAAGCCTAGACAATAGTAATCTTGTCTAACCCAAACCTTTAAAGACAACTCAGATGGATTTGCTTGTACAATCTATAAATCCATACCTCAATATCTGTCAAAACCATTTTATTATCTGGTCCAATATTGTCCCATACACATATCACGCTTGTTCTGACTGAAGAACTATACTGATCTTTTTTATTTGACTTATTTTTCTTTTTATTTCTTAGATTTGAAATATGTCAATAAAGAATTCGGTCCTTAAATTACCTGCAATAAAGGTTATTGATAATTGCGTTTTCATAATGCTGATAGGTATAATACTATCTCTATTCATTTATATACCCTTTTATTTTTATTTGACATTTCTGTACATATTGTCAATTGCGAATATTTAGTTTGCTTATCATCTTTACTTTATATTACTTTGCTCATACTTTGTAATGTATAAATTACATTTGTAAAATTTTAATTTTCAAAAATAAAAAATGTTAAACAAGATTATCTCCCACAATGTCTGTGACTGTTAGAGGCACTTTCAGCTGGTGCATCAGTGGAATCTTCATGGTTTTTTTTTTCTATAATTTATCAGTTTACTTGCTGAAATTCATTCTAGAAAAGACTTGTTGGAAAAGCCTCTAACAATTCCCACCATCACAGTGACTTTCCCAACAATCACTGATGTCTACCATAGGAGCAACATCATGATAAGCCTCTAGTTTTCAATCCATACTGTCTCCCATCCAATGTCGGCTTACCTTAAATTGTCAGCTGTCAATTTGTATTGTAGTCCAAACTATTGTATCCATCTTTACTCCATGGGTAATTTTTCCTGTCTTCTACAGCTGCCCACTTTCATTATACTATACAGTGGGGAAAAAAAGTATTTAATCAGCCACCAATTGTGCAAGTTCTCCCACTTAAAAAGATGAGAGGCCTGTAATTGACATCATAGGTAGATGAGAAAACATATCTAGAAAATCACATTGTCTGATTTTTTTAAGAATTTATTTGCAAATTATGGTGGAAAATAAGTATTTGGTCACCTACTAACAAGCAAGATTTCTGGCTCTCACAGACCTATAACTTCTTCTTTAAGAGGCTGCTCTGTCCTCCACTCATTACCTGTAGTAATGGCACCTGTTTGACATTGTTATCAGTATAAAAGACACCTGTCCACAACCTCAAACAGTCACACTCCAAACTCCACTATGGTGAAGACCAAAGAGCTGTGGAAGGACAGCAGAAACAAAATTGTAGACCTGCACCAGGCTGGGAAGACTTGGTGTGAAGAAATCAATTGTGGGAGCAATAATTAGAAAATGGAAGACATACAAGACCATTGATAATCTCCCTCGATCAGGGGCTCCACGCAAGATCTCACCTCGTGGGGTAAAAATGAACACAAGAACAGTGAGCAAAATCCCAGAACCACATGGGGGGACCTAGTGAATGACCTGCAGAAAGCTGGGACTAACGTAACAAAGGCTACCGTCAGTAACACACTACGCCGCCAGGGACTCAGATCCTGCAGTGCCAAACGTGTCCCCCTGCTTAAGTCAGTATATATCTGGGCCCGTCTGAAGTTTGCTAGAGAGCATTTGGATGTTCCAGAAGAGTATTGGGAGAATGTCATATGGTCAGATGAAACCAAAGTAGAACTGTTTGGTAGAAGCACAACTCGTCGTGTTTGGAGGAAAGTGAATGCTGAGTTGCATCCAAAGAACACCATACCTACTGTGAAGCATGGGGGTGGCAACATCATGCTTTGGGGCGGTTTCTCTGCAAAGGGACGAGGGGGGGGGGGCGGGGTACAGGAAAAATTGGGGGGGGGGGGGTGTGGGGGGTTTTGGGGTGCAAACCTCCCTCCCCCGGGGGGGGGGGTGGGGGGGGGTGGGGGGGGGGGTTTGTGGGTGGGTGTGTGTCCGGGGGGGGGGGGGGGGGGGGGGGGGGGGGGGGGGGGGGGGGGTGGTTGTGGGGGGGGGGGGGGGGGGGGGGGGTTTGTTTTTTAAACCTCTGTTGGTGGGTGGGGGGGGGGGGGGGAAAGTCTGTTTTGCCCAGCGACAGCCACAAAACATCACTGCTCTAGAGGAGATCTGCACGGAGGTGTGAACCGGGGGCAAGGGGGGGGGTTTGGGCCCCGCCCCCAAAAAAAAACGCACCCCGCGCTTTTAAAAAAAAAAAAAAAAAAAAAAAAAATCTGCACGGAGGGGCGAGAGAAGGAGGGGTTGGGCTCCGCAACAGAAATAAAGGCACCGCGGTAGTTAAAGAGTAACAAAGTTAAAAAAGGCAATAAAGGAAAATGACAGGGATAAAGACAAGCAAAATATACAATATAGCATGAATAATTTCAAGGCAAATTCTGCAATGGTTTCTACTTTTACTCTGTCCACTTCTGCAGTATGGACACTGAATGAACAATATACTCAAAACTATCCCTAACTGACCCTGACTTCACATTTGGGTGCACCCCCTTTTCCCCAGTGGTCCAGGTGGACCGCTTACAGTCCGTAGAAGCGCGCGGTGGGGCCCAAAGTCGGTCCTTTCTTTTATAGTGAAGCGTCCTCTCCTCACGGTTATCAGGATCTTGGGAGAAATGAAGTCCTCTTTAACAGACAGGGAAACCAAATGAATGCAATGTAATCCAACAGCAGATTCCACTCAGCACACTGACAGTCCTGCAGAATCCATACACTGAGCTGGGATGTAAACCGGGATTTAGCAGGTGCTGTCCAGTACGTCAACAGCACTGCGAGTCTCTATCTGTGGTATCCATATACACAGTCACAATGTCAGTCTCACTGATCAGCCACTGAGCACAGTTCCTTTCACGTGGACTCACTAGTCCTGTTGTCTCTTTACACTCTGTTTGTCTCTGGACCAAGATACAGCTTAGCTGTACAGAAAAATCTCCACACCAGTTCAATACAACACTTGCCAAGATGGCTGCTGCTCTCTGTCTCGTCACTTCCTGCTTCTCTGCTCACACTCTGTCTGCAGAACAGGCAGGCTGACATAAAAGGGGGGGGGGGGTCTCACTCCAGCATCATGTCACAATTACAATGGCTGCTGTCTTAAAGGAACAGAATCACAGAAATACATTCAACATTAACAGTTTATACAGACAAATGAAGCTTAGGACAACATTGGCTGTCTCTTACATATTCCCCCCCACTTTAAGATTGGCAGTCCCTGCCTATGACTGTATATCCAGAGGGTTGTACTTTTATGCACAGAGTGGTAGTATACCGATGTATGGCAGGACAAACAAACTCATCCTGCGCATACCGAACAGGGGGGAATACCAGCATTTGGCCTAGTGGTCCGTCTGAGGACCGGTGGTATATTATGGGGTGCTGCAGCTATGGGCTGAGAAGGTCCAGCGGATTCCGCACCAGAGGGGGCACAGGCCGGAGATACAGTAGTCACAGGTGGAACATCCCCAGGAGCAGGGATCGGCCAACAATCATCCTCCTCGTCGGAGGCCCATTCCGCACCTCCATTCTCTGACTGTGGGAGCTCATTCACATTGGCAGGCCCATCGTGATTTGTCCCTTCAGAATGACACAGGCGCAACATATTTCGGTGAAGTACTCGAACACAATCAGTTCCTTCTTTCTGGACCTGGTACACTGGCCCATTCGCATACTTGCGGCCAACAACACGATACGGCAAAGCCTCCCATCTGCTTTCCAATTTCCCTTGGGGTTTCTTGACACGAACTAGCACCAGGTCGCCTGGTTGCAATGGTGCTTCTTGCACTGGGGTCTTATCAGGATGGGGATGTTCTTGCAGGCGCTGCCGCACCAATCGATGGATCGTCTCAAGTCTCTGCCGATGCGCCCGCACCCAAGAGGTTGGATCCCTCGGAGGGAACCCATCCACATCATTCAACTGTAATTCTCCTATACTTCGCCCAGACCGCCCAAAGAGAAGTGTATAAGGAGAGTACCCCGTTGTAGAATGGACCTGATTGTTATAGGCCCACACCATTTCAGACAAGAACTGAGGCCACTGTAACTTCTTGTCTTCCTCCAGAGTCCGCAGCATCTGTAGCAGAGTTCTGTTGAATCTTTCACAGGCCCCATTTCCCTGAGGGTGGTATGGAGTCGTGTGCGACTTCTTTATCCCATAGATACGTTGAACTTCTTTCATTACGTGTCCCTCAAAGCAGGCGCCCTGGTCGGAGTGGATGCGTTGGGGGCACCCATATACTCGAATGAAATCTTGGCACAGAGCACGAGCTGCTGACTCAGCTGTCTGGTCCTTGGTGGCGGTTACCACCGCAAATTTGGTGAAGTGATCCACCATTACGAGGCAATACTGGTGTCCGCTATTGGATGGGCCCACCATTAGATAGTCTATCATGACGATTTCTAAAGGTTCCTGGGTCACGATGGTTTGCAGGGGAGCTCTCTGTTCTATTGCCTTATGGATCTCACAAGTTCGACAGCTGCGGCATACTTCTTCGACCATTTGACGAAGACCAGGGCAGTAAATCAGTTGCTGTAACCAACGAAAGGTCTTCTCATGACCAAAATGTCCATTCTTATTATGAGCCTCAACTGCCAAGGAGCGAGCCAGTTCACTAGGCACCACAATTTGGTATCGAATGTCGATCTCAGAAGGTAAATAGACCTTTCGGCATAGCACTCCATTTTTCATCTCCAACTTTTCCCACTGACTCAAAACAGATAATATCTCACGTGTCAGTCGTTCTCTTTCCTCTCTACAGGGCTTCTGGCCTTTCTCAACACACTTGATCATCTGCGCCAGCCCCTCATGGGTCTGTTGTATCTGTGCCCATTCCTGTCGTGAGGGACCAAAGAAAGGAGCCATTTCAGTCCCCTCCATCTCAAACTGATTAGTGGCGGTCAAGGCCTGTGAAAATCTGCTGAAGTCGGGCACCTCCACATGCTCCAACTCATGATCCACGTCTTCTGTGGGGGTCTGGGCAGTTACCCTAGAAAGTCTGTCAGCATTCTGGTTCTCTGTCTTGGACCGATACTTAATGCGGTAATTGAATGTAGACATTCGGGCTATCCACCTCTGCTCTAACGCCCCGAGCTTGGCATTTTCCAGGTGAGCTAGTGGGTTGTTGTCAGTCAGTACTAAAACCTCAGCACCGGTCAAATATTCAGAGAATTTCTCAGTCATGGCCCATACCAGTGCCAACAGCTCCAATTTAAATGAACTATAATTCTCGGGGTTTCTTTCAGAATCTCTCAAAGACCGGCTGCCGTACGCTATGACCCTCTCCTGGCCATCCTGAAGCTGGGAAAGCACTGCTCCAAGACCATACAGGCTTGCATCTGTATATAGCTGGAACGGCAAGTGGTAATCAGCATATGCCAAGATTGGGGCTGTTGTCAGTGCATCCTTCAATGCCTGGAAGGCTTGTTCCTGTTCAGGTCCCCACTTCACGGACCGGTTCTGTGGACCACCGGATGTGCCTCGTAGGAGAGCATTAAGTGGTGCTGCTACCTTGGCGAAATCCTTAATAAACCGTCGATAGTAACCGGCTACTCCAAGGAACGCCCTCACTTCTCGCAGGGTAGTCGGTATCGGCCAATCTTGAACAGCCGCTATCTTGTCTCTTGATGGTCTCACCCCTTCTCCTGATACGCGGTGACCCAAGTAATCAATTTCAGATTGGAACAACCGACATTTACTGGGTTTCAATTTGAGCCCATGTTCCCGCAATCTTCGAAATACTTGCCCCAACTGGTGGAGATGGTCTTCAAAGGTCGCAGAATACACTATAATGTCATCCAAGTAGATGAGAGTGAACTCAAAGTTGAAGTCACCGAGACATTTCTCCATCAACCGCTGAAATGTTCCGGGTGCATTTGTCAACCCGAAGGGCATCCGGTTAAATTCGTATAGTCCCATGGGCAAGATGAATGCCGTCTTCTCCTTGTCTTTTGTGGCCATCGGCACCTGCCAATACCCACTAGCCAGATCTAGTGAGGAGAAGTACCGGGCTCTCCCTAGCGCTGAGAGGGACTCCTCAATCCGTGGCAAGGGGTAGGAATCTCGTACGGTGCAAGCGTTTAACTTCCGATAGTCTACGCAAAATCGGATGGACCCATCTTTTTTTCTTACTAACACCACAGGAGCCGCCCAGGGACTCTGGCTTTCTTGGATGATCCCACCCTGTAGCATCTTAGCTAACAGTTCTTTCACTTCCTGATACAACTGTGGAGGAATTTGTCGGTAGCGCTCTCTAATTGGAGGGGTGTCTCCTGTGGGAATCTCATGGTAGATCCCTGTGGTACATCCAAAATCTTCAGCATACCGTGCAAAGGTGGCTGGGTTCTCCCACAACAGCTCATCTACCTTCTGCACCCATTCCAGAGAACATGAACTTACATCCATCTTCATCTGTTCTCGAATTGCACAGCCATTCCATTCAGAGGTGGGTTCCTCATCTTCTCCCATGGACACAGTTACGGTCCACTCATCCCTTTCAGTCGGCTTCAGCTGCATTGGAGTTACTTTCCTTACTTCCTCCGGAGTCACATAGATGTTAGCCAGCAGCCTCCCTGGGGTCAGGTCCACACTCTGGTCCTGAGTGTTTACACATCGAAGTGGTACTCTTCCATTGCGAACTATTGCCAAGGAACGGGCCACTAGCGGATCAACACCTCCTTCGACTGCCTGCAGTGGTTCTACCAACACAGCTATGCCCTCTAGTTTCCGACAGGTGCCTACGGGCATGGACACTATTGTCTCCCGACTGGGTGGCAGTGTAACTTTTGTATGCAAAGGAACTGAAATTCGGGCCAGAGGATGCTGTGCATCTGAACTTTTCTGTAAGCCACATGTCCGGATCAGCCGCTGGAAAGCTGTTTGAGTAGGCCGATGTGTGGTGGTTTCTTTCCAATAACCGTGACCTTTCTTTTCAAAGAGGATCTGATCTAATTCTTTTAACACATTCATCCCCAAAATGACAGGGACCTTTACTTCATGTGACTCCTGTACCACCACAATGCCTTTCCTACCTAGATCTTGGCCACATACCCGGACATTCATCCAGGCCACTCCCACGACCGAAACTGGTAACTGGTTAGCTGCGACCACTCGTACGAATGTATGGGGATCATATTTCACATGTTGTCGGAAGTACCGTTCATAACAGTCTCTACTCAAGGTCGTTACTTGGGAACCCGTGTCAATCATCCCGGTAACCGGAATACCCTCCATTTCCACCTGTATGACAGGACTTGCAGCGATCAGGTCATCATCAGGGCATTCTCCCCACATAGTCTCCTTGTCAGTCTCCCCTACTACACGCCCTTCAGCAGCAGGGGACTTCAGTTTAACGGCGGTCTCTCATAAGTTTGTCGCTGCTCTGGACATCTAGCAGCAACGTGGCCCATCCGTCCACACTCCCAGCAGCGTATCCCCCGTCGTTCTGGCCATCTGTTTGGGCCCCTTCGGTAAGCCCCTTCGATTTCTCCTGAGCACTGCACTAAATGATTTGGACCCCTTCGGTAGGTCCTATCCTCACCCCTCCAGCGGGGTGGTGGGTGATTCTGACTTGCTGGGTGTGGATGGCTCACCCTTTCATCTCCAGTCTTCTGGAAGTCTGCAATTTTCATAGACTGCTCATCACAACGAGTGTGCAAGTGTTCCATTTGTTCTTGCAGTTTCTGCATTACTGTGAGAATTTCTTTAACCGTCCCTTTTTCTACTGTCTCTGAGCCAGAACTAGCCCCCTGTGACAAAGTAACTCCAACTGCGGTCTGTGGCCTCGGGACCATACTATTGGCACGGGAGATGGCCTCTACCTGTACATCATGGAATTTAGCATCAGTCTCTCGTCGTATAAAATCCTGCATAGTCACAGTTAAACTGCCGTCACGTATCCCCAGGACAAACTGGTCACGGAGAGTCCGATCAGGGTTACAGAAGGCTGGCGAGCCCCCTCTTTCCTTCCTTTGAATATCTCGGAGCAGTTCTTGTAGGGCATTTGCATATTGGGGAAGGCTTTCATTCTCCTGTTGTACCCTCTGGAAGAACCGAGCCTGCAGAGACCCCAGCAATGCAGTTTCTCCATAGATAGTTTCTAGAATCTGGACTACTTGCTCAAATGTCTGCCTTTGTTCAAATGGCCTCAGTATCACCGTGGTCTTAGCATCCCCTTGTAATGTCAATATTGCTAGCTCTACTAGTACTTCTGGTGCGGTCTGGTACATTCGCTGTATCATTCGTATCTGTTCCACCCACATACTCACTGACATATTATTGCCATCAAATTTAGCTAACTGACTCATTATAGCCCCTGCTGGCATTCTTCCTCCAGCACCATTCTCCCGAACGGGTGCGTCACCGTCCATTCTGGTAAGCGGATCCTGCCGACTACGCCAATTTGTGAACCGAGAGCAAGGCAGGTGGTTTGGACTCCGCAACCAGAAATGAACGCACACGCGGTAGTTCAAGAAAAAAATATATATTTACTATAAGTTAATAAAGGCTAGTTAAAGGTAAAATGACAGGGATAAAGACAAGCAAAATATACAATATAGCATGAATAATTTCAAGGCAAATTCTGCAATGGTTTCTACTTTTACTCTGTCCACTTCTGCAGTATGGACACTGAATGAACAATATACTCAAAACTATCCCTAACTGACCCTGACTTCACATTTGGGTGCACCCCCTTTTCCCCAGTGGTCCAGGTGGACCGCTTACAGTCCGTAGAAGCACGCGGTGGGGCCCAAAGTCGGTCCTTTCTTTTATAGTGAAGCGTCCTCTCCTCACGGTTATCAGGATCTTGGGAGAAATGAAGTCCTCTTTAACAGACAGGGAAACCAAATGAATGCAATGTAATCCAACAGCAGATTCCACTCAGCACACTGACAGTCCTGCAGAATCCATACACTGAGCTGGGATGTAAACCGGGATTTAGCAGGTGCTGTCCAGTACGTCAACAGCACTGCGAGTCTCTATCTGTGGTATCCATATACACAGTCACAATGTCAGTCTCACTGATCAGCCACTGAGCACAGTTCCTTTCCCGGGGGCCCCCTAGCCCTGTTGGCCTTTTACCCTCTTTTTGGCTCGGGGCCAAGGAACAGCTTGGCTGTAAAAAAAAAACCCCACCACGATTAAAAAAAACCCGCCCTGGGGGGGGGGGCTCTCTTTTTTCTGTGTGTCACTTCCTGCTTCTCTGCTCACACTCTGTCTGCAGAACAGGCAGGCTGACATAAAAGGGGGGGGGGGGGTCTCACTCCAGCATCATGTCACAATTACAATGGCTGCTGTCTTAAAGGAACAGAATCACAGAAATACATTCAACATTAACAGTATATACAGACAAATGAAGCTTAGGACAACATTGGCTGTCTCTTACAGAGGAATGGGCCAACATACCAGCAACAGTGTGTGCCAACCTTGTGAAGACTTACAGAAAACGTTTGACCTCTGTTATTGCCAACAAAGGATATATAACAAAGTATTGAGATGAACTTTTGTTATTGACCAAATACTTATTTTCCACCATAATTTGCAAATAAATTCTTTAAAAATCAGACAATGTGATTTTCTGGATTTGTTTTCTCATTTTGTCTCTCATAGTTGAGGTCTACCTATAATGTCAATTACAGGCCGGCCTCAACTTTTTAAGTGGGAGAACTTGCACAATTGGTGGCTGACTAAATACTTTTTTTCCCCATTGTAACATCCTATTGGAATTAAAGTTGGATGTCTCAGCAGCAACTCCAGGATCTTGCTAGGCCTCTGTAAATATGATGGGCAGCACTGTTTTCACTTGGAACTTAAACATGCACGTTTTAAGTGTTACATTTGGAAATGACAGGGCCCAAACTAACCTCTACATAAAGTGGCACCATTTTCTGTCCACTTATGAGTTCCATTCACAGCTAAAAATGTATTTTATTCCAAATAATTTATGGATTCACAAAACTATCTATCATATTATCACATTGTGTCTGGAGATCTCTAAACACAGCAAATAATGAAGCCTATTTCTCAGAAAGTCTCTAAGTTTTAATGCATAAAAACATGACTTCTTTCCCAGGCAGTTGTATCTGTTTCTATACACCAGAAAAGGCATAAAGCCTTCTTAGAGTGGTCACAATGTGGCGTTCTCTCCATTACATTCTGACACTGGGTCATTTTTGCTGGGAATGTGATGTGGAAATTTTTTTAGTTGCTGCCACATAGTGTAATGTGTTTTAACTACTATTGAAGAGTGCCACCTTCTGTTAGATAGTTGTATTACAACAGTAGAAAAAGCTAATCTATTTTCACATACTTGTAAACATTGTAATATGTTCAAAGGAATATTCTTTTAATTAAGCAAGCAATACTAAAAAGGCGTGTGTAAGGCTCACCTGCACTTGTCAGTATGTTGTAATCCTAATTTTAGTCTTTAGTTACATGAGAGCGGATCCCATCAGATGGTAGAAGGAAGGCTTTTTTTTTTTTTTTTTTTTACTTTTTCAGTTTGGGAAAGGTATGTTGAGTAAAATGTAAAAAACTTGATACATACTACAAGGCAGATGGACATTGTATTCCAGATCTTCATAATTTAGATTAAGTCAAAATTTCCATGGGATATACAAGTTCTAAGGAGATATAGCCTGACAGTTCTTTACACCTCAAATAAAATGATGCTGTTATACTGTAAATGATACAGTAATACATTGAAAGATGGATGGATGGATAAAGGTGGAAGCTTTCATGAAAACATGCTGCTGAATCCTGATGCCCTCTGTGTTTGTCCCCAGCTTATACCTCATCCTTAGGTATTTACGGACATTTTGGTCTTGGGTTGTAAACAACTTATATATTCAATAATTTACAGTGTATTGTCTACAGAGTCTATGACATGTATTGCTAGTACACTTCATTAAGGCCAGTTTACAGGGAGTCTACCACATCACATATACCACTGTCACCACCATGCTACAGAACACATTACAGTGATAAACAACATACCTTTGTTATGTATGTCACTTTGTGGTTTTGGAGAAAAAACACTTTGATATCCTATGCAAATGAGGCAGTTGGTGCACTGGGGGGTCTTGATACCTGGGAGCACTACCCTTGCAGCTCAAGTACGACTGGTGAGGTCTTAGCAATGGGAGGATCTACTCTCACTACATGGAGGGTGCAGGCAGGAGATGGTAGTGAGGGATTTGATCATCAAGCAGGAGAGGGGAGTGGCTTGAGTGGCAAGAGCAGTCCTTCAGGGAGATAAAGGCCTGCCCGCAGTGCACCAACTGCCTCATTTACATAAGATTTTAAACACCTTTTTCTCCAAATCTACAAAAGTGAAACAAAGTATCTTTGTTATATGTCACTTTTGTAGTTTTGAGAAAAACAACCTTAAAGTCTTGGCACTGGTAGGCCTTTATCTTCCTGAAGCACTGATCTTGCTACTCAAACCACTTCCCTCTCTTCCTTGATGATCAAATCCCACAGCATGGGCAGAACAAATGGGGAGCGTTCCAAGCAGCAAGAGCGCTGCTCTTGGAGCACCCCCAGTGCACCAACTATCTAATTTCTATCTTGCTTCAAAGTTCTTTATCTCTTAATCTACAAAAGTGACATACATACCAAAAGAATGTTGTTTATCACTGTAATGTGCTCTGTAACAGAGGTAGGAGATGAAATTTTAGACTAAATGTAACTTGGCTCTCTCTTCCGTCCTTTGGAGGAGGTTATTGGTCGCTCTTCTATCTCTCTGTTCCCCTCTCCCTCTCTCTATTTCTTTCTAGTATATGTTTTCCTGATCGTAGTTCCCATTGTGTGTTCCTTTGTCTGTTTGTTCTTCTCCCATTACTTTTAAGATGTTGCTTTATAGTCCCGTATATCTGGGCCTTCAGTTCCTCTGGTATTGCACTGTGCTCCACAGCGTTAGCTTGGGTCTTATCCCAAGCTTCTTGTTTATAAGCGAGGCCTGCATGCCTTTACGTCATTTGTTTGCTCGCACTATTTTGTTTTCTTTTTCCACTGTACTTAAAAAATGTTTACATTTTAATAAACTTTGATTAAACATAAATGTAACTTGGAATTTTGTGCTCTCATTGATATCAGCTTTCAAAATGATTATAAAGGATAAACAAAGGCTGGCTATGCCCACAGTCTAGTCTAAAATGTTGAAAACTCTAAAGGATATGAATGAGAAGTGTGTCTCAAATGAGACGTGCCAAAATTTTGGTGCATAATGCGCCATGAAAAAGGAGCAATCAACTTCCTGCCTATGTTATATTTTAGCAAAGTATCATGAGACTTATATCAGTGCTATTGGCTGCAAATAATGATTTCTGTAATCAAGTTGGTGGACAAAAGCTGAAATATTTCCTTCTATTAAGCATGTCAGAAGTTCCGACAATCTAAAATTTTCCCAAACCTTTATCCCTAACTTTCCGTCTTTTTTGGTTTTTTTAGTGCGGAAGAATATGTTGTGATACTAACTTTCATGCAATTGGATTGACACAAGAGTCCACCTTGTGCCAGTGTCACCAAATGTCTCTTTACCAAACTGAATGGTCATAATATATTGATTAGGAAGTGTCAACCGGAAATTGCATTTAGCTATTAAATACAAGTAAAGAATGTGGACTACTTTATAAAGGTTTGTCTTCTTGGAACAATATCAATTTCATATTACTTTGTCATGAAGATGTTACTTTATGGCTAAGGCCCCCACAGCGCGGAAAAGCTGCTTTTTTTGTTTCAAATTTTTCTGCATTTTTTGAGTGGAGTGGATTGAGCAAAAGGGAGAAGTATAAGATATTTCATATTCCTTGTGGTGCCACCACTAGATTTGGCTCAAAAAAAAAAAAAAAAGCAGCGTTTCCACAATGTGGGGCTTTAGCCTACCAATACATTACCAGTGTGACCATAAATGTCTACTTGATTTATGATATAAATGCCTTTTATTCTATGTTGTGTTGTGTTGTGTATTAACAATGCATTACTTTGGTTTAGCCACTATAAATCAGTATCCAAAAATAAACCCAGGGACTTGGACTTAGATTTGCTTTGCACTTGATGACCCAGCTTTCACAAATGTTCCTATATAGTCATATACATAACATTTGTATATAACAGAGATGCCAAGGCCTGCAGTCCTGAATGACTGAGAGTGATGTTTAGCATGTATAAATATAGAAAAAGCTGAGTGGTTAGTTTGTATAATATGTTATTACAGAACATCATAATACATGCAAGACTGGAAATGATTTTGACATTATCATAAATAAATGTACCCTTAGGCTGACTTTACTTGTTGAAAGCTAGATTAATGTACACTTACAGCAAAGCAATCGTTTAGAAATGTGATTGAAGTTTAATTTCTAATTACATACGTCCTAAAGCAAATATAGATTAAAAACTGCCAAATCTGAGACAGGCAGAATAATGAAAGAGTAGAAATGTTTCATACAACCATCTATTTAGCCAAATTATACATAAGATTTAAAAGTGCAAGAATCTTAAAAAGTATAGACAAATGCATTGCAACAACAAGGTTTCTATTTAGCAAGATACTTCGGGGAAAACTTGTTCACTGTGATAGTCCAAGGATACTTTGCATGACAAAGGGATTTCATTTCATTTCTATCTATCTATACATCTATTCACACTTGCATTAGCTACTACAGTGCATTTAGATCAGATTTTTCCTATATGACATATAAATTTTGATATAACAGTGGGCCTATAAATAGCATATGTTCACACACAGTTTACTTCATGAGGATTTGGAGCATTTTCTGCATCTAAATCCACATGGAAAATACTTGCAAAACTCTTGCAATAGGTCTCACATTCTATGGGAAACTGCAACAACTGTTCAATAGGTGAGATTTCACTTCATAATGGTACCATTTAATATGCCATATGATGTATTGGGAAGCTGGAAAAAAAAAATCAGAAGTAGGTATTTGTGCCATTTTCTTATGAATTTTGTTTTTATGGCATTCACCGTGCAGTCAAAATAATATGTTACCTATATTTTGTGAGTTAGTAGGATTACGGTGATACAAAACTTAGGCTAAGGCCCCATGTAGCGGGCTGCAACAAAAATGCGCTGGGGTAAAAACCGCAGCGGCAATGCATCCTCTGCGGACTTTGTTTCCATTATATTTATAGGGAAACCGCCAGCGTTTCCATAGGTATAATTGATATGCTGCATTTCCGCTATGTGTATTTTTCTGCAATGTGTGGATGGGATTTTCTAGAATGCCATCCGCTTTGCAGGAACTGTATAACACCCGTTTTTTTTTTCTGCTGCGTTTATGCCACGTGGGGCCCCGGCCTTACAGAATTTTGTTATGATTAAACACCTTAACTAAAATCCAAACTTTAAAAATAATAACAACATTTCTTTGACATATTCTGACATCCCTAACCTTTTTTTTTTTTTTTATATTTCTGTGTATGAAACTCTTTTTGGGGCAAGCTATACTTTTCATTTATACCATTTTCAGGATTTTCTAATGTTTTAATTGCTTTTTATGTAGTTCGCCATTTTGATTTTTTTCCTGGTACAACATTCCCTTTATGTGATAAATATTGTTTATAGGTCAGGCATTTCCATATGGGGATGCCGAATGTGTTTGTTTGTTTTGATTTCTGATTTAGGAAAAGGGGGTTTGAAATTTTATATTTTTATACCTTCAGGTCTATATGAACTCATCCAAATAGTGGTGCTGTATCCCAAACAAAAAAGAAGAGCCAGACAAACGCCAGACCTTGGTAACTCCTCTGTGTGCTGAGCTTCAATGCTCCTACTGACTCACAGACCACATTGTACCTGAACACAGAGAGTGTGAGAATAGCACAGACAAGAGAAAGCAAATAGTTAAAGAAACAGGCACTTGTCCTTAATTACGTGTATTACAGAGTATTTTACCTTCACCTGCACTATTATGATTATGAAATAAAAAAAAAAAGTTCTAAAATGTTACGTATGCTTTAGCATAATGGAAAATGCATTGGTATCAATATGAAAAAGCATGACAAGAACAGCAGTATTATGCAATTATTTATTTGTTTGTTTTTGTTTACTTGTATAGCGCCAACATATTCTGCAGCGCTTTACACTGTCCCATATGGAGCTCACAATCTAAATTCCCTATTAGTATATCTTGTGGGTGTAAACCAGAGTACCTGGGGTAAACCCACGCAAAAACGGGAGAGCATACAAACTTCTTGCTGGTGTTGTCCATGGTCAGTACAACATGTGAAATAGAATAATCACTAGAGAGCCCACTGTAAGGCAGTAGTATTCTCAGAGTCATAATAGTTCTCATTTGGGTAATACTCTGCAGCTTCCCTCAGCAATAACAGCTTATCACTAGGGGTTGGAGGGGTCCACACTTAAATAAATTGCGGTCTAGATGTGATGTGATATAATTACAAAACAATACTTAATACTTCTGCAGTCTTACATAATGCATATTATGTAATATATAACCAACCTGAAATGAAGAGTAAGATACTGTACTATTATTAAATGAATCCCTCTTGAAGCCAATATATAACCTGATTAAGTAAACTCCTAATACAAGTGACTGCATAAAGAGGGACTGATAGGAACAGATGCTACTTTAATTAAAACATATATCTATTCTTTATCCTATACAAAATAATAAACCTAAAAGCGGTTTTACAGATTGAACATGACAGCTGAGAAGGAGGAAGATCAGAAGCTGTAGCAGCCTGAGTGCATAGAAGTCTGGAAGAAAGAAGCTACTGATCAATATGTATTCCAATATAACTATAGCTGACCCAACAGACAACTTCACTGCAAAGTCTACCATATTTCCTAGATCTGGATATAGCATTTTGTCATTTCTCATGTTTTTAAATGCTATATTTTCCATTTTTAACAATTTGCTAGTGATTTTAGTGACTATAAAATATCCTAAACTTCGCAATCCTATCAATATTTTCATATTAAACTTATCATTTTCAGATCTATTAATGACACTGTGTGGCACCACTATAGTAGTCAGCACCAACTACCATGGTTACTTTTACATGGGTGAAAAATTTTGTGTTTTCCAAGGATTTGCTGTCAACTATTTTGGTAAGTTACCATAAATATTTGTATATGTTCCAATGAGTAGATCCAGTATATCATTGATAGTATACACTGATATGTAATGGTAACATCAACATAAATAATGCTTCTGCTACTATTTATATTTTTTTATTTTTCTACTTGGTTTGCTTATTCTAGGTTTAACATTATATACTGTTAAAACAAGGTCATATGTACTTTGCTGGGTTTGAGCCTCTAAATGTAAACAAGAATGTTCACTCACAGCAAATGGATCTTGAAAAGGGGGATACGCAAAGACCTAGTAATTCTCACTGTTAGCAGATAAAATTGTACCTTGTCTAGAGAATGCTCTGTAAGCTAAGTACATGACAAGCCCAGATAACCCTTCAGTAGTGTCCTTTGCTATTGTCCGTTACAAGATTTTAGCATTGGACACTAGCTGAACTGTCAGAAATCCGTTAAAAATTCCATTCATTTCAATGGGTTTTTATATTGTGTCCGTTAGTGTCCGTTTACACCAAATCCGTCAGAAGTCCTACATGCAGGACTTTTTGTCCGTTTGAAAAAAACGGATTCTTGACGGACAGCAAGTGTCCGTTATTATTTTAACATTGAAGTCTATGGATAACGGACTTATAAGGTACAGTAACTGATAGCCATCAGTTACTGTCCGTTATTTTATGTCGCTTTTTTTCCTGCGCATAATCAGAAAGCAGAAAAAAAAAAAAAAACGGACAGTGTTAAAAAAAACAGACAGTGTTAAAAAACGGACACTAACTGATGCTAACTGATGCTAATGTGTCTGTTTTTTTAACTAAGGGTGGGTTCACACCTGCGCTTGAGTCTGTCTGCTGCCAATCCGAGTGAAAATCTCGGGGAACGGGATTGGCATCGGATACCGACAGGTTAGCGACGCATTGGTTAAAAACCCATTCATTTGAATGGGTTTTTAAAGCAATGCGCGGGTGTCCGATTGCACCCTCTGCGCTGCAAAGCCGTTTTTTTTCGTCGGACACGAAGTCCTGCATGTCCGACTTTTTTTTCCGACGAAAAAAAAGGATTCGCAACGCAGAGGGTGCAATCGGACACCCGCGCATTGCTTTAAAAACCCATTCAAATGAATGGGTTTTTAACCAATGTGTCGCTAACCTGTCGGTATCCGATGCCAATCCCGTTCCCCGAGATTTTCACTCGGATTGGCAGCGGACGGACTCAAGCGCAGGTGTGAACGAAGCATCATCCATTAATTAGATCAGTTAAAAAAATGGACACATTAACATCAGTTAGTGTTCGTTAATGTCTGTTATGATAGGTGTCCGTTTTTTTTTTTTTTCCTTTTTTTTTAACGGACTCTATCAGAACGGACATCAACGGTAGTGTGAACCCTGCCTAAGAGCCATATACAGTGTACGTGTGGATACAATGCAGCAGCCTGGATCTCAGACTGTTTAGCCTGCAGAGAGCTGTCTAGACTTGATACTGTAGAATGCATCTCTTAGCTATGATCTGCACAGGCTTTCATCGAATGGATAAGAATTCATTCACTGACAGCAAACTCGTAACTTTAAAATTGTGAGGAACTGAAACATAATATATTCATATTAAATTATAAAGAAACTATTTCATTACAAAATCTTTAAAAAGGATATTCCAGCTTTAACAAGTAAAGGTTATTAATTTTATAATGAAAGTGATGCTATTTTCCAACAAACATTCTGTAGGTCAATTCCAAGGTGCACATCTTGCTACAGGTATATTACAGTTATTATAACTGTATAATGTACCATCACATGATCGGTGCATGCAGATTTTTATCAAATAGATGTAAACAGGATTCCATGAGAAGTTCTTTTAGGTTGGGGAAATGAACTAATTTCTGCTTTTTTGCATTGTTTTTGATTATGCAGAAACGCCTGCAGAGATAATGCAGCATTTTAAAGTCCCTGTAAAGTGGATGAGATTTTAGTAAATTCACAGCAGAAACTGACCCTTGGTGAGGATTTAACATCTGCAGCATGTCTATTTATGCTGCGGATTTTCACTGCAAATTTCTCCCTTTGCTGTGCACAGAGAGAAATCTGCAGAAAATCATGTGTTTCCATATCCTTATACTTGGCTGAGTGGCTGAGAGTGTCAGTAGTGGTTGTTACAAGTTACAGGATGCTGTGCTGACATGGAAGCCAGTACATTTGCAATAGTGAGATCAGTTAGGATAATAAATTGGTAACTATAAAATACATGTAATAAAGGTGTACATAATGACTTTAAATAAATGGGCAATAAGCTTCATATATCTTACTGTCACAAACTGTTATATACAAGGTTTTACAAGGCTGTTAAAGTTAAGCATTTTAGTATTCAACTATGTAGATGCTCCCTCTAGTGGTAACTAAATTTCTAATTTAGAAAACTGAATTTGTTATGTTACTTTATGTATGATAATGTCAGCAACCAATCACATCACAGTGTTCATTTGTGCTCCTGAAAAATGGAAGCTGAGCTGTGATTGGTTGCTATGAGCCATGAAACAGGGTTTTTTTTTTTTATATAGTTTCGTAAATCTGCCCAACTATTTTCTAACCTTTTCTTTTTATCCATCACATTTTGTTGCAGGAATTGTGTCCCTCTGGTCCCTGACGATACTAGCATATGAGAGATACAATGTGGTCTGCGAGCCAGTAGGAGCATTGAAGCTCAGCACACAGAGGGGTTACCAAGGCCTGGCATTTATCTGGCTCTTTTGTCTTATTTGGGCTATAGCACCACTATTTGGATGGAGTTCATATGGACCTGAAGGTGTTCGGACCTCTTGCTCCATTGGCTGGGAAGAGAGGTCTTGGAGTAACTACAGTTACCTGATTGCCTATTTTTTGACCTGCTTCATTATTCCTGTAGCGATAATCGGATTTTCTTATGGAAGTATACTGTTCTCATTGCATAAGGTATATTATCACATGCATGACAATGTGGGGAAGAACTCCAGGGAGAATGGTGCACTAATTGCATGTGACCATGCCCCTTTTATCAAAACCACACTCCTTTTGGGGTTGTGCCATGCCTCTTTTTGTGGTATGAATGGCACATGATATGCCCACCCTTCATATAGAAAAACAGAGATCATACTAGATCTGTCCAGCTTGGGAGATTTGCCAGCTTTTTCAGGAGTCCAGGAAGTCACCCCTTATTTCAGGAACCTCCCAAATGTTCATGGAGAGTGGGCAACTACATATTATCATGTATAGTACAGAAACACTGTATTACTAACCATTGTTCATTTATGTTGCAAATGCTTTGCATGAAACCATAGACTTGAGTGTTTGCTTAAAAGCAAAAAAAACAATGGACAATGACAATCTACCTGTAGCTTCATTTAGCTGCAAATGCTATATAAGTTTAAGACACCACATAGTGAAATGCTGCTAAAAACATTAGAACGTCTTCAGTTCAACCAGCAATGTAATTTCAAATGTAGATTCAGTACTGCCCTGCAAATCCAACACCAGACCAATTGCTGCTTTACAGTCCATGAATGCCAAACTGGAGGCTGTTATATACAGTATATATTGAAATACCCTGTAGATCTACCTTTGTTCTTGTGATAGGACTAGTTCAGCATTATAATAATTCAATAAATAATAGGCTTTACAGGATGCCTAGCAGCAAAATAACTTGACGTGAGTGTGGTCTACACTCCATATTTATTCTGGGGTCTATATGTACTTTTGTGTCTTCTCTGGGGTCTATATTTATTCAAAGGGACAGGTCTAGTGTCTACAATTATTCTGGGGTCTGTATATATCCTTGGGTCTGGTCTTGGGTCTGTATTTATTCTGGGGTCTCATCTGGGATCTGTAATTATTCTGGGTTCTGTATTTATTTTGGGGTGTGCATCTACATTGGTCTATATTTATTATGTGGATCTGGAATCAGTCTTTGTTCTGTAATCTTGTCTGTGGTCTATTTCTTCTGTCTGTGTTTACTGTGGGATCTATATTAATTTATGGAGATGATCTGGGGTCTCCATTTGTTTTGGACTCTTTTCTTTAGTCTGTGTTTTATTTTAGGATAACATTTGACTCAAGAATACTTTGGTATATAGAGGAGTTCATGGTTCACTCAATGACTACAAGGTGCCCAGATCCTGGCTTGCAAATTAGGCCTACATTATCAGCTTGCTACGCAGTGCTTGACAGTTAGTATGGTGTTTGTGCTCATATGTGTTTGGTTTTCATCAAATGTGGAGCTGTGCCTTATGTCCAAACATCTGAACTTTGGTCTTCCCTATCCAAAGCAAATTGTTTCCGAGTCTTGCAATTTGTTCAGATGCAACTTTGCAAACTCCTACCTGGCATACTTCTCATTTCACAGAGAAAGATCCATCTTCACTGAAGACAGGCAGTAGTTCATGCAACTCAATGGAGGGGGAGCAGGAAGAGGTGTGAGTGAGAATCAAAAAGGACCAGAAATCCTGAAGCAGACTACAGTAAGATATCTCTCTCACCAGAGCTTTTATTCACATCTATAATGCTCACTCCTGCTAAGACCTGCTGAAAATCTGTTATAAAAAGTGTAAGAAAGAAATTTTTATAATTATTTCAGCAGCTTGTTCCTCTCTGCTTACTTCTCAATCACTGGGCTCTTCCTTCTTCTCCCCCTGAAATGAGCAGTTCATGAACCTGAACATTCAACATGCTAGCTGAGGCTTGTAGAGTCTTAAATGTGTCTTGGGTTTTTTCAAGTTTTCTATTTTGGCATGGCCTTATATTGGTGTGAATTTGCTGGAATGTCCATTCCTAGGAAAATTGTTGACTGTCTTGAATGCTTTTTATTTGTGAATAATCTTTCTTACTGTTTTGGAAATTAGTGTTTGGAAATGGCCTTATAACTAGAATTGGGCAAACCAACTCGTCATGGACTGGGTTCGACCCGAATATTCCAAATTGTTAGCTTTTTAACAAAACCAAATAAATGTTGATTCGTCTCCAACAAACTAAAATGGCTGTCGCCATATGTATTGCACGCTAAAAATACAGAAGAGACATGTGTCTTGTGACATACTCACATTCTGGCGTCAGCCAGTAGTAGGTGGACTGCTTGCAGTGCTGATGTGATATACACTATATAAGGTTGTGTGGACTGGAATACAAGGCATATCAGTGATGGTGGAAGTAGGGAATGGATGTGTTAGTCATCACTGCCTGATACAGAGTACTGAGTGCTGCAAAGTTTTATTACCAGAGGAAGGATAAAGAGAGGGGAAATGAAGAGGCCTGAGGAAGAAATGCTAAATGTCACTTTTATTAGAATTTATTTGAAAAAGTGTTAAAAAAATATATAAAAATGAGTAGAAGGGTACAAGTGAATATGTGGTGTTGAGTAATCCACAACTAGGCCATATACCTAAGGTACATTGTAGAATGTCCCCACAATCATTAGTTACAGTATCCATATAGGTATCTGACATGTTAGATCTGCACTATTATACCCCAAGAGTGATAGATTTTGGGCTCTTTTATTGTGCTTTCCATCTCTTGCCACAGCCACGTTATATCTTCACTTGAACTTAGTACTATATTTTTATTTTCAGAATAATCAATATTTATTTTGTACTTTTTTAACTTGTACCCACTGTATCCTATTTACCCTATTCACTATGGTGTAGACTGAAACCAGCAACTTTGAGAATACTTCATTCTGGAATATATAGGGTAAACCTGAGTTTCCCACACAGGATATAATAATTACTTTTTGCCTCTTCAATGTCTAAGCGGTTTTCCTCTTTAGTATTGGTGGACTGAGATGTATATCATTTTTTTCTATAAAGGGCAGGAACTTCCTGTCGTTCCCACCCCTTGAAGAAGCTTTTTTCAAAGTGAAATGTACGTTGGGCATTTCAGTAAGAACAGAATCAGTGAACTGAGGGACAGATTCAGTTTATACCCCCAGCACACACAGTGACTAGAGATCGGCAAACCTCTCAAGATTTGCTTTGTGTTCAGGTCCCCAGTTCATTTCGGAACAAACAAGATTGGTACAAACTAAACCATAGATTGGCTTAAGACATAGTGCAGAATACTCTTAGGGATCCTAGGAACCTATCTATCTAAATTCCAGCTCTCTAAGGCAAACACCACCAAAATAAAAAGAAACGTTAGTGACGTCTAGTGCTCTTCTTTGATGTCATCAGCCTGGGTTGATTGGGCCACCAGCGGTCACATGGGCCGGACTGATGACATCACAGAAGAACACTGGACACCGCAAGGAGGCCCAAAAGAGGTAACAGAAGATGAGTTCGAATGTTTGGGGTTTTTTTTTTTTTTTTTTCACCTCCCCTTGGCCTCCACCTAGTATACTCTGGGGTCTGAAGAGATTCCAAAATATAATGCGGAGGCCATTTTAGTTAGTCCAAGGCGAATCTCCATTTGTTCGGTTTCGTTAAAAAAAATGAACAATTTGGAATATTCGTCTCGAACCCGACTTGGTGACGTTCAGCTGCTGATGACTATTCCAATTGTATGGCATGTGCATAGCAGCGACGCTGACTCCCTGCTCTAAGAAATCTATCACTTGCATGTCATGTAGCAGCAACTTTTAGGTACTACCTCTATTCACCTTGAGTATACGGTGAGAACAAGGACAGTGAATTGAGAGACAGATAGCTTTCACCCCCAACACACACAGTGACATTGGGCTGCTGCCAATCACTCCAATTCTACAGTGCGTGCATACACTCAGCATAGCACTGCTCATATATATCATACAGACCATTTTTAGCATGGCCACTTCAGCTCTTAATTTCTGAGTTAAACTAAGCTGCTGACTGGATTCTATCGCTTGCATGTTATGATGCAGCAGTTTGTAGTTACTATCTCTATTCACCTTCAGTGAACTGTGTCATCAGCTGTTCATTGAAATTACATTTAGTACAGCGCTGCTTTATATTTTAAATTATTATTATAGTTTACAATCCGGGGGGCACTTCTTAGGACTTTCTTCAACTCGGTAGTGGCATCAGCCATCTTCTTTGGAGTGGCCTGCTGGGGGAGCAGTATATCAACCAGGGACAGAAATAAACTTGACAAGCTGATTAGAAGGGCCAGCTCTGTCCTGGGGAGCCCACTGGACCCAGTGCAGGTGGTGGGTGACAGAAGGATACTGTCCGTGGTGAGCTCCATGCAGAAGAAGAAGTCCCATCCCATGCATGAGACTGTGATCGCGCTGAGCAGTACTGTCAGTGACCGACTGCTCCACCCTAAGTGTGAGAAGGAGCGCTATCGGAAGTCTTTCCTCCCCACCGCGGTTAGGCTGTACAACCAACTAAGCGGAGATCATTACACACAGAGAACTGAAATATCTCTCTGCCTGTTAAATCCCCCCCCTCCTCTGCTACTTCCTATCTGTCTGTCAGCTATCAATGTAATGCCTCTTACCTTGGAACATTCCTGTACATGTTGTATTTGTATTTGTATCTGCTTATCTTTGATGCTGTAACACACTGAATTTCCCCATTGTGGGACTATTAAAGGACTATTATTATTATTATTATTATTATTATTTTTATCATTAAATACATTCAAACACTTATTCCCCTTACGTTCAACAGCAGCACA